>KI915053.1:576379-916463 GCA_000473445.2 Anopheles farauti
CCTTACCCTTACTCGTACGGTATCGGTGTCGCTGGAATCTGACGAACAATTAATTAAAAGTGTAAGATTCACGGCTATCCCCACAACGCTTACACGTTTCCCCTAGCAACTTGCAACATTCGGCTATTTGATTGCACGATTCTCCATTATGCTTTCACGATTCCACTACATGGCTGCCACATTCTCTCAACCGGTTGACACATTCTCTCTACCGATTCCATTGCTCCCTTATATGACTCGAAACCCTGTATTACTAAAACAAGCCGTGATAAGAGCCGAAGGAGAGTCCATGAAACGTTACCAACAAAAATGAATCAATTTTACATTCACCAGTGTCCGGTTTCTTTTTATCGGCATCAAGCTTGCGAGCAGAAAATCCGGAAACATTCACTTGAAATTGGTTCATTAAAACTCGCTGAAGTTATTGTCGATGCAAGTTTGTTTTGCTTTGCTCAAGTAGGCAAAAATTCTCGGAAAAAGTTTATGCTCTTGGATTTCTGCAACAATACAGAGTCTCTTGTTTTGTGCGTTATCGAAGCCTGATTAATTTATGGTGCTTATTATCTGATGCATAATTTGTATAGTTGTTATTACATTTGATCGGCAAACGACCGGATCTGCATAGCGAAATATATGCAAAGTTTTGTTCACTAAGTAGCGACTGCAAGTATCCTGCAAAAGAGCATAACAAACACCAATCCTTACGTTTGAAGCAACAAAGTAAAGAAAAATGGCTTTAAACTGAACTATCAACCGTCTCGGCGTAACATAGTAGTAAACAACAGACAAATGCTCGACAGGCGTAAATTAAGTTAAAATGTTTACCAAATTAGTGCAAAATGCAGCAGTAGCAGCAGCAGAAGCAGCAGCAGACGTGCAGCAAAGGGCAGAGCGGATGCAATTATCGTGCAGATCCGTTTGTGTTTGCATTGCTTTGGCCCTTTTTTCGTGTTTGTGTTTGTCCACTTGAGCATATTTCATCGCCTTGCGTTTGCTCACGAAGCAGCCCCGCTCTGGTGGGGATTTTATCGAGCCGAGCCGCGCCGAACTGGCCCTACAAATGCTGAATGCAAGTACCAGAACTTTTCCAGACGATGGAGATGACAGCGTCGCTCCCTGGAGTGGTCGGAATTGGCCATTTGGGCATTGGAGGAGGGCGCTAACTGGTCGACACTGAATATCCTTGCAGCAACAACAACCGAGGCAAAGTATAGAAAAAAAGTAGGTAGCTCTGAAACTGAGACACATAAAACAAACGTGAAAGCTTTTTAAGTAATTAACTTTTTACTCATAGCTACCGGTTTCCGCGGCGAAAGCTGCGAGCATGTTCAGTTGATCGCTGAAATGATACTAATAATATTAAGATGATAGCACAATTTCAGTACCACTACTACATACCGAGACGGACCTTTGGCACTACCGGGAAACCAGTACTACTATGATTTGGAAAGGCATGAAGGCAAACGAGAAAAACAGAAACCCAAAACCGGGAACTATAAGCACGCTCAATTATGAGAATGTGCCAAATGGGCTTTGCTTTTGGGTTGCTTCACCGTAAGAGGATCTTTTTACGGTGCTTTACAAACAACGCTTGCGGTAATGTTTAACATTTAATGAAAAAAGGACAAAAGAATATCAAATGAAATTGTACTGTTATACTTATGCGGTAAACTAAAGAAAGTTATATTAGGTTATGTTCAATAATGTCGTCCAAAAACTGCATGTTAAATGAAAATTTTGATAACCACACTGATAACCACAAAATAGGTTCAGAAAGTACTTTATGGATGAAAATCATACTTTTTGACTTCCGATCCTGTACCGATTAAAAGCACACCTTTTTAAAACTTATAATTTCAATCAAATTAATTGTCCTCTTTATAGCACTATATTTACCTGAAAATGAATAGGATTATCTTTGTTCATTAAGAGATTTCAACGGTGAATGCTATTCGAAGCCTGATTTTTTCGACACAACGTAACATTCCAAAGTCTTCTGATGAAACTTTGGGTAAATTCTAGTTTAAAGTCTATATTCTGGTTTAAAGCTCTTTGCAGTTCCTTAATTGTTCGTTGATCTTCAGGTAATACTTTATCTCGCCTTGGTTTCTGGCCCTAATAGTCGATAAACTTTACTTTTCAATTTTGAACTCAACCATTCGTTGATACGAAAACGCCACGTTTTAATTTAAAACTAAACCAATCTTAATCGGTGTCTTAGTTTCGTCAATTTTATCTATAATTTGGAACATCGCATTCGGATAGGTTGTTTAGGATAGAATATTCCAAAATCTAAATCTTATTTGCTAGCTCTAGCCCAATTGCCCTCTAAGATTTGTCAGTAATTTCATTTGAGCTGTCATTTATCATCAATATATTAGCATATCTTTAGAGAAGCTTTTCGATATTAGACATTCAAACTCAATCATCTATCTATTTAGATAGATAGATAGATTGGGCTTTCGTAACTATTGTCTGCTGTTTTTCTGGACTATACACAACATTGTTTATAGGCGCCCTGAAAATGGAAACTTTAGAGCGGAATTACATACCATATGACGCGTTAGGTTTTCTTTATTATTTTAATAAAAAGAACAATAATTTCGAAATTACAGTATCTTAGAAAACGTTTATGGAAGCTATGCCCTAGTTGAAAAACTTATTGCAAAAAAAAATTAAGGATCCAATAATGTTACCGAGTAACAAAACAAGGACAACTAGCGGTAATATGTAGTGGTGATCCTATACAGAAACAAGAAGAACTCACAAAGGTACTTGGAGTAACACAAATTTTAAAAGTAATAGGAATTGAATGAGTTGTGCCGTTTGAATGCCGCGTTTGAACACTTGACTCTCGTTATAGTTCATACGATTAATTTAGTCCTAAGTCTTTTGTTATATATAGTTATAACTGGTATAACTAACAACCTGTACATCAGTGAAACTCTCTCTTCCACTTGATCGGTTAAGCAGGACAGACGTAACGTAAGCAGAACAGAGAGACAGACGCAATAAAGATAGACTGAAGAGTAATCTCCTCGACTTATTATTATATATTTATGTATCGCTACATAAATAAATAAATAAATGAAATAAATGAGATCAATTGCTTCAACTGGTGATGTAACTGCATTAAGATAAAACAACCCGTCGGAAGAAGTTTTACGTTAGAAACCTATCATTAACTATACCAAATAGTTTGACGCTTACTAAATAAGCAAACAACTCACAAAAAATTTCACATTTTTATGCAAACCACTACGGACTTCATTACGTTCATGTGTACATATTTACATGTTTGACCATAACATCTCCCTAACTTGTTTCCGTTCCCGTCTCCTATATGCCTTAGCCTAATGTTTTATCCGTTCAGCTCGTTTGATTTGTTTTGCATTATATGTATATAAGGATTTGTGTTTGACGTTATTGTAAATAAAAAAATAAATAAATACATTCCTACTGTTTCCCATTCTCGCTATTCGATGAGATCAGCGCCATTATCCGTTAGAAAACGTTTCTGCCAATATGTTCGAAAATTCTGTTGGAATATTTCTGTTGGAATGTATTCGATTTGTTCGAAATGATGTGGTGCAGATTTTGGCAATCAATTTGTGATTTTGTGCCCTTTTATTATCGATGTGTTAGGGTTGCAGTTATTATAAACCTAACTTACTAAGGATAGGAATTTTAATTATTTAAAATTCAAAGTTATTTATCGACACCGCAAATGATTGGCCTATTTTGGCACATGAATCATGACCTCCGTCTTACACAACGATTAATTGTGCGGTACCACACAGCCAGAGCGTGTTCCAATGATTCACAAACGAAATGAATATTGATCGGAAACTTCATACGAACGCGGTTTTATGAGTTGCATAAATCTGATCATTGCTCTCAGATAATGCCATTTCCCCAAACGGGAAAGCTCATATAATGGATGGACTGGGATATGGGATGCCGACAGACGCATGCACTTTTATACACCGTTTGACCCAGTTCGGGACGGATGGCGTCATCGTGACCGACCACGGCTTCCATGGCGCTACCTAGATCACTGGAAAACACGTACACACGGGATGTTCTTGAACCGTAGGATGTGTCAAATTTCTCCATTTATAGTCCGGACGCTGCTAGATGTCCTCGAGAGCTCATGAATGGTTTATTACGTGCGGAGGAATACCAGCCGAATGTGCCGCACGCTCGTGCGCCCTCTACGGCTTGATTTGGTACGACGTTTTTCTGTCCCATTTCTCTCGCCTTCGAACTCGTAAAACGGTGGCCAAGAAAGCCAAATAGAGTGCTCCCGGGGCAAACAACCCTCACCGCTTAAATCGACCCACCAAGGACAAGGTTATCGCTTCGCTCTATCGGTTTCGAGGCTTTCTCGGATGCTGGTAATTTCGTTTATGAAATTTTGATAGTGTCATTGAAAAATATGCTTTACGACGATTTCGACCCACAGAATGGGAGTTTTTGGGAGAAAGTAGAAAAACACGCCCCAATCACAAGCAGCTGTGCAACACTGTGCGCTGTGGTGTATGTATGTGTGTGCTTTTGATATCGCGACGATGGATTACAGTGGCATACGATGCGAGCTCGGACGTTCGGATCGTAAAACGGTTCACCTGATCCGACGTGTTCCGGCCTGACGCTGAATCCAGCAGCCCCGTCAGTTACGATCGAAAGAAGATGCATATTACTTGTGAGAAATAAACAGCTCCGTAACGTATGTTTTACGAGCCATTCTCAGCGTGTGCTAGGCGAATAATAATGACTTTTCGGTGGGTGGAGATGGGTTCATTGTCTATCGATCCGAAACCGTCGACATGCGACGATGGATACCATTTTCCGATGATTTTCCAACCTTCCAAGCTCGTAAACGCTTCATCACAACGCCATCCTCCCACCCTACCGTGCACAGTCAGTCACTTTCGAAGTTGATGTGATAAATCCAAAGTTGGTCCCATTTTCCGGTCCCAGCGTCAGTCAGGCAGTCAGACGTCTGTCAACTTATGGTGACAATTTTCCACACACACATACACACAAACACACGCGTAAACAACACGCTGAAATTCGCTGCGGGAAGACGATTAGCCGAAATCGCTGGCCAAAGTCACGATTCGCTCGTATACACGTTTGCACGACGGAAATGCTTGCTGCTACACGGCTTAAGATGCGATGCCAATTGCGCGTTTTTGTGTGTATGTCTGTGGTCGTTTTGCCATCAAGAACATTTATGCGAATTTTCCGGGTTTCTGAAGAATAGCGATTGTTTTATGGGTTTTCTTCATGAATACGAACTGCACGAACTGGCATACAGCATACAGCAGAAGTTTAGCAAAAACGCCCTATTTCAGCACATTCACAGCACTGATTGGGATTGATTGGAAAGGATATAAATTTAAATTAAAAAAAAATAATAATAATTCAAGCTAACAAATTTTGACATTTTTTCAGTTTATAATAAATTAAAACTTAATTTTAATTATTATTCTTCAAAGGCTCGAACAAAATATGCAAACGAAAAGTATATAAGTAACTCTACATAAAAAACCCTTCCTGTAAATTACTTCAGTATCATTTTTCAGATAAACTTCTGCCATAGAGCTTAATTACTCAAAAGAAAGAAAGTTTACTATTTTTAGTAATATTACTAACTGACTATTGAACTCCTAAAGAAAAGATAAAAAATCGTTGAGTTAAACTAATATACTACTGCTGTAAGTGTAAGTGTAAGTGTTTCATAATGAAAGAGTTTAATGGAAAATTCACTAAAAGACTTATTTTGATCTATTCGATTAAAAAAATTGATCCGATTCGATTGTCTACTTAAAAATTACATCTAAATGAAAAAAATCAGAATCAACAAAAATACAAACGAGATTTGGTTTTAATTTTTTATTTAAATGGAATAAATTGTTTTGTATTATGGTTTTCTGTTCTTTTGGATTTTTCAAGGTAGTTTAATCTTATAATTTTCTACTTGAGCACCAAAAGCATATAGTTTTTATTTTTTTCGTATTTCTACTACCCTTTTCTTGTGAGTTTGGCTACATTCATATTTTTTTTGCTGAAATTGTACTGTATTGGCCTTATTTAAAATGTATAAAACTTACGGTCATTTTTATCAACGTCAACTCAGGACATTTTGATATATTTTTTGTAAAAATGCTTGTGCAAAGAAACTCAAATATTTCAGCGGGGATCAAAAATTTCTTTGGGAACAGCGATTCCCCAAACAAATTTAAAATAAATAATTCCAAAAATACAAAAAAAGCTAAGTAAAATAATGTGTATTCCTTTCGTTGTTTAGTTTCAAGCGGTGTTTTGTATAACAATGAAATTCTACAAAATTATTCTATTTAGCGTTTTCTTCCCGTAGCAACCTACGAGATCATGTATGCCCTACCAAACTGAACAATTGGATTCTAGTCTAGGTGAAACTGTGTCTCGGGCTTGTAAAACACGCTAACGATTGTTGAAGCAACCACTCCATCCATTTCCGACTGGGACTAATAATAACACTACCTTTGTTCATTTTACCGCTGTCCCTTTTGAAACAACTGCACTTACTGCTGCCTATGGAATTGACGTCGGGGACGCCTTTTGAGCGATTTAAATTTCAAATATTTCGGGAAAGGGGCATCGCCTGAAAGATTTACGACTTTTTAATGCTTAACGCTTATCCTCCGTCATAAATAAAACATATTGTGCCGCTGGAGTACGTTGCAAAATTAAGCTGCAACATAAAAGAAACGTCAAGCGTAGACCAATGAACGTGGTAATGGGATAGCGCGAAGGTCTCTGGAAAGTGAGACACAAGAACTTTCCGGCTTGGAAGAATTTTGTGAGCATAATTTTCACGACCGATGCGAAAGCAACGCAACAAAGCGTCGTGTGTGTTTGTGTGCTGTACCAAGCGGTGGCGGATGTCGTCATAACGTAATTTTGTCGCAAACCTTTCGCCATCCCTCTGCCTGGCTCTGCCGTCCGCCGTGTAGAATTGCAACAGCGGACCCAACGTGCAGGATTCTCGTCGCGATCGTAAAGTGTCAACGTTTGCAAGCTTCGCTATCAGCAGTCTCAGCAACAGCAGCAACATTAGCTTAGTTGAAATCCACGATAAAAGATCTCACAAAACATACCGCCCATCCCAGCCGACCTCTTGAGCAGCCGGCAAGATAGCCCCCACAGGCATAAAGCCGTATCACTTAAAGCGTTGGACGTGAACATTTTGATCGTATGACCACGGTTGCAACAGCATGCAACCTATGCGGCTTTTGTCATTTGCTTGTGCCGAAAACAGTACGCCACCATTGCTGGTGGCCACAAAGTAAAACTACATCAGGTGTGACGCGAGTATGTAAAGTATCATTACCCAAAGTCAAAGATTGGCGTCGTAAAAGCCATCGTCGGAGTTTTGGAGCCGTTGGTGCCGGGCAGTGGACATTCATCTTATGCTCATCTTTTAAAGGCAAAGCTATTTGGCAGCCCAGCTTGTTTCATACTAAATGCTGCTACCGAACACGAGAAGTGCAAAATAATGTCCAAAGTGAGACATTACGGGCAAGTCACGGGATCGTAAGATTTATTGAAATAGCATTTTCATGCTAGAGAGTTTGAAAACTTTTACGATTGCTGGTGAGCATGTGGATGTTGGTGACGAGGAGATTTTTACGAACTAGGTCCGATTAAAGCGATGTCATTTCTGTTTTTTAAGTCGAGTGCTATGTTATTTAAAATATAGCCAAATTTGCTAATTAACGTGCTAGGTACACATTATTTCTAAAGCCTACACAAGATGGTAGTTAAATAAATGTGAAACAATAAATTATTCTTAATGAACGTTAAATACTGACTGATGGGATAGCTTTACAAAAATAAGTTTAACACCAAACATCAATTTTTAACAACAAAGATATCGTATTTGTCCTAATCATAGTTTCAAAAATTGTAAAATTAAATTTACTAAAGGATTACTCAAGTAAATTACCTCTTAAATTGTTGATAACCGAATTAAATAAAAGAAAAAACTATCCTAACCGATCGATCATTACATACAAAATGTATTCATTTGCCATTTAGTCATTTTCCATTTTTCATTTCTCATTTTAGTCATATCTGATAATTGATAAAAATTACGTTTTTAGCAATAACGTTGTTAAGATCGCTCTAAGCGCAAAGGGTTAACATTGTCAACTATCCAGCAAATTGATGGTTTGGAAGTCCCTAAATGTATGCTATATACGTTCCAAAAACTACAAACAGATGCATACATTCAGGCGCTGATGTTTGTTAAGAAGATACATTGAACAAATACACGTAAAACACAAAAACCAATTCCAAGGATTCATAATCGTGCTGTTTTAAAATTTATGATTATTCTTGAGAACCATTACATGAAAAGATATATTTTTTACAAAAACACATTCATTGACGTAAAAAGCGAGTCCTATTTAAAAAGAGGACGACAATTTTGAAAGGCTTACGCTAGCATTAAAAAAAAAAACAATGACGGATGATTTCTGAGTCAATCACAGCAACATTGTTGCCTATGAACTGAATAACATAGTTTGCAAGCAGTGATTGGAACAGCAGGCAAACTTGTGTTCCAGGGTGTCGGGTTGCGGGACAAAACGCACATGTTGAGGACGAAACGCGGTTTGTACGGTACGACAGCTCTCCATCCTACGGGAACGGTGAATGTTGCGCAGAACCACTTTCTACACCTTGTTCAGATTCCTCACGCAATGGAGCTACACTAACTCTTGGGAATCATTTATCAGCTGGTCCCAGTTGAGGTTCATTGCTTCCCGAATGTCGTTGAAATATGATAACAAACGTATCAAACCACCACAAACAATCTAAACACGTAAACACATTAGCATAACGGATGCCACTTGTAAGAGTAAGGTTTATGAAGTAACCATCAATCGTAAAACTATAAGGTTGTATAATAGAAAATCCAAGTAAATCATTTTTTTCGTAAATTTTCATTTTTAAAATTTTATCCGAAATCTATCTTTAAGATGTGACATAATTCACACAAATCAAATCTAACAAAACTGGTAAAGGTGATGACTACTTAAAAGAGGAACTTGGCTAAATTTAAAAAAAATACTGAACAAAACACGAATCAACCTATTAAATAAAACACAAGCTATTCTGCGACAAACTAAAGCTGGAAAAATGTGCTTGCATTGAACAATACTGTGTTGAGGTAAAACAAAGAAAAATAATCATATTTTATTTAACAGAACCACAAGTTTAGCTTATTAATCGAACCATGATTTAATATAATCATTAATATGCACCATCAACAGAGTATACTATAAATTACTAATCGTCTTAAGTAAAATGGACAGGGAGAAATAGTACATGTGTCGTCGATTCGACTTTTTTCTTGAAAACTTTCTAACACGCTACATAAGAAACAGAAAAAAATGTTGCCTCAAATGTTACTTTGCATTGCATTTAAAATTTGTTTCGATACAATGCAAGCATTTATTAATGCAGCAGGCAGCGATATCCCTCGGTTCACTCGCTACTGCATAACCATTGCGTGTTGCATCTATTGCGAAAACAAACCATAGCCAAATTAACGAATCGTCTTTATGACTCCACCCGACCCGCAGTTCAAGTGTGATTTCTCAAGCTTTTTAATTGCTCTACCAATCTCCCCCCAAAATGACACTGCACATCCATCAACGGAGTGGAAGATCGCCTCGAAGATGATATCCACCGTGTTTGTTTTAGACTCCCTGTGACGGTGCGTGCGCTCAGCCGTAGTAGTATTCCTTCGTCGCTCGTTGCAGAAATAAATCGTCACCTCCGCACGCCCCTGGCAACGCTGTCATAATCGACCGAAAGCCTCTACGGTAGTGGATTTGAGAGGTTTATGTTTTGGTCATGGGACGTGCACCGTCGCTTCCATTTCATTATGGTGATCTCGCGAATACAAAGCCTCCTCCACCCGTGGAGAAGCGCTCAAGTGAAAGAGTGAGCGAAAGAGATGGAGTACCGAATGGAAGAAAATCAAGGGTCACAACTGACCCCGGCAGGCCACCCGCGCACACAAACCCACCGTGGTGCAAACGCAGATTCGAAATTAAAACAACAGCAGCGACGCGGTGCAAAACTTTCCGACGCGAAACATAAGTAATTTTCCGAAGAACCGTGCTTTTTTTCTATTTATTGTTGGTGCTGCTACTGCAGCCTGCTCCTGCTGAAGCACCCTTCGACCCCGTCGAGTGCCCATTTGTGACTCGTGTCTTCGGTGTTCGGTAGTCACCGCCATCTTCTTCAGGCCCAGTCAGCTTTCGTTGTTATTTTATGGCTCTTTGGCTGCGGATTTGAAGTGCTGTTGAATGCTAATGAAGCATTCCCGTCCCAATTGTCCACGTGACTCGGTTGGTCCGGGGTGGTGGAGGGCCGCGGCTGTGTTGCTGCGTCGTCCAGGATGCGGGCAGGCATGGCTGTGGATGTGGCTTGAACTTGGATGAGCGCTAGACCCCCTACCTCCCCCTCCCCCTTCCCGCCCACCTGGGGCGGGTTCTATTCTGTATGCAAAGTTGTGTCCGGAAAAAAATCACGTACGAAATGAATTTGTTTGCAGCCATTCGGGTTCACCATGCGATGGTGGAGGAAATTGGTTGGTTGAAGCAGGAGCAGATCCGCCGACTACCAGCCGTCCTCACAGACTGACTGTTGACAGTCAGGATAGTCCCAGGCGCAGCATGAAAAAGTTGCCAATGAAAGGAACCTTTCACTTATCCCCCCCCCCCCCACGCTCGATGGCGCAAATGCACAGCCAGCCAGCCAGCCAGCCGGCGAGCAAGCATATAGCCCTGCACCGGTACCGGAAGTCATCGGATTGAAAAGTTCAATTGCACCGGTGCCCGTAGTCTCCAAAGAATCAAGCAGTCGCTCACACCGACCGAGGACAATGAAAGTGGATGAAACCTCGCACTCCACGAGAATAATCACGAGTACAAGACAAAATCCCAAAGACCGGGAGTTGAGTGGGGTGCAAGGTCTCCACAGTGACTCCACCGTATGACCTCCGCGCTGCTTCGGACTCCGGCCTAATTGCTGCGCTTCTCAGGCGAACCTTTCGTTCATCGACTACTACCGTATCCGCTAGGTCAACGCCAAACGCAAGAACAAGAGGCTTCAGTACTTTGGGTGAACAAAAGCAACAGTAAGAACTAGATTACGCACAAATTATCTCCAATTATGAACGATTCTATAGCCCGTTCTATCGAAGCTAGACTCACGCCCCGAGTACGGCAGCGTTTCTCATTAGAAAATTTTAGCCCCAAAAGCAACTGGTTGATTGATGTGTCGAGTGAGTTTTCACTGTTGTTCTCGCCAGCCTATTCTCCTTGCCGCCTGCCAAACCGATCAGCAAGAGTTTTCTGGTAAAGCATCCATACGATGCGTACAAGCTTTCCCGGTTTATCCTACCCGGGCGAACAGCGGTGCTTCTAGCGCCGTAGGAAAAGTTTGTTATTATTAACCGGCAACCCTAGCCGACTGGTCAATGTTTCCCGTACAATTCAAGCATGCGGTACCTCTTAGTCACAGTGATGCCGATCGTGTTTGAAATAAGTTTTCAATGCAAAGCCTGATATTGAAATGACGCATAATGAGTTTACATTGCAACAGTCACACATTGTGCTGGCCACATCTCTGGATAGCGTGGTGCAGTTTTCGTGGAACAGGCAGTGAACCTGGATGTCAATATTTAAAGAGCAGCATTTAAAACTTGAGGTTTATGGAGCTAATATCATGTACCATATTTTTCATTGAAACGAGTATTTTCGTAATTATTCCTTTGGATGATTGGACAAAAAACCATGTTTTTTTGAAATAATTCTATAAGTAAAGATACTTTCGTTAGATCTTAAAGCAACAAACCATAGAAACGATTCTATAGGTCCTAAGGTAATAAACATTTTATTTTGATATTTTGAAAAATCTATGAGAGTGAACTAGAGCCCAAATGAGCACATCTTTACAGCAATAATTCTCTCGGATAATGTAAGCGTTTGTGCTACCCCTTGTCATCCTCTTGCCATTACTAAAACTCAGTAATGTTTGTATTGTATGTATGTATTTAATGTTAACTTTACACTTATGTTACAGCTGGTACTCGCTTATCTCCTCTTATCATATGTTTATTACTTTATTATCATTTATCTTATCAAAAAAGTTTTCGATGTATTTTATTTGGATCCAACTTATCATTGGATAAGACACCACACAAGGTCGCATTGACTAGAGTAATCAAATAGAACATATGGTAATATTAGCGATTGCTTACAGCTGCCCTGTTTAAATAGTTGATTTTTGTTACCGAATGGTAAATTGATGTTAAAAAGATATCATGAGCTCTTATTTGCGTAGACTTGTGTTTGAATTAGCTGTAGCCGTTAGGTTTTAAACACACATCGTTACCTTTAATTGAACAAGTTTTTTTTTATTTGTGTTTAATGTTATTGTTTTATATTATATGCTTATTGACCTACTTTAATTTAGTGTAGTTTGCGAAAAAATATACACCGTGTTTTATAAACTACCAAATAATTATATAACATAGCAATGAGAAAAAACAAACAAATTTAACGAATGTGTTCAGTTGAATTTTTGGCTAAAAGCTGACGGAACTGACTGACTGACTGAATGAAGTTCACTCAACCATGATCATAAAGTAACTTTGGGTGTTTATTAGATGCACTGTTTCGTGTTCGTCAATATAAATGATTCTGTCTGATTATATATTTCCTTTGCTCAAAGGCCTAAGTTATTAACGCAGTTTTCCTTGCTGGCTTTTCTGCATATAGATATAAAAACTGTGGACGAGGCCAACTCTTAAAAGGATGGAAAAAGAACTATTTTCATAAACAAAACAGTTTTTTGCAACATTTGTAGTTAATCAATATTGGATAACTAACATAAATTGTTTAAACAATCACTATCATACTTCATGCTTCCCAAGACCCTTGTCTAAAAGATACCATTAATAGAAGTTGTGTACACAACGAATGTAGAAAGATTTGCATGACAAAAAAACTAAGGATTGTTGAGTTTACTCTTTTACTCGTGTATTTAACAAATTCAAACACACCATCAAAAACATCGCCCTAAGATATTTTTTTTTTGCTAACAACCGTTCATGCTTTCATCCTCACGTACGATTGCATAGTTCTTCCACACGGTTACTTCTATTCTTCTCTTTCAAATAAGTTCGTTACCTTCAAAGCTTTTGGCACAATCGTTTCTGGAGCACATCAGTTTACGAGCAGAAACAAGCACAACACCGAGCGACTGTAAACTACGTTCCCCCAATTCTGAACCCTGCACTCTAATCGATCACAGTGCGTCCCACACTCTCTCTGTGCGCTATTCCGTCGAGCTGCGAGAGCGTGGAGGAGCTGCTTCACTCAGTTGTGTAATTACATATTAATTTAACGCACGTACATGCTACCGTATTTCATGTTGTCCACTGCAAAATCACTAAATCGGTGCTTTGGCAAGTAGCGAAGCACGCCAGCGGTCAGGCGAATAAATTTACCACGAATTCAAATGAGAATCACGATTTTCCAATTGAAATTTCGTTTCGCTCGTTTATCGCCCATCCCCGTTTTGTTCCCAACGTTTCTGTCCCTCCTGTCACTGGTCGTACACAAAGCGCATCGATCTGATCGAGAGATGTGAGTTGTTTTATTTTTTTTTTTTTGTTGATTTTTGGTTAGTGGCCAAAGCCCCGAACTAACCACCACTGGTCATCCGTGTCCGAAGCCTAGGCAAACTTTGCGTCGATTCCTAATTCTCAAACATCCCGTCGTTCCGCATCGCCGGGCGAAGAAGCGCGCGTGCTAGAATGTGCCAGTTGTCTCGGAGGCGCGACTAGGTCGTTGGCCGTCGGGGCGGTAACGCGTGACGACACTTCTGTCGAATTGACGTTTTCCAAATTTTCCGCGTGTTGGAATGGTTCCCGTTTGAATGGTGAGCACCGTTTTTACAGCCCACTTAACCTAGCCCGCCCGTTCTGACCGTCATCGTTCTTGGACTTGAACTAGGCTCCACCACCGTGATCGGTTCCGCCGGGCATCATCGCGTGTGTGGGGGTGAGTGGAGAATCGAAAAAATGCACCCTGAAATGAGTACGTTTGTACGCCACGGGATCGATTTAGTGTCCGTGAACGGCTCGTGTCAGTCGCTGCCGGATGCCATCGATGGTTGCCGCAGCATGCATCTGAAATGGTGGAAACCCCGATCGAGTGGATTTGTAATTCGCCGCTCCGTGAACGTGATCTGCCATCGAGGAGCCGAAGCGCTGATTGAAGGTTGGAAATTATAATAAATTAACAATCGATTAGAGATAGGATGATTGGTGAGCTGGTGAGGGTGCCCGCTCTTCACTCGATAATGAACGTCTAATCGACGCTGATTGAAGACCCGCAAATTTCGGCACGGGACGAAACTGTCGGCAACGGATCATGGTTGAAGCCGAGCCTATTAGACTATTTAACAGCTATTTACTGGTAATGCTCGCCTACACTGGTGCCCTCGCCAAGCGACCGCTACGAATGGTGTCGCTTTTTGCGCGATAAGCGAGATTCGATTTTATTTTACATCAAAAGAACAATTTGAATCAAACTGGTTGAAACAAAAAACAAAAGGATGCGTTTAAGTTGTTAAAAAACAATACTCGTTTATTGAAGAAAATAGTAATTGAATCAATAGCTAGGAAACTGATGGATTGCATCTTGGTGGTTTGTTTAATACGAAGTCGTTTGTTTTGTTACATCAATTGGTATAAAATGCTTTGCAATAGTCAAAGTACAACATAAATGGAACAGAACAATAAATTTATTCTGAGCAACGCTTGCGTCGACATTTAAAACAAAGCCTACTCGAGATGGGACATGTCAGTGTGCAGAAATGCCCAGACAAACTGTAAGAAGATGTAAAAGTATAAATTAATAAAAATAGCTGTTTCAAAGTTATCCGAAAAAAAACATCCGTGATCCACTCGTAGTCTTTACGCTCCATCTGAATGATTTTTTGAAATGTTTGGAGTGGTTATCGTGAATTTCGGTTTAAATGTTCTCAAACTTCTTTGTTAATACTACTCTACAGTTCATGAATAATGGATGCATTTTATTCTGGCAATCGATTATTACGTGTGGTTGTGTAGGGTATAAAGCATATTACCTATAGTTGTGCTTAGTTTTCTAGGGAAATCTCTTGTACATAAATTCATATTTTATTCATTTACTTCTGTGAACAATAAAAATAAATTACATTTGACAATCCAAGCCCTTTATTCCTATCCATAATTTTCCCGAGTGAGAGGTGAGCCATAGAAGTTGGTATCTTCATCAGCATGTAATCCGATTTGATTGAGATTCCTCCCTAGTTAGTACTATTTGCTAATTTGATATATTTATTATTGTATCAGTTATTTTTATTTAATCTCGCTTTTCATATTTGTGTAAAAGAGAAACAATGGAATTTTTTTCAAATTTTATCATCAAACAGACATCAATTTATTTTAACTTCATGTCATATTGATATCCACATAAAATTCTTGCATTTGTAGTTGAATGCAAATTAAGTTTTTATGATTCACATTGAGTATAGTCAGCTTCATCCAACAAACTTCCCTCAAGTGAATTCCATTTGTAGAGCAAAAGATTGTGTAGTAAAGATTTGTGTGAATTTCGAACAAATTGGATGCATCGAGTGAAAACGGAAGCTAAAATTACAGCCCCTTTTTCCACCAAAGCTCCACGTTTCATGCTCAGTTCAGCGAACCGGGAGGTGGTAATAGTCCGTCGGGGATGCTGACCGGGCCGTGCGACGCCACCGAGTTTGGGGATGAACGTGTAAATCGGTTGACATGATATCAACTTGGGGCTAATTTAATTACCGTGTTTCGGAAAATTCGCTCCGATCGACACCACCAATCGGCAATAATCGGTACCAATCAATGTGGCGCATAATATGGGGCTGGCCGTGCGGAACGACAGCCCCCGTGTGCGTTATAATCGATGCGTCAGACGGGATGGCGAGATGGTCCCGACGGAGCATCGACGATTGGTGTGCGGAACAGTATGCGGAAATCGAAGCACCACACGGCGGTGAAATGAAAAGTGTCAGGATGGAAGTGTTAAAACGCTTAGGCCTGAAAGCGGGGCTGGTGGAGGCATTGCATGAATGGAGGCGATGAATGTGCAAAGCCATGGCTAGAAATTCGGTGACAACCTATTTGCACATGGATTGAAGTCATTCCGATTATTGCTGATGGTGTTTACTTTGTTTTGGATTAGTGTGTCGCTGTCAAAACATTATTGGTCAGTTCTGCTAACGGGGGCACAAGCAAACGGACACATACAAACACACATACCCACACGCTCACACTGGATGCAGGTTCCGATGTGTACAAATCTGCGGTAGGCTCTAAATGTGGCCAAAATTGATCGATTTCATTTCATGCGAATGTACAAATCACACAAAAGAAGCAACCGACCGCAGGGCAAAACCGAGTCAGAAACGAGCCTCCCACTTCAGAACGAATAGTGTATATACGAAATGATGCTATAAAAAGCGATCGTGGAAAACTAGGGCTTGGGTTGGGTTTTGCATCCTCTGCACGAATCGATAAATTATGGTGAAACAGAAAAACGATTTATACGCCTATGAAGTTCTTAAAAAACACACTTTGGTTAGAGTTGGAGTCCAAGCTGGTTTACTTGACAGCCTATTGAAGCAATTTTGTTGCAGTGTTTTGTATCTCATAACAATTTTTCATTTGTTATAATTTGAAAATGTCATAAAATTATTAAATAAAAATATAAAGTAAATCACCTAAACTAGATAAAAATTTGAAATAAATTTGTAGTAAAGGAATTTAACAAACATTATACTTTTAGCCTGTAAGTAAATCTACAAAAAATATAAGAAATTGAAACATACGATTCTTTGTTTCGGGCTATTCTTTGGTGTGCTGATCGAAGCCATAACTGGTTAATTATTAACGATTAATTGCTAGTAAAGACTCAGATGAAATTATACAAATGGCCATGTGGTGTGCAAAATTGACGCCACGACCGCGATGCAGAGCTGATGCATCATAAATTAAGTGCATTTTTGGAGTAAGTGTAAGTGTAAGTGTAATACAAATCTTTCAAGGTGCATATTGTGGTAGAACATCTCACTTTTCATTTTACTGTCAAAGGCAGAAAACTCATAAGCCATCCGTCTTACAATGTTCTTATGTTATGTGTTGTACAAGATGCCAAACTTCCACTATGTAATGTGTATGTCTTATTCATCATGTATGGACTAATTCTTACTTCTGAAGATCATTTACATTTAACATGATTATAAAGCTCGAAGATATTTTATTATGCTTAATTAGCTGCGGATTGGAAGCGAACCAAATCCAGCTATCAAGCCCTTCCCTATTTGAGCACCGTGAATAGTAATCAATTATTAAGTATTAACTTTATGGCCGAATCGTGAAACAAACCCCATTTGTGTAACTGTGTAGGAGTTGTCGAATTAACGATACCAGCCCACAATTTGCATACGGCGACGTTCAACATCAGCTTGAATCGAAGCGCTAAGGTAGACCAAATTAAGCAGATCAGATTTTTGTTTAAATCGAGGGTTTTTTGTTTACGTCAACGACGTGAAAGTGTAGCGCAGCACGAAACCTTCAAGAAAGCCATCCAAAAGTCAACCGAAAGGATATTGTTTTTCCGCAGTCAACGGTGACAGTAATGGGACGTAATGAATATGATTCCCTGATGGCGGTCTCCCCGATGGTGGGTGACAGGAAAAGAAAGTCTTCCACCTAGACCATCCCCTAACGCATCCGCATCCCATCGCACGTTGCGGTAGTGGCCGAGCCTACGAGAAACAATGGAATGAAATCATTAACCGAATTGGGCAGCGATGATTTAGATAACCATCGGGACACTTAAATCGTCGTCCGCACGGGCCGACCGGCTCTCCTGTCATGTGCTCAAATAATGCTCGCTTTATTGCTATCAACTTATGATGTAGTTCTTGCCTCATGATGTATGAAACTATGAAGAACCCTCACTATTACGCCACCACACTTGCTTTTTGTCCCACCATTAAAGCCCACGCCCACCAACTGACAAGTGCATCTTTAACCGAACGGTCACTGTCGCTGACCAAGCAACCGATGGTGGCGGAAAACCGTTGCACTTCCGCTACAACCGATGCGTAAAGTGTAACCGAAATCATTTAATAAACGAAAGCAAAACTCCCCCTTCGGACAAGGGGGAGCGCATGAACCTGAAGGAAGCCCACGGAGCGACGGAATGAGGAAATCGAAAACAAACGAAATACACGAAACTGTAAACGCACGTGCAGCAACGTTCAAACCAACAACAAAATGACGTACGGGCAGGAAATCGTGCTTCACGCCAAGCACCACTTGATGGTGGTTGAAAGTAACGAATGGTTGGGTGTGTGTGTGTGTGTGTGTGGGTTGTTTTTTTTGTTTTTCGTTCATGTGCGCACCGAGCAGGAACTCAGAACTAGGGTGCGCCAGGTATCAGTTCGTTTGAATCATCTTCTGCAACGACTCGTTGCCAGGTTGACTTACTTCGTGACTGTCATGTAGTCAATTTGCCGGTGCAAGTAAAGGTAACTAAAGCACTCGGTAAAACAGACAGGTTGGTTTTTGGCAGCAGACGAATGCGACAATTGTTTTAATGAATTTCCGATGTGCTAGTTGTCGGATAGAATGAAGCGGGAGAGCTTCACGATGGATGTACAAACAGTGTGACAGTTAAAATTTAATGCGACGTTAGCATTATTATTCCTTATTTCCAATCATGTAATTTTTATAAGCTCAGTATTGAGCCAATCTATAAATTATATGTTATATTGATAAGGGGTTGCATATTTTATCATAAAAGCATAATGGATAGTATAAAATTAATTTAACATTAGAGTTGGGTAAATGAAGTTAGCAACAAACCGACAAATTTAAAGATAATTAAATTTAAAAAAATAATGAAATCATTAAATGTTAATTATAAGAACAAAATATCAAGTTTGTTATTTTCTTAATTATTTACTTTATTTAATGGAGTGACGTATTTAAAGCACCCGAATCGTTTATTTTGATTCAACGCACAAATTACTCGCAACATTTCGCAAGAGAATATTTATTAACTATGTTGAGATTCTTTCGTGATAGGATTTGTTATTTCACATATGAGTAGCTTTTAAAAACTCCACAAAGTGCATCATTTAATCAGTGATAAATTCAGAAATTTCACTACAAAGCAGAAATACATAAGCTTGAAAGCATACTTTAAAAGTAGCCCAGTAGGCTTAGACATTACTGGTTTTCTTTGACTTAACATGTGACCGAAGTTGTACTTGGGAGGACTTTTGAAACTATGTGTGTAAAATGAATGTAAAGTAAATTTGTAATCCATAATAGAACAATAAAACCATTACTTACTTAGCAGTATTTTTGAGCATCAAACATTGAGCAAATTTGGTTGCTGAGTAAACCTATTTCTAAAGAAATCAAAGAAGTTTTTATCCACAAAATCAATGTTAGTATTTCAACAATTGCATGTTCGTTATTTACAACGAATACGATAGTCAATTGAATGCAACATTGAAATTTCGAATTGGTGAACTCTCGGTTCAGTAGGCGATAATGTGATGTCAGGGCAGAATAATAAATGATGTTTCCCAAGCATGTTTCCGCATAAACACATTGCCGTCTGCATTAATTCCTCAATCCCACAGCGCTGGTCAAGCCGAACGCCCGTTCGTTAGCACTCGCTCCCGGAATAAAGTTATTAAAGTAAGATTAGCGTATAATTGGTGGTTTGATTACAAAATCTTGTAACGAAATCGTGTGCGATTTGCGTGCTAGACGGTAAAGGGTGGGCATTAGTTCTGCGAAAGGTGCGGCGGCTGCCCGGTGGTGGTTTATTCAACAGGCGCATTCGTGACACTAGGCCAACAAACGCACACTGCCCAGATTACCCCGAAACAAAACGAATGGGGAAACGGGGCTGGAAAGAAAGGCTTTATGCGAGATACACCGAGCGTCAGCGTTGTTTTAGAGAGCTTAATTATTTTTCCATTTAGCACAACCCGGCACGAGCACCAGATTATGAGAATTAATATGCTCCTCATAATGGCCATTGTGGTGTCACGGTAAGTTGGAACGAGATTTCGGAGTTTTGTCCGTATGATGTTTTGTTAGTGAACCGATGCCGAAAAGAAATTGGCTCGCTTTGCCATTGTTAAGTGTTTTCGAAATGAAAAGCTTCTTACGTGTGGAGGAAAAATGATTCACGGTACTGTTAGCTGGCTTACTTCTGGCGTTGCTGTCTGTCACGGGTTTCGAATTCAATTTTAGCAGCATTTTGTCGCCTTATGACACCTTTCGGTGTTTTTGTGATGTGATGTGAGAGTGTCTATGCCCGAGCATGGTGCATGCCAATTAATTTTCCCTGTCGGAAAAATAGGTCATATCTGTCTCAGTGATGTAGGACCGGCTTACATTGAACATGACCGGGTGCTTGAATAGCATGAAATTTGTGTGAAAAATTGTTAAAACTGCGCAGTAGAATTATGATTCCTTTTTCAATTAAAAGAGAGTAAAGAAAGATCACACAGTTTATTAAAAAATGTTGCTGTTTAGTTACTATTTGAAATTTTTTATCCAGGCTAGCTCAATGACATTGTTATGGTCTATTGTTTTTGTTCTAGTATATAGTATCTCTTACTAATGCCTAATGAAGATTATTTTATAAATTCACGACTAACTACTTAATGGATTGCCAGACTTCAGCTTGATAGGTAAATGGAATCTTTAAGAATCATCTCGAATCATCAAAGCCTTATTTACAGTTCTTTACTTACAAAGATGAGTGTGAAGTTGATAAAACTAGATGTTTGTATTACAACCTGGTAAGAGTTTTGCATTTTGAAGAATGCACTTATGTTGTTTTCCTGATTTTATCTGATTCAATCAATTGAGAGACATGTGTTTCCAGAATTTTCAAACAAAATTTTGTTACTTCTAATGGAGTTTGATTACTGGTATTTTTAACAAGATCATCTGAAACACGGTCACTGGCGATACAATTTAACATTGATTTGATGTGCTGAACGCAATGAATAACAAGGAAGGGAAAATACGACGATATCAACTAAGGAAGAATAAATAAATATAGTAATCAAATCGATGTTAAATCGCGAAGGATCCCTGAAAAAAGGATCTACGATACCCTATGAAGCTGTTAGTCGATTCATTTTCCGAACTATGCACCAGTTTAACTAGACTACCTTGGAAAACTAAAACCATAAACTTCATCGAGTCCGAAGCATGATGGTTTAGCAGTTATTTCAATGTTACCACTTACTTACATGCACCGCAATTAAAGTGCAATATATCCGAAATTATGAAAAGCGATTCGCACTACCAAACCCAACTAAACATAATTCCCGTGTGCGGAAAAACTATACAATCCAGCAACCATCGCGGAGAGAAACTTTTTGATTCTATTTTCAGTCGATTATTATTTTTAAAGTTGGTGTTTTTCTTTTCGGGCAGAAGTGATTGAAAGTGTTCCCATTATGTGCACACTTTACGTTAAGCGGGACGATTCTTGAATATTGATCAGTGCCAGCTTGGTCGGCCGGCAGCGTTCGATACTGAACGCGGGTGGGTGAAATTGAAGAAGAAACTTTATCCATTTCCTGCTTGGACGCATTCTTCCGCTCATGCAGCCGAAAGTGTGACTGGGAATGAAAGTTATCCCTAGCCACTGATGTCGAAGCTCTTGTGTGCGATTTGTTTCGCCGAACTGTGAAGGAACGGGCAAAGTGCAGTGAGCGGCTCGGTTTAGGAAGCTGTTGCTGAAAAGCGTGTTGAAAAGTTGATCCATCCAACGTGGAGCAATCGATCGATAGCAATAATTGGCTTGGTGGTGATTTTTGGGTCGTGCATTTGCCACAAACACTGCCAACAGGGGGGGGAGTCGACAGCTTCTCTAGAAACCTTCTCAAAACTAGCCGACGATGTGTTTTGGAAAAATTGGTGTAGCGTAAACTTTTCCTATCCATTTCGAAATCGCTTGAGACGAATAATAGAAAATCACTGCAGACGGGTGAAGTAAGTGATGCCAGCTGGGTGTTAAAAGCTGTAAATGATTTTAAAATAAACCACAGTGCTTAAATGGCTAGGTTATCTTTTGGCAATCTATGGTTTTTGAGGAATGTTGTTAAATAATCGTTATTTATTTCAACATGCGCACCATAGCCTTAACGATAATTGTGTGACCATTGGGTGCATCGACCACAGCGTTGCAGATGGTCAAAATGCCATTTTGCCAATTTTTACCACGACCGATACACCCAACCTCAGGAACCTCCCGAAAAACGAGTTGTCAGAAAAACTTGTTTTTATCAACATAATTACATCTTAATTAGGAAAGCACTAAAATAATCATCAACAATCATGTTACGCGGGGACAGACGGACTGGCACGGAAGGACCGAAGCACCGACAGCGAATGCACCCCCGAAGAAAAGAACTCGGGGAAAAGGGGTCCAGAAATATGTGCGCAAGGGTCACCCGAATGATGGGCCCACCGTTTCGGGCAGCGTACATATGCGAGGTGGAAAATGATAGCTGGAGCAAGTTTTTGGCCCCGACCCGCTCCGGCCGACGCTGTCCGGTAAGTTTCCGTGAGTAAACTTCATAAAATAGGAGCAAAACAGCTAAACCGTTATCTGTTCGCCAAAGTTTTCGCCCAATGTTCCAGCAGTTCAAGTCGTTACCGGGAGAAGGACAGGCTGCCGTCATCGTCAAGCGTGATCGGCGGCGTTGACTTTGGGGCCACATTGCATGCCGATGGCACATGAATGGGTCATTCCAGCATGCCGCAGCAACCGGCGAATTTCTCTTCCCGTTCCCTGTTGCGTCTCGCACGCACGGTTCCCCAATCAGCGAACAAACGGTGCTACCAACTTCCCCGAAAGCAGTTGAAGATGCAGTTTTTCTATCTACTTTTGCTTCACTCTGGGATCCTCGGCCGGTCTTTAGCATCGCATAATTTGGCTTTCAATTTTTCGACGCAAGCAACGTCGCCTCGAGAGGCGAGAAATAGCGGGAAGCAAAAGTTGTCGAGTTTGAATCGTCTTATTACGGAAGTACTTTAGCTCGTAGCTCGTAGTTTCAGTTCTGGCGACTGGATTTCGCTGCTGAAGAACGTGCAGCGATTGATTGATGCGATGTTTTCGTCTTAATAATTTAGATGGTAGTGGGAAAATCCTTCTTGCCTCGCCAATGATGGCTTCACTCATCTAGCGGATGAAAAACCTGAGAGTCCTTGAGTAAACGGGACGGATGCACTTTCCCGACGCGGTGAGCACGTCCAGTAAAAGTACGCGGCGTAAAAATCCGTGCTCGGTGGTAATTGATTTTGTCAGAAATTTAAAACGCACATCCAGCGGTCCAACGGTGGGATGCTTTGGCGTCTGTTATGGTATGTGACCTTTTTAAGGCAAGTGGTCTTTCCGTTTCGGATCCGGCTGCTGGTGATGGTTGCTTTTTCCGCGGCATAACCATAAACTTTATCCGTTTTGGGGAAACGAATGGGTGAAGTCATAAACGAATGCGCATCCATGCGGTGCGAATGATTCGGGTGCTATTTGGTGATATGTTTATGAAGTGAAGTCAAATGAACCAATGCTGGAATGAGTGGAATTAAGTTTTTGGTGGTAAAATTTTATCACAACACGCTCGATGTTAGTGCTGGCTACTGCGCTGAAAACCGGAGAAGTTGTCTTCCAATGATGTCAACAATATTCTTCATTTTAATGGAGAACTTCGGTATGTTTTTAAGGCTATCACGAACAATAATGCTCCGATTTCATGCCTGCAGCAGTATTATTACAACTAGTGTTGTTTACTTTTGCAATTAAATTTATACTGAAAAACTGAGTATCTATTTATGTTATAAAGTGCAAAATAAGATATGCATTTAGTCAAGAGTTTTCTACCAGTTTTATCATACTTCCTTCATATTAGTCAATGTACAAAAAGTAATTATACAGTTAATATATGGAAGAAAGAATATAAATTTGAACAATGTTAAAAAAATAGGACAAAATTTTAAATTTATTTTCTAGATTCTCTAGGTTACTATTCTCCTTTGAATTCCTCGTGACGAATAGAAAATTTTGAATGATTTTTATTGTTTTTACTAATAAAGGAAATTAACCACATATACTTGAAGCACATGATTCTGAGTAACTTTGCTACGTTGCATGAGTAAACTTTAATTACAATCTTTATCAAATTTCAAACCCATAGCAAAAATGTCTCTTTTATTTGTCATACGAAAAGACACAACCGCTAATGAATTAAAAGAATAACTTGAACATATACTCGTAAATTGAAATCTCTTGCATACAATTGAATGAAGACTGCAGTATTTTAAAATAGCAAAGAGAGCCGAGCTATTGGGGACGAGTAATAACATAAGACGAGTAATAAATCCGTCCTATTTACACCGTCTTTCCACTGCAAGGAATATATAGGGTAAGTGCACCAATTATGGACGAGTTTGTACAGCGTTTTCACGAAAAAATTGATTATACAAAATCCACTGAACCAAAATTCACGAACTAAGATGTTAATGGTAGACACAAGTTTTATTTACATTTTCATTGTTCAGATTTGCAGATTGAGCTCGTAAATCAAAAGTTATAGCGTTTTTCCTAACCCGCTAAAAAGCACCAATTGTTGTGCTATGTGCACCAATTGTTGTGCTATTTTTGCACCAATTATTGTGCTATTGCAAATACGATATTACAGCCATTCACATTCTGATAAATGAGTTTAGAAATAAAGCTTAATATGTTTTAGGAATCATCAACACAAAATATCAATTTTAAAATTTACCAAAGCAATAAAAATTAAAATTGAAAATCAATGTTTCAATTTTCAAGCGGTAAAATTGTATGACAGTGCTGGCACAATTGACAGATTATTAGTTATTCAAAACAGTCGTTATTATCAATATACATCAGAAAGAAATTTCCATGGAAAGCGCTTAAATGTATGGTAACTATTAAGATATTATCGTTTCATTCACTTAAATCTAAATAGGATTGCATCAGAGATGATCATGTAGATCATATATCATATATTATCGTGAAAGTATAAACTGGAAGCTTGAAAATAGCACAACAATAGGTGCTTTTCGGTTTCCCTTGCACCTATTGTTGTGCTATTTTTCAACTCGATAAAATAATTACTAATCGTAATTAAGTTATCAAAACCTGCATGTCTTTAGATTAAGTATGTCAAAAGCTAGTTTTTAAAACCAATTATACTCTTTTCCGAGCTCTAGTCTGGATAAAAACTTAAATGAAAAAAATAGGTGATTCCTAACAAATCGATAAAGGACTGTTAATTTTTTGACATCAAATTTTGAAATTATGATTTTTCGCCAATAAAGGCTTAAAATACTTGTAAAAAGTCTTGAAAAATAGGTAAATAAAATGAACTACAAGCCAAAACTGATTTTACAATATAAACCGCTATGGTTTGGTCATAGTTTTCCATTTTCCCGTCGATAGCACAACAATTGGTGCTAGCACAACAATTGGTGCATTTACCCTATGTTCAGTTGAAGTGGTAAAATATAGCAATGAGCCGTAACCGCATACATTATAGAACAAAATATAAGAAAAAGACAAAAATGCGTTAAAATTTCAATGTGTTAACAACAGTTTTTTATTACAAATTGCTTATTTCTTTTTAAAATCAGTAATGGTGACATAACCCATCAAACTACTCTTCCTTTTAGGAATTACCTTACATATTTTTGATTACCTTTTAGGTTATCTATCAAAGCGGCTTGTTGATTTGTGGATAAAGATCTTCATCCCGGTTGTTATGTGTAAAGTTTAAAGCAACTGTACCGGACGGCGATGAAGCACGTTTATGGCAGTCGTAATGCGTATAATTACTCTGGTGCGGCAGTCCGTGATCACACTACCAATTTGATCCGTGTTCGAAACGCTCGTTTCGTAAAGCATCTCGAGGAAATGGACTTCATTGAGCCAGCTAGAACAGAATTTTATTATCTACCTTACGGCCAGCAGCCTCCCGCAATCTGTTCGATTTACAATGACACGTCCGTTTGCACGCCTGCGCTGCACGGCGAACGAATCATGTCATCATGTCGGATGTGTCCGATCCAAAGGTTTCCGGAAAAAGAAATTAAACGAACAAACGCGCGCTGCTGTGGCTGAAACGAAAACGCTCCCCGCGCATAGGACGAACTGAACAAAAGTTTTCTTTTATGGTGCAGGCAACAGCGGCTAGCAATTTGTCGGAAACCGATCATCTCTGTGGATCTCGCGGGACGGAGGCTCCGGCACCGGCACCGAGGAGGCAAATCGAAGGGTTGTGTTTTGGTGGGTTAAGAAGCACGCGCTAAAGCCGTACCACCAAGGGCCCGGGCCCGTGTCGGAATGGGCGATAATGAGCTTGGCAAAAGAGGTGAAAACCATCTCCCCGGAGCGTTTCCGTCAACCGTCCGCACCCGCACCGGTTGCGCATCTCTTGATCGCTCGTCATCGCGTTTTGGCACATCATCATCTCTACCAACCGTGGAGTGTTTCGACGAAGAGGAAGACTTGGAGAAGCCCAAGAACAATTTCCAGAAGCCACTTTACCAACCGACTCCCCTTCACCGCTCGCTCGCTCCACTCGCTGGCTTTCTCCGCGCGTTCGATCGCGCGCTTTTTTTTTTGGAAGCTTTGATCAAAACATAAACTCAAGATTTCTCCTTCCACGTTCTCCTTCTTTCGATCGCACTCTTTCGGTCGCGCTCAACATCGTTCGCTGGTACGATCGTTCCCTCTCACCGGGCTGCAGATCGCGCCCGGGTGATGCTGGACACTGAACTTGGCAACAGCGCGCAAAGGGAGAGCCCGATAAATATTCATTTATGTAAAAATTTAAAAGCCCGATCCGGCAAGAACCGGCAGCCATCTTGATCACTTAGGCAGTTGGCGCACGATCGTGGACCGTTCCTTCGCCGCTTCCCGGTTTCTACACCTGGGTCGGCTTCCCTTACCTGGGCCTGCGTTGTGTGTTGGTGTATGTGCAGGGGTGCGCTCGCGTTCGTTGGTGTTGATGAAAGACGGTTTTAGTACGGCTGCGGCTTTTATGCTGCGGCTCTGTTGTATCGGTTCCTTTCGCTTTGCACCGTACTGCCGCGACACACAAGAAGCTTGTTGATCGTTTGTGAGCTTTTCATTTTCTATCTCTTCACTGCTTCGTGTCTCGCTGCCTTTTGTCTTCCGTCAATCCGTCTCCTTCGCGTCACGGTGTCTTTCGAAGCGTCTTGTCTTATTATTTTCCTCCTCGCCCGTTCCCGGTGTTCCTTTCAGCTTCCCGTTTCTGCACTCCACCATTTGTCTTCGTTTTATGTGTGTGTGAGTGTGTGTGTGTTTTTTTTTAAAGCAAATACGGGCTTGGCTGTGTTGCGGGTTTCCCTGTCCCTCGCTCACCCGTTTACCCCGCCAATGATCACCTTTTCTGCGTTCTACGATGCAGCATCGTAAAAAGAAACAACTCGCTTCAAGAGGCTGGCGTTCGTGGCCTTTTAGTTTGTGGCGTGTTCTTGAGCCTTTCTTTTTGCGCAAATACTCGAATATATAAACGCGTCGAGGTGATTTTGGTGCGGGAGGCGGAAGGCGCAATTGCGGCAATAAATTGCTTGTCTGAATGCGCCTTTATTCCGTTTGTTTTGAATGTTTTCTTTAGTTTTTTTTTTCATGAAAAGAAATGCACAAAACCGTAGATACAAACATCGTTCGTTCTTCACAGCTTGATAAGAAACATCAAGGTAATTTGCAGTATGCATGAAACCTACTTTTCATGGAGTGGGTTTTATCTTTACTTGATATGCGTTCAACGTATTTCAAAGATACCCTTCGATATTTGCACGTTTTTTCCAACATTATGCTATTATTTAATTGATACACTGTAATTTACAATACAAGCTCTATTTAAATCATTATCTAGAGCACTGTATACGATAAAAACCACCGTAATAAAAACCATCTCCTTCCACTAAAGCCGCCCCACATGCTCCAGGAGCAGGAGCTTCCAAAACCACAACGCCAGCTTGTTGTCTCAAATGAAGCCATTTATTCAACGCCTCGTTCACGCTTTCCCCAAGACCGCTGTGGAAGGAAGCAAAGGGATTCGAGAAAAAAAAACGAATAATATCGGCCACTTTCTTCGATACAAGCAGCTATAATCTTCGGCTGATCACGTCCATATGAATAATGAAAGGTACGGGGGGTATAGGGTTCCATTTCTACCTGTTCTGCAATCTGGACCGTCTGCGTCATCTACAGCACGCTTGCCATCCGCTGCATCGTAGCATCCTCCAAATCCTCTCCAAATGGTTCGTCTTTTCATTAATCCCATCCCTTTACCCGGGGCGCGATTAGCGGGACGATATTCGAATAAATTTTGTACGATTTCGTAGGAAACCCAATATTGGGCAGGCCACTATCATAATTTACAGCTATTTTTATCGGTGGTATTAATATGTCCGTCCGCATTCCGCGGCCACGTCCCTTCCCCGGCGATCGGTGCTGGCGTACCCTAGGGTTCCTAGGGTGACTTCGGCGCATCGTTAATCATAGGTCCCAAAAAAACAAAACATAGTCAGCCAGAAAAGCCGGGCAAACGCAACAACAACACGCGCTGCGAAGGATCGTTACGTTGCGTGCGAGCGATACTTCCGATCGGGGCCGGATCCCGCGGCGCGTATGGGCGGCTTCAAAAACGATGTCAGCTATGAAAATGATACTTTTTTCTACGACCTCAAGAAAAACATGCCGTACCGTGGATGGGTAGTCCACGTGAACCGCAGCTAGCGTTGAAAAAGACGCACTGCAGCGTACGACCTCCAATTTGTCTTGAAGTAGGAGCACTGTGGAAGACAGCCAAAAGAAAGCAGCAGCGACAAATGAAATGAGGAAAAAAAAACAACAACGCCTGCTAGAATAAACGAAGCGCGATGGTACGTTTATCAGCTGGTGTTAATGTTGCTCCCATTTACGGTCGGTAGTATTTTGCCTCATTTCAACCACGACAGCATTCTCGCACTTGTCCGTCGTTGCTGTCGGCGCCGGGGTGAAACTTTTTTGAAATCGACACAAGATGCCAACCACTATCGATAATTAGTTTATCAACTGTTTAATGTGGAGTGAAGTGATACCGATCCGTTAGCAGCTTGTCAAGTTGGTGGTTGGAATATGTACGCTCAACTATCGCGATGAAAACTGTCCCGTCTGTTTCACACGTTGCTGCTTTCGTTTGAAGGACAGCGGAGGATTGGAAATAAGTGATTTTTTTTTTGTAACAAGTTCGTGATGCCGCAGCGAGGTGTCGATGATGCTTAGCTGTGCGCTTTCGATGTCAGTCGATATCTTTCAATGCTATACTTGTTGTTCTTTATTCGTATAAGAATACCTACGATTCTATTAGCTTAAAAAAATTTGACGTTAAAATCATTTGTTACAAATTCAATTTGTATTGAACTTTTGTTTTGTCCCTATTCGTACGCATGACTTAAATTTGTCTTCATACATATTTTATAAGTAAGTTCATGTTTATTATTTGAAGATTTTGAAAAGACTTTCATGGAAGGTATGCCTTCCGAGTTTCCTACTACTCGGAAGGTATGCCCATGAAAGTCGTTTCAAAATCTTCAAATAATAAACATGGATTGAAAGGTTATTTTTAAGGATCTGAAATAATCACAAAATAATCACAAAAACATATAGTTTAACAAATATATGTGAAAAATTAATTTGCATAGAAGAGATCTTAATCTTGAGAATGCAAGAAAACTAAAAAATTCTAGTGATATTTCAAGAATTTTCTCGAATAATTATTGTTATTATGATTGGTTGTATAGCAATGTTACAGGGAGAAATTTCGCCTATAACAAGAAAAAAATATAGAAAGTATTGGTTGAGCATGCAAAATTCAGTAAAACAACGAATAACATGAACATAAACTATGGCAATCTTCATGTTTTCTTTTGGATGTCTTTTGAATTGTGCTCAAAAATTTATGGAACAACGACAAATACAATACAACATTCAATGTATGGAAGTGTTTCATTGTGTCTCTTTAGTCGTACAAAAGATTAGGAAAAAAACTGAGAAATTTTTTCAGTTTTATTGCAGCAACTTACAACACTCATCCGCAAATTGGCATAATATCGTTGGTTAAACAATGGGAAATATCAAGGGCGAATTTCTTTGAAGACGCAACTTCAATGTTGCTCCGTGAGAAATGAGGCTCAATTTACTCTAATACACCATGACGGTGAGATAAACTTTGCATATCAGGCCAATGTGGATCGACACAGGTTACGACGCACGCACCGGTTTCCTAGTTTCCGCTCGGCTGCACTTCCGCAGCTTAGCCTGCTTACCGCCTGCAATCGATAGACGAACGTTGATTACCGCCCTAGACCGTTGGCGGAGGTCTAAGAATCTCTAAAGAATGTTGCGCAGCAAACGCGTTAGTTGCCATCATTTGCGCATCAGTCAAGCGCAGCCGGCTGGCTAATGTCGAAAGGCATGACTTTGCTGGGCCAATGCACTTTCCCGCTACCTGAACCTGAACCGAGACTTGTCTTAATTTCATGCTAATAGCATGTGCGATGAACATTCTAATTACGGTGCGCCGATGTTGTTGCATCGTCCGGGCCATGTTGTGCAAAGAGTGGCGTGGAAATTGGGTTGGCAGGAAGAATGACGGTTCGAATAAGAAAGCCATCCGTTCCGACATCCGAGGTGCATCAGCACGTCAGCTAGGCGAACACCTTGGGCCGGATAGAGTGATGAACGTTCAGGAGGAGCACCACTAGCAACTACTCGAAACGGGTTCGTCAATCGGTGGCAGAACTAGTCGGGGTGGTCAGAAAACGGTAATCAGCCGGATCTCTTACGCTAAACCCTGCGATCACCGTTCCTGTTCTGGCCATCAGAGTACTGCCCGATTGCTATTCTTACCGGTTTGGTGCTACTCGTACCCGTCTCCACGTCATTGCACCGTTGCATTACGCAGCTTTCTTCGCTGCCAGTGATGGGTTTTGCAACTTGTAGAGAAACGTTTGTGCTGGCTGCCCTCTGGCCCTTTCGGAAGGGTCTCCGAAGATCGCCATAACCAAACAGCCATGTGGCGAGAGACAAGGAAACTTCACACATGCACATGCAAGTTTTGCAGCTATCGACGGCATAAGATACACGTACGATGGCAACCGACTGCATGGTGGTGTTCGTGGACAGGAAGATGGTTGCATTTTCCCGTTCATTGCTCTCGCGGTCATTCGCGACGTTGACGCGGGCACACACATGCACACGCTCGATCGATCACACTAGCGTTGGTGTATGCATACGCATCGTAAAACAGGATTTTCTGCAGACTCCAACCCAGGGTTCTTGTGCCCTCCGAGCCACCTTCATTCGAGCAAATAAAAATCCCGTTTTTGCGAGTGATCTTGTGCTACTTAAGGTCTTGTGGCGATGTGCGCTTAACCCTGGTTCGAACGAACGACTTCTCCCCGTATGGATAGGCTTTCGGAGATTACTGAAAACCATAGGAGAACTGTGCACATGAGGTTGCCTTCAATCAATTATGGTATGCCTGTGTTGGTGTTAACCTTGTTTAACAAACGTACTACTGTATAAGATAAATGTTGTTTGACGATTTTAAGAATAATTAAATAAAATATGTCTATAACGTTTAAAAAATAGGCATGAAATGCGCACAAATTAACGTTTTAACATGGCTCTATATTTTTATTCTAGAAATGCGTACAGGAATATTCGAAATTATAAACTGGACATGAAAAAAATCAAAACATCCGTGTGACATAGACAAAACTTTAGTTGATGATACTCAAAATTGAGCAAGATAGAGAAAATGAATCAAATGTTTTGATTTCTATAAGGCATATTATAACAACTTGAAAGAGTGCTACGAATCGAAGTTCAATTGAAAAGAAAAAGACAAAAACATGGTACTAAGTTTGACAAATCAAAGCCATTTTACTAAACCTTTCCTTAACAAATAGCTGATATGATGTATCTCGTATTTTAAGGTTGTAATCCATACCAAATATGGGACATATGTGTAATCCTGGAGTATTATGGTAGAAAAACTTCAGAAAAGAACTTTACAACAATGCTGCTAACATACCTAAGTTGTACGGGTAGACACTTACATCGAATGTTAATAACTTTTAATACGGATTCCAGATAAAATGAATAGTTTGAATATATGAGTAACTTTCAATGGTTTTAGTAGGTTAAATTTGGCGTCCAATCTTTTGTTGTTTTCTTGCTATGCCTCTTCAAAGAAGCGTTCATTTTTTTGGAAAGGAACATATTTGCGATTTACTATTTATACTACTTGACCACATTTTACCAGAATTTGAAACTTTCTTCATTGTTATTGGTTAGCAGGAAAATGCTTTAAAGCAAAGGTCAAAGCAGAGGTCAAAATGTAAAAAAGTTACCAAATAAATGTGCTATGCTGCTATAAATGTGTTGTGATTTTGTTTGTCAAAGAATATGTTAAAAAACGGAACAAAATACTTCTAAGAAAGTACTGCATTTTCAAAATAATCAAATGGGACACATATTCCAAATGTTGTTTCGATCGCATTCCCAGCTTTTAAGACGAATAAAGTCAAAAACAATGTAGCCACACGGGTAGCAGGATATTAATGAACAAATTAGCATTGTTTTAGGATATTGGTTAGATAATTTTATTAACAATTTGAGTGAAGACTTTTGTTCAAAAACGATTAGCCGTTAAATTTGGTTGAAATGAATCTTATTCTGTTGATTTCATTCTATGTATTCTATGTATAAAAATGAGAAAAATCTTAATTTTTCAATCAAAATGAACATTTTATTTATATTCTATCCTGTCATCCCTTTCACTTTAATGTAAGTGCAAGAATAAGAACCATCATTTTGAGTCTCTGTTAAATTTTCTACAAAAAATCGTAAAAAAATTACATTTTGAATTCGTTGCTTTTTGAAGTGTGAAAATGTTTAGGGATTTTCGGCTCAATAGCCGATAGATTCTTTTAGTGAACCAATGATATTTAACGAGAACGTTAGAAAGGGCAGCACATTATATTCATGCTATTCATGGATATTGATGGCGTTCAATAATTGTCAGTTAACATTGTATTTAAGTTATTCAGCCTCTTAGACTAAGCGAGCTGCACACGAATCGGATTAAAAGGCAAAATAAAAAGATGCATGTGACTCCTGGATACCGCGCGACTCACATTACCCACCCCAGCTAAAAACCCCACGGTAATTCGAGCCAAATGCGCGAGATGTCGAAAGAAAAAGATTTTGCTAGTCTGCCTGCGAAGCGTCACCATCGTATTTGCGCTAGTGTGTGTGTGTTAAAAGGTGCTACAGCCAAAGTCGGCGGCTGCAGCTTGTTGCACCTTTGCCTGATCTCTTTGCGCACCTTTAAGGTGCGGAACTGTGGTGGTGTGTGTGTGCACGCGAAAGACAAACCGGTTTTGCTATGGCCACATTTCCCTTGCGGTGGATAGGGGACAGAGTAGGTACTCGTGTGTGCGTGTGTTGTGCGAGCCGCTCCTGGATATCCAAAGCATACCATTGTGATCGCAAGGGTAACCGTTGAATGTTAGGCCTTAGTTAAACCAACCGCTTCACAGCGCGTTTCTGTGCTGCCGCTTTGACGTTTATGAGTATCATGGGATTTTACAAGCTAAATTGAGGAAATTTAAACATTTCGTTCTATGTTTGCAGCAATGAGTTATTGTTTAACTAAAATAAACCATCAATATTAAAACTAATATTGTTTGGAGAAAAAGTCTTTCATCATATAATGAAGTTAAAAAGCATTATTTATTTATTTATTTATTTAATTATAGAAGAAACTATACTTAAGTCTAAACAATTTTATCATATGGGCATTTCCTCCACATTGCACAGATCTGCACCTTATCCCGGGTGGGCTCGGCAGTTCCAAGAGCGAAAATTAGTTCAAACTAGAGTAATAACTTTTTTGGATTGTTCACAATGCCTATTATAAGACCAGCGAAATTATTATAATATAATTTTGCTTGCAAAACCACTTTTATTGAGGTCTCTGCTGCGAGCTCATATATAAGGTGCTTGAAACGTGCAACAAGAAGCGGATTGCAGCGCCTGGTGTGTTTGCCCCATCCAGCTATCTTTCCCTCTTCGTTTCTCTTTCGTGATCGCTGTGTCGCTGTAAGTGTGTGCGTGAAGCAAGGAACCAGGCAAGCGACTTACGCGCGGCAGATGTTGATGGCTGCTGGAACTTTGTGCGGTTGGTGCTGTGTGTGTTGTTGTTTGTTAGTTTTCAGAGGAACACGACGTCGGTTTCATGTGCGACGCTGGCAGCTACGCCGGTCTGCATTCGAAAAGGGGTTTTCAGCCGTTGGCGAGTGTGCATGGTTGCCCTAGCAACCTAGGATAAAAAGGTGTGTGTACGGAACAAGGCAGGCGGTAAAATGTGTATTTAATTTAGTGACAAATGTGTATGACGCATAAGTGAAAAAAAACGGATCGTTTTGATCCATGGGGTTATCGATCGTGATAAAATTTCCAGCGAATTCCGTTATCACGTTACCGGAATGTGTGGCGTGGCTGTGCCGTGTTGTGTGTCGGCTCTGAACAGAGTGAAACAATTTTGATTACTTTCCGGGTTACTAGAGCAGTGAAAACAAAGCGGATAAAGTGTGGCAAAAGGTAAGCAGTAATGTAAAGATACAGGAAAAAAAATCACAATCAGCAAATGGTAGCGAGGAACGAGTGAAGGAGCGAGAGGAAATGGTGCTTGTGATGTATGCTAATTGGCCGATGCACGGTTATTTAATTATCCGCACCGGTGGTAATTAATCAGTGAAAAACACAACAAACTACACAACCCGGCACGCTCGCAGCATTACCGATCGATCGAGCCACCGTTGCGGCGTTTGAAGAAGCAGCGAAAAAGAAGCGCGGACGAGCAAAAGTGATCAAATCGTTGGGCGGCTGTGGTGTGATTTGCAAGAAAGCGAGCGATAGAGAAGGAGTAGAGTGAAAGGGGATGGAAGAGCGGTGAGGTGAAAAGCACGGGTTGATGCAAAATAGTTGAGTATGAATGAAACATACCCGATCGTATCACACAGTGGCAGCTCCCGAAAAGATTGGCTTCCGTGAGGTGGTGGTGGTGATAGAAGATTAACTTACGGAGAACGGCCACAGTCCGTTACGTTGGTGATGTTTTGTGAATAGTGCCCTTATACAAGCGATTCGTTGTGTTGATCGTGTGGCTATGGTGAAAGGTATAAACAAAACGAAGCCCTAAACGTGTGAAGAAGCTCGGCAGACGCAAGAAATCAGAAACACCGTGCTGTTTGTTCAATTGAAAAGTAAAATCTCTTCAAGAAATGATCGATTGGTTCATGTAACAATCACTGTGCATGTGTGTGTGTCTCTGTGTGTATCGCAAGTGGATGTGAGGTAACGGGTAATGTTTTTCTATTTTCCAAATTAAAGTGCTCAATTACTACTCCCTCAGGTGTCTGTCTCTAGGTCTGCGGCGGTACAGGTGGCTATCAAGTTTCGGTCCGTTTGTGAATTGTCGTAGGTGGTGTTGTGTCGTTGTGCAACCGGCGGTGGCACCTCGGGCACGGGTGAGATCGTGTTGCTTGAAGCCAAAAGTACCTTTTCAGTGCAAAACGTTTGCCAAGACAAAAGATCCCACAGCGATTTGACAGTGTGCAGTAACCATGGCGATATTAGCTCGTCAGCGCTAATAGTGAAGTGAGCGTGTGTGTGTGTGTGTGTGTGTGGTGATATAAGTTGCTGAATCAGAAACGCTCATCGACGATCCGAGATCCGAGGTTTTCGTGGAATTAACCCTGTCAGCGATCGACGCGACTCGTAATCTTCGAGTCGTCCCAAGAAACACCCTCACGAGAATGGATTTACCAGGAACCAAACGCACGATGACTATAAGCCGAACATTCGCAGGTATGTTGAAGTAGTGCAAAAGAAATACTGTACTCTCGCAAGAATAATAATTAATCAAGGAACAGAAAATGTATTTGTATTAAATTATGCATACAAGAAATTCATCGCAACATCGCATTTGCCTTACGTCGCATATTTTAACGGTCGGCTCAAAGAAAATGTTTCAGGGGTTTTAAATAAGAACATTCGTACGGTAAAGCGAGTCTCAACCCCACCGCTGACAGCTGATTTTGCCAAACGGTTAAATTGTTTATGCTGGTTGAAAACAAAACAGAAAAAATAGAGAAACGCACATACAAGCACATGGTCAAATTTAGTGGCTTTTGTTGTGCTGCCTCACGCTCGGCTACCTTCGCTTCCTTCACGTGGGGCTTTTTTACGCGGGTGCCGGCACGATCCACGCGATCTTGATGGTTGTGATCGCGTTATTCCATTTCTTACGATGTTGTTACTTGAAACGCGTCGGATCTGTCTCTCTATATCTCTATCTCTCTCTTCCTTTTCTACCTTGCAGCAAAAGCACAGTTGGGTCCATTTACTTTTTCGTCCAAACCCAAGTCGTGCACTAGCTGGTGATGCAAAACGCACACGCGCGGGGAGGTTTGCGAAACGATGGCAGCATGCCATGATGGAGGGAGAGATCCATATTTGTTTGGCAGGGTGCTTTTTTATGTTTCGTTTTCGTTCGACAGTACGCTCGGGATTTTTGTGTAGAGGAATGGAAGGTGCCGTACTTGTTGCTCTGGCTGTGAAGCTCGTTGAGCTAGTTAGGCTGGTCAAGAGTGGTTATGGGTATTTTTATTGCCGCTAAAGTGCCTTTCAATCGGTATTAAGCTCGAATGCGCTCGTAGCACTCGACACCAGTCGCGGTTGCTATAGTTTCGGCTAACTTGGTTACGTCGTTTTCGAGTGCAATTATTAACCTACACGATCGGGATCCATTTCGGTAGCCAAAAAGTTTGACTGATGGCTAATGAGTGGAAAAGGCACCATTTATTGTACACCGATCGTACTGCTAATGGTCTAAAAATGAGTTTTGAAAGTCACCCCCGGCGCAGGTGGTTTTCTTTACCGAACATCTTTGCTTTGGCTGCTCACGTAATACATTTTCGAAATTATATCTCCAAAACGGCGGCGAAAATGCTGTTCAAAAATGCTAATAAAAACGACGTTTTGATGTTCGAAGAATTAGAAAACCGTCACGCTGACTGAAGTCACGTGGCTCCGTAAAACCACCGCCCAGGTTCAGGAGGGAGGACGGGCGGTAAAAACACCAAACTAGATACTAAAAATGCACGAATAGAAGAAGAAGTAAAAGCACGCGCGCTAGTCGCTGGCCACAAAACCCCACTCGATAAAAATCGTCGACTCAAGCACAGAACTGTCCGGCGAGAACGCGGGGGTTGTGCGATCTGTTAGGTGAGTGAAATAGGGGAAAAAAAGGGTTAACCACAGCTGCGAAGCGCGCCGCGCTGCTCGTTGTCGAAGGCAGTCGTGGAAGTTTCTGTTGCAACAAGCAGCAGCACCCTCGGGCCGGAGGGGCGGCCCTTATAAATATTAAACCCAACCACCCGCGGGTGCCGGGCGGATAAATCTCGCCTGCAAAGTACCGGACATTTGTGCTGTGCTGTGTGCTTTTGTGTGCCCCCGCAAGACTTATCAAGCATTATTTTTCATGCGTTGTGCGAGGTCGGTCTCCGATGTGGTGGTGGTAGTCGCTTTCCGTGGGCTGCTGCGACGTTGGAGAAGGCGAACACTAGAGTGCAGAGGACTGCGCCATCAAAGCGCAGGTTGTAAACGAATTGCCAACGCTCGGGAATTCGTGTGGCAGGTTGTGTTTGAAAAACGAAACACGGACGGTTTGGTTTCCTCCGATAGGAACACACTCGCGCCGTTGCACGGGCAAATTGTCAATAACTTATAAATAAATGCATGGTGAATGATTACCGAATGGACATGTTTATGTAAGAAGTTTTGCTGATGCACGTCCGGTGCGATGATGTATGTGTGTGTGGGTGTGTGGCCGAGTGCCCTATCGTGGAATGTGACATTATGTGGGATTATTTATTTCCCACAGACTGAACATCGGTTGCAAACATCTTTTCCCTACCTGACTGATGAAGGGTAGAAATTTCCCAAATACACCGACTCGCTCGGTTTTCGTAAGGTCATAATGGCCAAAGCGCATCTTGCCAATTGTTTGATGCAGTGAAAGTGTCTGTTACCTTGGAATGAAAGTGCGGATGCCGTCCAAGGTGTAGTATGAAGCGGATGCTCACCGGGCCATACACTTGCTGTGGTGGTACCTGTTTTGAGGCATTATTGCGGATAATCTGTTGTAATGTATGCAGCGAAAATCGTGCTAAATTGATGCGAACCTTGAGAATTTCCACAGGCTATAAGGCTATTGAACAGAGCCTTGGAAAAGTATATTAAATTTTACAATCGAATAAGATGATTCAAATATAGCCGTTTGAATATTATATTACCTATTGTTTTTGTGAAAAAAAGCGAAATTCCATAATGTTGTGTAAAGGTCTGAAGAAATTTTAGAAAAATTTGGTTGTAATTTGCCGAATAGCCGTTGCCGTTTCTTGTGCCTATTTTTCTACAGTCTAGCAGTGTTTTGTGTTCTTTGCTGAAAGCCCCTATTACCGAAGGTGGATTTACATAAATATGCTTCATCTTCCCCTAAAGCTTTTGTTTTCGATCTGAAATCCGTGTTTATGCATGGGCGTCGATCGTTGGGAGGATTGGGTGCCGAAATTAGAAAATCCTCCCCACATGGCACATAACACCGCGACGGTCGTAAAAGAAGCGTATAATTAGCATGGACACACATTCGAAGACGGGTTTGCGGTACCCTTCGCGGATCGGTTTGAGGCATCGTTAAAGCTCCAAAATATTGTTCGGTCATTAGTATGATAATTTTCGCTAGCCGTGTTCGCTAGCGTCCTAGACATGTGTTTTGTAAAACCGGGCGACGGGTTGGCGGTGTGCAGACGATGGAACTTGATTTTCGCTGCCGTGGCAAACACGCGAACCGGACCGGTTCATGAGCCTATCGAACCAAGTCATTAATTTTTACGCATTCCTCTGGCTTTGAACCGGTTTGATCGGTTTACCACTCCGGTTTGCTAGTGGCACTACTCGAATCGGAGGCGCACGATCATTCAGTACTCTAATGGGTAGAATCTTGAGGCAGCTCTTAACGCGCTTGTGTATGTGTATTTTTCCGTTGGTGCGAGAAGCAGAAAAGATGATGATAAATGGCGTACGTTGGAACTTAAACTAGTAATAGTAGGTTGATGCGGAGGTTTTTAAAGTCCCTGGGTCAACGGTTACTGTGGGTTCTTCGTGCTCCTTCGGTACACTAGCGAACACCATGCAAATGGCTTCCTCACCTTTGTGGTGTAAAATTTGACAAGTTTGCTACATTTTGAAATCCAACCGCCTTCGAATCACTGCAACACCTTGTGAAGTATCTCCGTCAAAAGTGCTTCAATGAACCGAACTGCTGAATGGCTCTTAAAACTTACACGATTGAAAGATGGAAAGGAAAAAAAGCGGTATTCATTGGGTACTATTTGAAACTCAGCATCGTAAGAAACGTGTTTTTTTATTCTTTATAATGCTAATGCTCTGTGGGTAGTGCAGCGCAGGCGAGTTTCCTTCGAGGGATGTTGAGGGACGAAAATTTAAATAATAAAAAAATACCTTCACTATCCATAGACGCTTGTTGCTGGTTCGTCCTGTTGCTTTGAACACGGAGCTGTTTCGCCATTGTCTCATTATGCCCTTCGATGATGCTGGCAAGAAATTCGATACTCGAAGGAACGCTTACCTTACTGTGTCGCTCACCTTTTGACCCACGGTGCCCGGGAGAGGTCACAAGTAGGGCCGCTCATCACAATGCCGGCACAAAGCGGCAGCACGACGATCCGTACCCGTGCCTGGAGAAGGTGTTTTTAAATTGAAGATCTCCTTGCAGCACGGAGTCCTCTTGAGAGCAATTAAATTGGCATGCCCAACGGCGGGCGGCGGGTTTTACCCGGCCGTGCACGGGAAATGTGCTGAGATTTCGTTCTCTGTTTAATTAAATTTCTATGTAAAGGATGTATGACGAGTAGTGAGCACGAGGATCGCGCTTCGCAAAGCGAACACAAAACCCGAAAAAACCTAGCTATGTAAACGCGATGAACAAAGCAAGGCGAGAACGGGGGTTTTGTTTCTGTGATGCATGCTTTTTTATGTTTGACAAGAGCAATTCAAACTTGCACGATATCCTTTTTCCGTTCATTACATGAAGTGTGCACCTTTCAGGATCGAACACGGGGATTCCTCTCGGTCCATCCGCTGCGGCCGACCGGCCAGCCAAAGAACACGTGTGCTGTGTGATTTATGAGCCTGCCAATGCCCGCGCTGCCGTTTACGACGACGGCAGGTTAACACGGAATGAAATGAAACAAAATGTTTGTAATTAAATTTTAAAGTATCCTTTGTTGCACCAGCCAACCAGCCAGCTAGCAACGCCGGAACAGTAGGACCGTCGAGAGTAGCCCAAGCCCGCCTAGAATGGCTTCGGGCTGTAATTGATGTGTGTTGCATGGCGTGTTGCAGCTCGACCCGGACTTGCAGGCTTGAGATTGGGAAATTAAACGTTTCTCACCGCTTTCTGGTGGCGGAATGCATCCGGCGGGGAAGCTCGTTGCATCTTTGCTGCTGCAGATTTCGGTTCGAAAGCTTCTCAGCCTCTCCCTCTCTCTCTCGCTCTCACGGAATGATGTTCCTCGCAACAGCAAAACGGTTGCACTATATCGGAATAGGAATGGATCGAAACAAGCAGCTTCTCATCTCCAGGTTTGGGGCTCTATTACTGCTTCTACCGCTTGTGTGCACGGACGTGGAACAAACGCGTTCAACAACTGTTGTTTTCGGGTTCGGATATTTGTATGCATGTTCCCTTTTTTTTGTTTTCCCAACGGTGCACGGTCGAATACCGTGAACTGCCTATCGATAGCCGAACAAAACGGCGTTTCTCACAGGACGCGAAGGATGGAGGTACTGCAAAAATGGGATTTATGCTGCGATTTGAAACGGACAGCATGCAGGAAATGGGAAAAAATGCACGTTTTCAAAGTTATGATGGAGTCCCAATGCAGCGGCTGGGCTGACGAGTGAATCCATGTAGGCAGTGAGCTGAGGTAAATTTCGGCTGACCTGACCTGCTACGATCGTTTCCTTTTGTGTTCCCGTGTTCCACGTGCTTCGGTGCGAGAATGCATTCTTTTCCGTGCAGAGAAGCTCCGGCAGGGAAGGTAATTATCGTTTCTAGCCTTTTGTTTCGTATGATGTTTCGTTCAGTTGCTGAAGAATGATAAAATGGGCATGTTTGCTGGTATGTATCTTTGTATGGGATGAGCTTTGAACACGGGCGTCGTTGTCAAAGGTGGCTTGTGAAGCGAAACGCGAATTGGGAGCGGATGTGTAGCAGACCCTTTGCTTAATAACATTTAATAACGGAGCAGAGCATCGGCTTCGATGGCCGGCCATTTTGTGCCGCGTGAAGATGATTACCTGAGGTGGAAGCGCGCTCCAAGCGGATGAGATTCAGCCAGAACGGAGAGAGAAAGAAAGAGAGAGAGAGAGAGAGAGAGAGAGAGAGAGAGAGAGAGAGAGAGAGAGAGAGAGAGAGAGAAAACGAGTCTTATTAAGGGCTAGCGAGAGGCCCTGCTGCTAGTACGTGATAATATTCAGAAATAATCCGCGTGTCACGCTCAGATGGCCTAACAAGGACGTGTTCTTTGGGAGAATGTTTTACGACGCTCCCTCGAGAGAAGAGAATGTGTGATTTTTTTCCCTAATCTCCCACAACGCACCATGATCACACATCCTAAAGATGATTGACAAGTAGCACGGCCTTTCTTACTTCGCTCGCTCGACACTCAACCCACCCCACCCACGAGGCGAAACTTTGGCGAGACTTTCGCGCACCCACTCTTGGCGGCTTCCGGAACGAATGCGTTAAGCAATCTGTAAACAAGACGCGTTTTCCACCGGGAGGGCCAACTCATCGCGACATGAAAGACGTGCCAACGTGTGTGTGGCGATGGTAAGGTGAACGGTGGCGGCTGTCGGACAAAGAAAGCAGCAGCTCGCTCCGCTAACTAATGGGTAAACTGTCACTTTGTGCTGTGGAAGGAATCCGAGCTACGCGCCTTTGCAAAGCGCATACTGGCCGCGCGTGCGTGTGTGTGTGTGTGCCGGGTGTGAAGACATAATTTCGGATTTCTTCCTTTCGGCCGGTTTGAGTTAATGATGAGAGCGAGAGGGAGGAAGACGCCCATTAGTAAAACTGCGCGCACAACGCCCACCGAAACGCATCGTCGCAAATGTGTAAACACACCGATCGGCTGAACGACGATGGTGGTGCTTGCATTCGCGTTGTTTGGATGATTTGTGTGCCGAGTCGCTGTTGGTATTGAATTGAAACCGTTTGTGTTGAACCGTTCCAGCCAAAGCGCGCGAAGTGACGGAAATTTCCTTCACCAGCGTCCCCACATATTGAACGCATGAGTCATGAGAATCGTTCTCGTGGTTGCAATTGGCTTTCGAACGGGTCAAATGGCAAACCGCACCAGACAGAGGATGGCATATCGATGAACGGGGGGTCAGATGATGGATGAAGATAGAAGGCGAACCTCTCTCACCTGGCCTCGCCACTGCCATCGTCGCTTTTCCAGGCAATTAGCAGCAAACCAGCGTGTTGTGTGTGCGTGTGTGTGTATCGCGATCAATCGCAATGGTGCGGTGAGCAGACGCGCGACGGGAGGTGGTGGTGGGTGGTTTATGCTGATGATCAAGCCAAGCCGGGTGGGATTTTGTTTGCTTTGGCCCGAACCGAGGGCCGTCGACGATTGCCATTTGCTGGTGCTGCGCCTTTGGTTTGCTTCATTGCGCAGCTGTTTGTGGCTATGCGGGATTGCAACATCAGTCGGTATAACGAGCGTGCTTGGTTTGGTAGGTCGCGTATCGTTGAGTTGCTGTTGCTTTTCCTTTCGATACCCAATGCGATGAGCAATCGTTGGGAGGGGTTGAGACGGGATGGGTTGAGGTTTACCTTAACCACCAGTAGTCAAATTTCCAGCCTTCCTACTGCCAGGCGTGTTGATACACTTAACAATTCGATAGCGATTCATTGCGATCGAGAAATGTGCGATAAATGTGATTGCCTATACAGCGGAACCTAGGTACAGAATAAAAGGACAAGAATTATTGTATTCACATTGAAAGCAAACCGCTTAAAATTGACGTCGTCCACTGACAACCAAACAATGCGGGATAGGAGATTCTAAATTAAAAATATTTATTTTTAATTTAAAAAAGCAACTCTGCGCTTTCCAAGCAAGATTCAACTGCGTCGCGCATTGCTAACGAATCGCTTTGTCTCGTTGCATTCTTTTGTTTAGCTCGGATCTAGCACGCGTTGGTCCGCCGTTCGATGTGCATTTTTTTTCTTATTGTTCAATGTCATCATAACGCGCTCGTACATTCCACATTCCAAGCGATCTTGCGAACGCTGATTTCGAATAGGCAAATCAATCGAGGAGCCTCGTGCGAAGGGGAAACGCAACACACACACATTCAGGCGATATAGATGAGCCCATGGCTGGCTGCAAGTGAAGTATAAATCCGTAGCAACGCTTGCTTTGAGCATTATTGTTAGCGGAGACAGAATCACAGTGTGCGCGATGCTATTGGGTGCACGTATTAGGGCTGCTCTGTTGGTTGAGATTGGTACGAGCGCACGACACACCGCTCCGTGTGATGGTGATCAATAAATTTTCATATTTGTAAAAGCCCTGATTGAGCTTTCCCGTGCGCTATCGTAGTCGTTCTACGCTGGCGTATTTCTGTGTGTGTCTCTCTCTTTCTGTGTAATGGAGAGCATCGGGTTCGCTGCAGGACGCAACCATTTGCATATTGCAAATTTATTAATAAACGGATTTTAATACTAATGCAAATGCGGGGGTGCTGGGCGGTGGTGTCTTGTCGCATTCATCGTCAGTTGGATTCCTGTTCCAAGCTGCTTCTTTCACGGCTCCGGCACCGGTGGAACGGTTTTCCCGGAGGGCCGATTTTCTCCACGCCCAAGACGTGGCTCGGGCGTACGCTCAAACACACACACACACACCTCAACACCCACCCAAAGCCGACCGTTGTTGCATCCGTATTAAATATGACGGTCGCATTCGAATGCGCACCACCGGGCGCCCTGAGGAGCTAACCGGTTTCGAATCGCAGACTTCTGACTCCTTGGCACAGGTCGCTCCACCCGCAAACACCTCCCGTTGACGCTTCAAGACGGCGCTTTGGGACCCGGCGTTCGTCCGTCCGTCCGTCCTGGCTGTGTGTCCGGATTTGCACCGCGATGCGATGATGAAGGGGGAAAGGAGTATGAAAGGTGGAGAGGGGCAGGCAGGCACAGGAATGTGGGGAGTTTGAAGTGTCATTTAGCGAACGTCGTCTTGGTCTTGGGGTGGGACGACTCGATGGCGCTTGGGTAGCGTGCTTTTGGTATACGCGCGCGCATATCTCTTCGCTTCGCTTCGTGTTCGTTCATTTGGGTGAGTGCACGGCCTGATGCATCCTAAGCTGGATATTGAAAGCGGCTTATAAGTACATTTTACCCGGTAAGCCAATCCTTGCCGCTGGAAACATATTTCTCATCGCTTTTATGGTTGAAGCGCGCGTACACGGGAGCGCCGATTGCCGTGCCCCATAGTCGAAGATCGAAAAGCGGAGTGGAAATGCTTCCGTGGGGAGGGGAGGGGTTATGGTGGCGGTAAGGATTTGTGTAGTTTCCTTCCACTCAAATGTCAGCCAAATGGCATGAAGACACTGGGTAGCAGTAGGCACTGGGTAACATTTTTGGGGATGAATTTCATTTATACATTTGAGTGCCCCTCATTCCTGTGCGCGCGTATGGGGAGGGAGAGTGGGTGGTGGTGTGTATAAAATCCCAAAGTTCCCGTAAAAGTGAACCTCTGACTCTTCGGTGAGAAGAGGAACAGAGGCCACAGGGAGAGGATCAAAAGGATGCGACCGGTTGGTGACGATGGATGAAAATGGCTTTGTCGAGGCGCATTAATTCGACCGGAGGTTCTTATAAATAATGAATGGTAAATTCTAGCATGCTTCTCCGAGTGCTAAGCTAGCGATAGTGCACAAAAAGACACTTTGCATTTCGCTGCCTCCCTTCTTCGGTCGCTCCGGGGACATTTAATAACGATTGTTCATAAACGCAACCTCGCCAACCTTTTCCATGCGGCGATCATAAGAAGAAAGCTGTGCCGTTGGTGGTTACGGATGAAGTCGCCGTACGTTTGTAGTGACGTCCAGAAGAAAAAAACAGGAAAAAACGATTCGAAGGCAAACAACACAGGGCACACAAAATCATGCTCCCATCGTCGTAATGGTTGGGTGAAAGTTGAAACACCAATAATCGACGGTTTGGTGCGTGGATTTATGAACCTTCGCCTCGTACTACTACTACTCTCACCTGTCATTTCCTCCACGCATCCATGCATGCTCACCCGGCACGGAAGAGGAACTGGGAAAGATTTCGGTAAAAAAAATGTGTCTCCAGCGGCAAAACTCGTCACGTCGACTTGACTGCGCCGATCATCATCAGCACCATCATAACTGATCAATCACGGTTTGCCTGGCTGTGAGAGATATATGTGTGCGTGTGTGCGTGTGTGTGCACTCTCGACCCCCCTCTCCCCTTCTCCTTTCCACAACATGCATGCTGCGGTGGTGAAAAAGTTTTTCCGTTTCCATAAAAGTTTTTTTATCCATCATACGAACAAAAAGCTGCCAGCGCTAGCCCGCGAGGAGAAAGTGTCTTTTATATGATAGCACAGCACACCGGCGACCGGTAGCGCAAAGCACATATGGTGGGATGTATGAGTGTACATGTATGTGGCGCATGTAGAGTTTGCTTTTTAATTTTTGCTGCCTTTCCTTGGGCACGGAAAATTGCGGACGAAGAAAAGCTAGTGGGGAGAGAGAGAGAGCGGGGTGCGCAAGGGAACGGGTTACGATGAGAACTAGCTTTCCTTTTGGTGTCGCACTGATGAAGCTATTAAGCGATTTAGTCGTGCCGTTGTGAGTTTCGAATGATGGAAGAGATACGTTGATTAAACGTTTCGGTGAGGTGGATTTGGTGACCATTTTTCCGCGCTGGAGCTGAGACGAAACGAACATGATTGCGAATTTGGATAGATGGTGCTTTAGTATGCTCGTCATGTAGCATAACGTGCCTATTAAGTTTTATAACTTTCCGAGTGTTAGTATTAATGCTTAAAAACGCTCTCAAACGTTGTACTAATTCGTAATATGCTCAGAATAATCCACTTGATGAAGTCCTTGCAAAGTACGACTAGCTTCGGGAGAGGAATTTCATTCATCAACATCAACAAAAACAAACGCATAATCAAAACTGGATTCCATTTCATGGCCATACCCCAACCACGGTGGCACGGTGGATTTGAAGTTTGTACACCGACTCCGGATACGGTTGGAAAGCGAGCTACCCATCGTTATGGTAGTAGTAGCCGTCGTCGTCTATATCGTCGTCGAGTGGTGGTCAGTTATTTTGCTTAACCTTCGCCACGGCTTCATCACGCAGACGAGTGTCGCTGTGTGAGGGGAGGGAACCGAGAGCGGGTAGACACAGCCAAATTCTTCGCACTCGCAAGGGGACAAAACGCATCGTCATCACATGCTGCAGTGTGGCGAAGAGTGTGGCTGGGAGGTGCGGGAGGTGTATGGTTTCAGTTTGGAAAATGTATAATTTGTGTAAGGAGGTTTTGCGAAACGCATGCTAACCGCACACCCCGATGTTATGATGCTTGTGTTCAAAAATAATTTTTGGCAACGAGTCACCGCCGCGTCGCTCAAGGGTCTGAAGGGATGAAGCTGCCGGTGGGGTCAAATCGTTTGGTCCGGTGAATAATAGGAACAATAGGAAAACACGAAAGCTTTCTTACACATAGTTACCTGTTTCCCTCACAGGTCTGATGGTTTGGAGTGTTTTTTATGGCTACTAAACTTCCAATGCTACTGCTCCTTCCAAGAGGAACCTATTAGTATTCTTTTGCACACTGCAACCGTCCGCTGAACTTAATTTCTCGGTGTAGTGACCGCAAAGAGCAATAATAGAATCCGCTACATTCGCGGAGCAGAAAACCAACTCGGCACCGCACGTAGCCAAACGCGGAAGGATATGAACGAAAATTATATGTGCCAGGAAACGCGCCGGCCGTTTCGTTGGTGAAACAGCTTGCCGAAGCGGTAGAATAAGAATTGGCCTTGCCAAAAAAGAAGGGAGGCTACGCGACGCGGGCTACGGTGGTGCGGTTTTTGTGTGCGTGTACGGAGTATATATTTTCGAAAAAGATATGATCATGTTGCAAGCGTCCGCGTCAGCGGGCTTTGCGGTGCCGGTTAGTGTTTTTCTCCTCCAAACGCCCATCATCCGTCCGTCCTGGCAGTGGCCATTCTATGGCCGTTGCCCGTTGCTGCTGTCGAACGATGATGATGATGATGTTGAAAACAATCGTGGCCGTGTGTATAGTTTTGGCTGAAAAGGGATAACATTTTTTTTTGCCATTTTTTGTTGTGCTGGGAGATTTGTGCGTGGCCGCAAAACATTGCTAGCAGGCAAGGTTTCGGATGGTAACGAAAACGTTTGGCAGCTGACGGCAGGAAATGACTGTCCTTGATGGTGGCAGCGATCGACCAATGGGTATACGATGAACCACGGTGAATTGGTGTTGAAACAACAGATTCTAAAAGATGCTATGTTTTAGAGATGAGCGATTCGTAGAATCTGTAGCACGTTAATTTCGTTCTGTTATAGTGCGTTTTTTCGTGGAACAGGATCAGTTCGGTGGCGATCACCATCTGGCGATCGTTGCTGTATCTTTCTTCTTACGCAAAAGTGGTTTTTGTGGTTGCGTTCTGTGCGCTTTTTATTTTTAAATTCCAACCGAACCCTTTTGCCGTCATCGATCGTACCAGCAACAACCGTGCTGCAGCAGCAGCAGCAGCAGCCAAACAGGGATTTCAAATCACACCTGTTGTTGGCCACTGGAAGCACCTTTCGTCTGTTGGCTGCAGTTTCCATTCCAGGTTGGCGGTGAAAAGCAAGTGAGTTTTTATCCTGCTGTTTCTTCGCCAACACCATTCCCTCCTAATTATACGGAGGCTCGCGAATGGTGGTGTTGCAACCCGTTGTCCCGAAACGAGTTGTGTGTCAGGTGAGGCGGTTGCTGTAAGGGAATATCGTTCCGTGTGTTCGGGTCCGAAACAGAAAGTGCAGATGCGCTACCGCGTATAGTTTCAGCGGCGAGCGAGCTGAAGACGGGGTCCGATAATGAAGGGTTTGGGGAGCAATTATTGGTCGGATTTGTGCGGCCGGCGGGTGTGTTTTCTGTGGGGTGGAACACAACGAACAAAAAACAAAACTGCTGATGATGGTTTGTTTCTTTGTGGTAATCGCAAAGGCTACTGCTATTAAAAGGCAATTTGGAAGAAAAGTGAAATGAGCGTGTTCGTGATCGTGCAGTGAATTGTTCATAGCCCTTTTACGTGGATAGTCTTTTCATTGGCTCTGTGTAGGGTTCTGTTTGTAGAATCTGTTCTTGTAACATAATTGGGCAATTAGTTTTCGTTCTTTTTTTGATAATGAAGATGATCGCTCGAATTGTTTCGTTTTTTCACAGGTTCCTTAAAAATACATGTTGTAAACCAATGAAATGTCTTTTAATATTGGTTTGAATGTAAAATTTTGAAGAATAATAATTTTTCCACTATTATTTGAAGGAGTGAAATTGTGTTTAACGTAAGCTTTCATATGCAGCGCAAGATTTACCTCAACCCATTCGCCTATGTCGAAGATAGTGTCACATAAAAATGTGTGGCATTTCACGATAATTCGCTACCGTATTTCGATACCCGCGCTGCATTTCATTAGGTGAAAACATCCGACTCAAGATCGAACCCTCTTCACGAACGATCGCAAACATGGCACCTTCCGATCCCGTTTGGTGTGCGGGTTTGTTTGGGGATTTTTCCACCTCCTGTCCCCATTCCTAACCCGACGGCGCCCCTTCGTTTACCTCTGCGGGATATGAGTCGATTTTCCGAAGAAGAGACAAAGCCATAAAGTGAACTAATTTGCCTAAAATAACAATAAAATTGATTATCGGGAACTGGCTTTTGGATTTCGGAGCTTTCGCGGGCTAACAAGCAAACGTGAGGAACCGAAAATTTCAACTTCTATCTATCGGGGGTTGAAGGGGGGGGGGGGGAGTGATTGCTGCTGTTTTCCAACGCCGATGGGGTTGTGGGGTGGACTAACGAAGAGAAGTAAAGCGTGTGGAATGGATAAAAAAATATCGTATGAAACAAACCCCTAGCTCGAGCGGGTTCCAAAATCTGAACGCTTCAATCTTCTCCTTCCTGCTGCTGGTTGTTATGGTTTGCCGGTCGGATAACGAAGCAAGCGCCGAACTACGCGGGTAGGATTGAAAGAACCCTTGGCTGGCTGACTTTGATGCGTTCTCCTTCGCCGTGTTATTCGGATGGTTTCGTCAAGAGTCATCCCACTCCGTCGTCCGTCGTTGGGGTGCTTTCGTTGAGATGACCGTAAGAAGATAGTGTGTTGTGTTCCGGAGGATGACTGGACGCAAGAACGCATGGTAAGGTCGATGGCGGCAGGGGCTGTGTTCGCCGGGATCGCTCAAGAAGTTTCTCCATTTTGGTGACACGAAGTGTGGACACCAGGACGGGTCTCTCCGCAACGGCAGAGAGTAGGCTAACCGAGACGCAGATTTTTATGATGATGTCCTCGTTTCCAGCGGGAAGGTGCCTACACTTTTATGGCGTGCGCGCTTGTGCGTGTGTGAATGCGGAGGAAACACGGATGAAGCGAAAGCCTATAAGCGGACATCGGACTGTTGGGAAAGGCAGAACAGCGTCCCGGAGAAAGCAACAAAGAAAGCGGAAAGATTGGCAATCCAAAGCCGGTTTGGTGGTTTGGTGGTGTTCCTCCACGCAGCGCTTGAAGAAACTTCTTTTTTGCGAGGGAAAGATGGTGGTTACTAGTGGCCACCAGCTCGCCCCGGAACGGGGTAGAGTTTTTGCTTGCCGTGCGCTTAATTTAGACCAATCGCGAAAAGGAGCGCGCAGCGAAAGAATCTCCACCATTCGGGAATGCTGGATCCACGATTCATCCCCTTACACGGTCCGCAACCAAGTTCGGTTAAATCGTAGAAGTGATGGAAGTGCCGATTCCCTGGAAAGACGCTAGCCAATTAAATCTTATCTTTGCGATGCGGTGCGGGCCACAGAACAGTGTGGTCGTCATCGCCTAAGTACCTTTGGCCATCGAGCAAGCGGCAGCTAGAGGGCAGAAAATGTTCCCCAAAACCAACGCCTAAGCCAAGTCGTGCCGAGGTCGAGGGTCGGCTTTTGTCGGATGGGCCGGACCCGGGCTGGATGGATCGATTTCTGATTGATTGCTGCGCTCGATTGGGTTGATTTGCTTATCTCGCTGCCTATTATCGTTTGGAGGAATGCATTAAGAACAGTGTCCTAAAGGCGTTTGACGGTTGCGATGATGACGGACCACGGTTGGCACGAGATTTCAGCAGAACTCCGTAGGTGCCGAAGGCGATGGGACACTAAAAGCCTTTTATTCTCGGTAATTAAAATTCCCCTGGCATTCGAGAGATGTTTGAGGAAATCGATTGATTTGAATCGGTCACGCGATAAAGATATTACCATCAAAGTTCGATGGCTTTCCTGTGTGTACTGTGTTTGATCCGCTTGAAAGTGTCAATGAAGCTGTGGTGGTGATTAAGGGATCAATTTTTATTGTTTATGTAAAAGCCAAAGGTCCTTTGGTGACACAGGAGATGGTGCTGCAATAAAATTTAATCGTTCATTTCCGTCCACCAAACCTTATCGCAGGTAATGTTTATCGATATAAATCGATGGGAGGTCCCTTTAATCACCCATTCCCTGTACAATGAAACGCTTTAAAGGCCAACTTTGATGCGTTCCTTTGAATGTATTTAACAGAGATTCTTGCAAGCAGTTTTTCTCCATCCAATGCATGTGACCTCAAATCGTGGACGCGTGGCTGCAGTCAGCTCTCCTCCCTGTGACAAAAGGTGTTCCTTTTAACATGTGTGGCTGGGGTGTGAGACGAAAAGAAACAGAGGCACCCTTTTGTGAAACTCTACTGGACAATGGTAAAATGGATGGATGACACGGCGACAGCAGCAACAGTTGCACAAATATGCAGCCGATGGTGTGTGGAGACCCATCACTGTGGTGCAGCTGTTCCATTGCGTTCGTTCACATCGAATGCGTGGCACACACACACGCCGATCGATGCACCGATTGTGATCGTACACAGACCCTTGTACACGCTACTGCGCACATTAATTATCTCCTCACAAATCATATCCTCGAGTTTGGGGTTTCGAAGCCTGCTGCTGCTGCTGCTGTTGCTGCTAAAAGCTGACAACTGTGTCAGCAGAGATGGGGTTAAGGACAAGGGTGGAATTCGAAGGTTAAAATGCAAGCTGTGTGCGCACGGCTCCATTTATGCTGTAGGATAGTTTGTATGTATCCACCCCAAGAGAAAAAAAACTGTTTTTGATCACAACTTCACTTGGTCTGGTTGAGGGTGTGTGTGTATGCGCAGGTGTGTTTTCGGGCCTCTTGCGATGTAAAATTTACGACCGAAAGGTGTACAAAAGTTAATTTTTATTCATTCCTTTCCCTTCTCGTGCGGGGCGGGAACTGTATTCGTTCCCGGCGTTATCTGGCAAACCAACCCCGGCTGTATCCACCGGTCGAACCCGATCGCCGCGCTACATTATCTTCCTATTCTGCTTTTAAAAGGTGGTGGTCCATTCGACGGGCTGACCGAACAGGGCCAAACGTGCTGGCGGAGGCTGCACAGTTTGGCGGCCATGTTGGTGTTCACCATACGTGTGTGCGTGTGTGTGTGCACGCCCGTGTGCCAGAACAAGAAACCGGTCGGGTCGGAGCAACAAGACGGAGACAAAAAACCGGTTTTGACGTCGCGTTTGCTGGCAGTATCGAGCATATATCGGGAAAGGGTGTTCGACAGGTCAAACTGGTTTCGAGCGGGAAAGCGCACAGGAAACCGGGAAAGGAACGAGCGGACCGGCCAACACACTATTGGCGATAACGGGTCGCTACGAGTCTCCTTTCGGTTCGGTTCGGTTCGGCTTTCAGCATGGTTTTGGCGCATTTGGCCGCTGGCAGAATGGGGCGGGCGATGAGGTGAGGTAGAGCTCGAGCGGAGGGCCACATAAACCGTAAGATAAAGGAGGAAGGATAGTAAACTATTTCTTCTACGCTTGCAGTAGAACCACCAAAACTACGCTCTGCTGTTCGTCGCGATGCAGTTTTGACGAACATTCTAAACGACCACTCTTTCTTTTTCTTTCTCCCACTGTTTTCTCTCCTGGCCCGATCCACGAAAGGATTCGCGAAGAAACGTATCCCAGAAGACAAAAGGGACAAACTTTTTGCTCTTATCGTACAGCCAGCAAACAACAAGTGGCAAGATAACCGGGGCGCGTACTGCAAGAAAGTAGATGGGACAACAGTTTTGTAAAAGCTCTTTAGGTGGACGATGATCGAGGCGACGGATTGTACGGTTGACTGTCGAAAGGGGGAGGGAGGAGGGGAGCAGAGAAGGGTGTAATTGGAACCCCGCAATCGGGCAAGAACTTGAAGCTGTTGAAGAAACGCCATAAGAAAATGGGTAAAACTAAAACAACAACAATGATTCTGGTTATGTTTCGGACTTTCGGAGTTCCCTTTTCAGTTTCTGTGTGTATGTGTGTGTGTGTGTGTGTGTGTGTGTGTGTGTGTGTGTGTGTGTGTGTATGAGAATGTGTCTGTATTTGCTTGTTTGGGTTTGCAAGAAGCAGCAGCCTCGTAGAAGAGGTGTCAAATGCAGAGTGGCACTCTCGATTCGACAGCATGTTGGTTTCTTCGGCTTGTGTGCACTGGTAATGCGTCTTCCAGAATTTCCCGGATAGTGGTGGGGGTGGTGGTGAATGGCGCCTATCGAAATGGAAAGATAAATACATAAATATTATTGCTCATGCATCTGTTTGTCTTTTATCAATGCTACGCTGACAGAGCACGCCATTTAGTCGGTTTTGCAGAGTAAATCGACAACTGGGGCGGAATTTGGGAAGGAATAGGGGAGAGGACTTGGTTCAAATGTACCATTGCCATTCGTGACTCATATGCTACGTTCTATCATTCTTCTCCACTAACGGCTGAGAACGACACTTGTCATGGGACGAAGGAATTGGTGGCGCTTCGTAAGGTAAAGGTGTGCCCATAAAGAACAAGTTTACGGGTTGCACTCCAAAGCGGGAAGATTGTATTAAAGTTGTGGTGAAAGGTGAACTACCCATGGCCAAAGATGCCGTTCGCTTCCATAACTCCAGCTCCAGTTAGGAAAGACCGCAAACTGGAAAATGAATACTTCCAATGAGGGCAATTCGGATCAGGATCGAAAGTATTTTTTTCTTGCTCGCTTATGAAAAAGGATGCTATGACAATGTTTTGAGTTCGATGAAAAAGGAGCCGGAAAAGGAGCATTCGTAGCATGTTCCGGGCTGCGGATTGGGGATCTCAGCTCCGAAGCGATTCATTTCGGCACGTATCCCTATCAGTTTGTCCAGCAGTTTCGTTACATGCATTTGTTTCGGTCAGTAGCAAATGTTTGCATAAAACCATTTTGCTAATCATTGGGAGATTTTTGTAATCGCAAACCCAGGATCCATATCTCATCGGGTTGGGGGAAGAAAAAAAACTTGCCGTTGCAGTTGCAGCTCCGGTCAGTCGAAGTTCCATCGAGAACGACCTGCACTTGCACGACCGGCCTGCTGGACCGTGCCGTGTTCTATAAATTATATTCGGTGCGTGTTGCACCGAATGTTTTCTTTGCCCAGCGGAATGAACTTTGGTCAGCAGCAAACCGACAAGCCCGGGCACATTGTGCAGTCGTACCCGAGTCGGATCTTCTTGTGCTTTCAGCCACCGGGCTTGCACACCCTCGGGGAGGGTGGAAATGAGCGGCCCAGCCAATCCGGTGCATCAGCAACAGCAGTATCGGGGCAGGATCGTTCAAGCTTGGGCCGTACCTGCGTCCGGTTCGCCATCGGGACACAACACACTTTACACTACCGCCGTCTGTCTGTGTGCGGTGGTGTTTTACTGTAGTTTGCTAATCACTTTTATCTTAGCAGTTGTGTAAGCGTGTATTTCATACCGATTCGCTTTATTATCCCCGCGGCCGAGGTCCACCTTCTCTGCTTGAGGCAGTCGAGAATGGTGCAGAGGAAGGGTGGATGGTGGCAAAGAAGAGTCTGAGTCTGTGGTTGAGCGTGTTGGATTTATCTTTTTAAGTTCTTCCGTCCGGTTTGCCCGAGAGCCGCTGTTCAAGGTGTGTGTGTGTGTGTGTGTGCATGTTTGTAACGATGAGCCAACAGCATCTGTTTTTCCGGTTTTGTTGTTGTTTTGTTGCTTGTTATCTCAAGAAGATGCAAATTGTTACCACTTTTACGTATCCGGCGGATAGCGTCGTGGAGTGTGTGGGCAGCAGGGGGTTTGTGTGTGTGTGTGTGTGTGCGATAGTCATAGTTTTGAGGTGGTAACCACCCGGACGAGAATGCTGTTGAAACGGGTTGAAACGGTCCATTCTCTAACTTCAGAAGAGGAATGAGCAAAATCGGCCAGTTAACTGGAAAAAGCTTTAAGATTTCTTGTTGCTGGAAGTAATACTGTGGTTTGAAGCGAACTTCAGTTTCTGTCAGTTGGTTGATAAAAAATGTAAACGGATTTAAAGACATCGGAAACATAGATATAGTAATATTCCTATAGTTCCAGTTGTACATTCGTAGTAGTACTGATTTAAAATTAGAATGAAAAGAGAAGTATGACCACTCATTTAATGATACCTTTTTCGTAAGGTTCACCTACACCTTTATGGTCGTTTCTTGGTAAATCACCACCGGATGGTAAATCATCCGGCATATTTCATTCGATTTTATGGTTATTCATGAGTTAAGCCCGCAGCATGCGCCACCGTCCAGTTCATTTGCGATTGCTCTGCTGTCCGAGGAACGCCGAGGAATGCGGAATGTGTTGCGCAAAGGCTCTTTGCTTGGATCGCCCTGACAGGAGGGTGAGCTGCACAAGGCCGTCGTCGTCATGGGTTGAGCCGAGCGGATGGCGGCGTAATTACGTTTTTGCGTTATTGATGGTGAGGAAGGTGGCGAGGAATCCGTTTTCCTCACAAAACCACTCATGGGGAGCGGTGGTGGTCAACAGATTTGCAATTGGCTCCTCGTGTGCGATGATGCAATCAACCTTTGCGATGCTCGACGACAATGTCGGACGCAGATAATGTCATTTCTGTCGGTAGTACATCCCTTATCGGTGCGTTGATGCCATTTAAAGGTTTAAATTCCTTGATTTTGTCGTGCTGCTGTTGCTGATTGATCTATGTAATGTGCAATTTGTAAGTGCGAAAACAACCTTGGGCGAAAGCTTTTTCCGTTTTTTAGCCTTTTAAGGCATGGTGGCTCTTTTTTACACATTTGTGCAAAAGGAGGGTGAAGGAGTGGCAATGACACTTTGAGCGCCCTGTCGCAGAATGTGTGCGAATCGTTCCGTTTGAAGAACTTTCCCACACGAATGCTCCGTTAGTGCACGGTAACCGAGAAAGGGGCGGCCTTCGATTCCGGGCGAATTGATCCGATCGATCGGGGAAGGATCACATTTCTGCATGTAATAAAATACGTATCCTTTCTCGGGCGAGGTTGGACTGCTTCCCCCGTGGCCACAGAAGCGGACAAAAGTGTCGGATCGGAAGGAGTGTCATCGATAGTTGCACATTACAACCTTCGAGTTCGAGCTACCGCAGCCAAGCGTATGTGGCGAGCCGAGCTGAAACCACGAACTTTGATGTGAACGAAGCGAAGCGAGCGGTCGTAGCATTTATGCGAAACCGAATCGGATCTTGCAATTCGAACACCGGGAGGTGGTGACATCCACGGCGTAAATGGCATCTTCCGGCGGACAACTTCGTTCTCACCCGTCACATTCTATGATGAAAGGCGAAAAATATGGTAGCATGAATGGGTGGAACCAACGAGGGCATGGTGAACTCAGGTGACTTTCACATACTCACAGCCGAGGCAAACCAAACGAAGCGCTCGTCTAGCGTTTGTTCTTTGCCCTCAGGTAGAAGTCACACTTTCCCTACAAGACGCGCAGAGGGACACGATTGATGGTTTGGTTCTCACCGATGCGAGTAGGGTCAGCTGGTGGATCGAACATTTTTTACCTTTGATTCGTTATTTGCTATCGGTTTCGAGGAGCTACCTTCATCGATTCCAGGAAGTTGTGTGAAAAGATAGTGAGAAATGGTTTCGGTTCTTTATTATGTGAGGGTCGTTGAAATAAAACGTTCTTTGCTTCTCTGTACCGCGCATATGTTCCAAAGTATGTTCCGTTGGAAGAATGCTTGAGGTGCTGTATTCAGGGTTAAGGTTAGGTTAAAGAGGAGGGTAACTTCTACCTGAACCGTGTATCCTGTTTTTTTTTCTTGTTACCAAAGCAGAACCTCCCGGTGTGCCGATTCAACTTGATCTTCGGTCCTTTCAAGAGGTCCTGGAATTTGAAATGTATTCCACCAAATTGTCACGTAATTTCTTTGTGTATGTAAAATAAATCGTAAGCATAATGGTTCTCTTTGGCTGAAGTTGCTCAAATGCCTAGCCATTTCGAATACCTGTCTGTGACAATAGCGATAGGAATGTGTCAGAAATGAAAGAAATATTCTGCATTGTATGCTGGCATCATGAGCGTGCATAACTTTTACTTGAGTTTGGACTAATCTTCATACAAGTGTCGTAGGCTCGAGATTTCTCGAATTCGATATATTCTAAACAGCTTCAGTTTTACGGCTACCTAGAACGTCGCGTTCTAGAAGAAACCGAGAAGCAATTCGGAGCAACTTTCTTCGTCAAAGCGTTGCCTTATCTACCCCATCCGATCGATGGCTCAAATATGCTTACCAAGGGTTCTGGGATGATATGGATTTCCTTATCTTATTTTGTGCTACAAAAATCAGAACACGATCGCATCGGGGGAAAAAAAAACTATTGTTAAAGTTGGTCGGGGTTTGGTGTGGTGTGCGCTATGCACCACTTTTGTAGCGCTATCGTTTCAATTTAATCGTGCTGTAGAGAGAATGATTTATTTTTCCTAATCCACTTTATTCCTCTTTATTCTTGCAGGTAAGAATTCATGGACGTGGCTTGGTGCATCTGCTGCATGTTCCTCAATCTGGCAAATGGGGTCGTATATCCGGCGGTAAAGTTTGATATTACGTGTAGCTTCCATGGTGGACCCGCATCCGTCCGCACCGTTGCAGATGCGTTTTTGTATGATTTATTATTTTTGTGTCTTACTTCGAACTGTGAGTCAGAGATGTTTAAAATTGTTCTAAAATAATAACTTTTTTGTAGTTTAAAACAAAACATCTAAACATTCTTTATCGTGCTACACCTCCTCGGTTCTGTTGCGTGCAGAAGTTTTTGTTTGTAAATCATTAGACCCGTACTGGCGTTACCCTTGTGTTTGCTAACGAAACAAACTGAAAGTAAGCTAAGACGCATCCATTCATTACCCCCTACCGATGCAGGCTAATAATTGATGCTTTAGCCGTGTACTTATCCTTCGGTCGGATATTGAAACGCATGAACAATTGCTTAAAAAAACGCTTTTTAAAGACGGAGAAAGATTACGCATAATACGTGAGCACACGGATCATACCAGACGCTGGGATGAAAAGCACTATTTGATTTTCTATTATCGACCGGCAAGACAACGATTTGGGAGCCACAATAGGATGGAATATTTGTTAACGAGCAAGAACCAAGAGACGCAGTCATGCAAGTGTTGAACAAGAACAATCGAGGAGTTTTTTTCTTCTATCGCTCGCCACAAGATCGTACGAAACTCATCGTTCTCGAGGTAGCAAAGGGTAGTAATTATTCACGTTTCCGTTGTGTGAATGTAAAAGTTAAAGTTTCACCTGGCGGCCGAATCCTTTATTGCCTCATTATTTTTATTTTTGAGCCACGTACCAACCGCCGCTGAGTTTTGTTGATTCTTCATGTTTCGTACCTCCACACTCGATCCTGGTGCTTATTCTCGAGGAGCTCAAGATGGAAAAATCCCTTATTGAAAATAATGATCCCTTATTTTGTTGTGGTTATAGTTGTTGTTGTCGGTCGGGTCCGTCCGTCCGTCGTATCGCTTTCCATCGGAAAGCTGCGATGATGAGTTTGTTCGAAACAGAAAACGATAGCTCGACGAGATCGCTGGAGAAGAATCGCGCCTGCCGTCGGCGGTGATGATCAAAATTAATGATCTTCTTTGATCCGTGATTGAGTTCTGGCGCGAAAGAATGCTGGACTCGCGTGCGCTCGGCAACCGAAGTGCCTCTTGGAAACGTTCGTCATCTTGGCTTGTGCCTGAGCCATCTCGATAAGGGTGCGTCTCATGCCGGTTGAGAACGCTGGTTTTATTTTCTTCTGCTTTTTTTTTTGGGAAGAATAAGTGCGTTAATTGCTTTCTTCGGGGTTGCCCTTTTGAACTTCGTCAATGTTGGGCGCGTCCCTAAGTTGCGTTTCCGAGACCGAGGCATTCTCGGTCCAACAAGGTGTGACCCATCAATCGATCATAGCAGCCGCGATATTGAGGCGTGTTCGAGCCTCTTTCGCGCGTTTGAAGGAGGTGACTCGCGATCGGGTGCGGGATGTAGTGCGTAAGGCTAGGGCGTGTCCGCTTCTCTAACGTTTGAGGTGGGGTGTGGAACACTTTTGCCTATGCCGTACGCCAACTTTCACAATTTCTTTTCCCGAACAGCAGGACCCACGGGTTATTCCAAGCCCGATGGAGATGATAGTAAGGGGGGGTGGTTGGGCAAAAATCAAGGTCGATTGTTCTTCCTGCATCGCGCGTCGAGGAGGTGTGGGCTACCTTTTTCTTTGTGTCAATTGTGCCGTAAAGCATGGTGTGGATATACACGAAAACGAATTCTTAAGTCGTTAGAAAAGTTTGTCCAGACTAGCATCATCGTCATCCGGGAGAGACAGACCGAGAAAAGCGATCTTTTGCGCGCAACTGAACTGAAAGCCCACCCTTCCAGGAATGGGCTTTCAGGGGCTTTCGATACAAACGCATTCGTCCCGGGTTAATCGAATTTTATTATCCCACATTGAAGAATGTGGCAAGCAAGAAATCACCGCGTACGTGCGCGCGCGTGTGTGTCTATGTGTGGGGAATGAAAAACGCAGCAGACGAGTGTGAGCGAGCGTGTGGTCATCGAAGTTCGTCGATCATTCGTCGCTTTCTGCCAAAGGCACTTCTGCGACTTTTCATTTGGATAAAAGCTCCATAAAAAAGGAGCCCCATTCCTTGGGGTGGCTTTCCATCGGTTGCTTCGGCCGGCATGTTTAGGTGGTGGTGGTAGGACAGGGAAGTAGCGGTTGACATACATATTCCCGGCTCGGACCGTAAAAATAGCCATCGATGATCGTTGGATGGGCAAACAGCGCAGGGCTGCTGCGGAAGAAGCGGTGCAACCCATCACAACTCTTGCGTTCCCCTCTCCCCGTCGTCCTGTCGGAGAAGTTGTTCTTGTGTCTTGTTCACCACTTTTCTCGCTCGTCGAGCCTCGAGTTCCGTGTTTGAGGACGCTAATGATGTTGGCAATGGTTGGTCATCATGTAGGCCATTATGTACACGTAGATACAAAAAAAAACAGCCCGGGCAGTGGCGGTGAAAAAAAGTGTCCCGTGGAAGGAGATGAAGCAGAAAGAGGAAAAAATATGGTCACCTCTCGAAACGGGCGACCGTTGCGAGTAGGGTGCGTTCGTTTGGAGAATGACGTTGGATGTGGCGAGACCACAGCGAGAAGCAATCGATAGCTTTTGGTTAGTAGTGGAGAAAGAGAAAACACCGGCAGAGGGATAGCACGAGCTCACGATCATAATTTATCGACGACGATTTCGTTCTTCTACGCGGCGTTGGTAGACGTGGAGCACTCGTTTGCGTTTGCCGGAGGAAATGAAGTCCTCTCCGTTTTGGTTGCTGCAGGGTCTCGACCCCTCGTCTCCTGCTGCCGCTGGCGATGGTGATAGTGTGGCCCGCGGGCACACCGACCGGAGCGAGACCACGGATTGCAGCATTTTGAATAAATCTTTAACCCTTTAAATTTGGGACCTCCTTTCTCCGATCACTCCGGCTCACCGGACGCGTACGCAGGAGGGATCCGTTGTCATCCTCCCGGGACGTAATTATCGATGTTATTTATGTGGGCATGATGAAGAGCGGCGAGGACAAGCGGAACCTGCAGCGTGGACGGTTTTCCCCCGCCGTACCTAATGAACGATGTGGCCAGGTTTGGGGCGCAAACTGTACACCGGACGAGAGATCGGCATTCGATCAGCGCCATTGGCGTTCGAAGTTTTTGCACCATTTTCAGCGTGTGGCCGTTTCATCCGCCGGGCGGTGTTTGACGGATTCGCGGCTGTTTCATCGCAACGTACGACGACGACGGCGACGACGTGTTGCTGCGGTGTCGTTTGATTGTGTGTGAGCGAGGTGAAAAGAAAGTTTTTTTGCTTTTCCTTCATCTGCCGGAGGCTGCTATCCCCCGTGGAGATACGCACTGTTATCATCATACGATGCTGAAGAGAGCGCTTCAACGTGACACCAATACGTGCGACAAACGCTAGGACGCACTAGGCGCGGACCCACAAGGTACTGCGGCCACTGCTGCACGGCGTTGATGAAGTTGAGCTGACACTTTTTAATTTTCTCCCATTTTAACCCCACCACCCCCGGGGCAGGGTGCCGTTTTTATTTCCATTCGCGCAGGCCACGCCGTATCAAGTGGTTTTTCTTTCTCCAGTTTTATCAGTCCCCGTGTGCTGCGCTCAGCTGCGTGTTGCCGGGTGGGCAGCGTAAAGTAACGGTTCATTATCAAAGGCTTTGCTGGCGGCCATTTGCAAGCGGAAGAAGAAATGGACCCTGGCTGGCTCGTTTGCTCGCTCGCTCGCTCGCTCTGGTGACGGTGGTGACGGTGGACAAATGACCGCTGGTCGACAATCTCTGTTCGACGATGTAAGACGAGACACGATGGAGAGACACCGAAACCTCACGCCCTGTTGGGGAATCTGCGCGGAGTAGGAAAACGAAGCAAGATTCAAATCAATCGCAAATGAAGCCTGCAGGTGGAACGTATTTTTTGCTGTCCATTTATGTAAATTGTGTACCAGCCAGATGCACATCGGCCCCGTAGTGTTTGTGTGTTTATGCTGCTAGTCTTTAAAATAATAAGCCTAGCGACAGGTCGCGATTTGGGGGGGCCACAATGTTTAGTCATAATTAAATCAAAACAAATCAAGGCAAACCAAATTATGGTCCATGCCGTAATGTGGCGAAGCTGGAGACTTAAATTGCGGCAATCATCGGGTGTGTTATCGATGTCATTTCGTTTAAGCCGTTTCTGTGTGGTCTTAAATAGGCCACCGAATGGAAGACACATCTGCTCGCCAAAGCTACTCCACTCAATGCTACTGGCTCTAGTACTCGTGTGACATGAATGCCGTGATTATTATCTTGCTATTTGGGTTGCACTCATGTTTGCGGTCTGGTCGGGCTTCTGGTACATCGTCGATTAAGCGAATTGTCCATTAAAGAGTAATTATCGTGATGTGGCAGCGTCGGCTCAAACTCCCATGTGTACTGGGCCGGAGAGAAAATGCGAGTGACACAGTGGAATTACTGACGCTGCGGGCATTTTTCTTCCATTCCTATCCCACGCGCACCGTCCACACACGGTCGTGGAATCAATCTTGAAGAATCTGGCAAAAAATGCATCGAATGATCGCCCATCTTCTGGTTGTGAGTAATTAAAAGATGGGTCCTTTAGTGGGGAAAAAGATTCTACAGTGCCAGGATTTCCGCAAAACATTCGGATTATTTAAACGTTGGTGGTGCTGTTGGTGCGAGAGGTGCTTTATTAACAGTGCGTTCTTCAGTAACTGTCATCGTTACTGAAGCGATCACCGGGTGAATACCTGGTCGGTAGATCTCGGCTGCCCGGATGCCAGGCGCGGGGCGTGGAAGAATTTTGCGAATGCATCAGTGGGCACTGTGGGAAAAAGCAGCACTGCACTGCCTGCCCCCGTGTGTGTGGATTTGGTCACCGAACAGACAATGTGTTTGCGATGACAATAATAAATGAAAATAATCATCATAATTGTGTGCAGCCAGTCGAGTGCACAATTTTCCCTTCACATGTTTCTGGTGCATAGTTGAAAAGTTTCGTGTGAGAATCGTCCGTCGCTTGCGAGAGACAACGGCAAGTGGTAGTAGCAGGCTGTGCTTGGTGCTTGGATGACAAACCGGGTAATGGTTGGCCATGGCTACTAGATATGTGGCGGAACCGTACCGGATGGTAGAGAAACGTGTCTGCACTTGAATAGTTTACGTTTATGTGTGGTGCACGCTGTTGGTGGTGACATATTGCTAAAGGGGGGAGGGGTTCTTAAAGGGCGTCTTTGTCTTGGATAATTTCTGTACCCCGCTTAAATGCGCCGCAGCGCTGTGTATGTGTGCGAATGCGTTGATCTGGCCCGACGGATGGAAGCGATTAGGAAGCTTACAAGGAAAACCGTTGATCGCAAACCCAGGCCCGTGGCTATTGGTCATGCCCGTTGGGCATTCGGCAGCGTGGAAGGTTATTAAAGCTTTAATAATCTTTTGATTCGTGTGCGATAATTTGCCGACAATTTTTGGCCGGTGGTTTCCACGGTGTGCCGGCGCGACACACGGGGTGAGAAATCGCGCACGAACGAGGTCAGCACATGGGAAAACGGTGAAACTTTCCGTAACTGACACGTTGACGATGAAGAATGCTGCAGGCACAACGCTACGAGGACGATTATATATCCGCAGGCGGTTGCGTTCGGTGAGGATAAATTGATTTTGATCAAAAATTCGACTCGAACGGTTCGAACACGACGAACTCGAAGGTTGGTCTATCGGGGCGGGCAAAACTGCATCACTGCTCGGCGAGCTTTTTGGTCTGTCGGAGTAGCTTGAAGCGTGTGTAATTAAGCCGCTTAAGATAAACAACAACGGAGGTCAGTTGTAATCACGAAAATTGGAATGTTTAGATCAGTTCAGTTGAGCTTACCGCGTGCGTCGCTTTGGGGAGCGAATCGATCGAAGATCTTCTTCACACGCAGCGGCAACCGCGCGAGTATTTGGAGAATGTTAATAAATTCCCTACGTGGCTCATTCCACTGTCAGCTACGCTTACTTCCCCGGCAGCAGATTAGAGGAGGAAAGGAATCGGATCAACAGCAGCAGCAGCGCAACAAATTTATTAGTTCTGCCGGAAGATTAGATAGACAGAGAGAGGAAAAAACACATACACACACACACACACGTATGAGATGTAAGCGGCTTAGACTAAGGTTACCAAGTCTCTCCGGGCTGTTCGGGTTCTTCAAGATGGTCGTTGTATCGATTATTTTTTTCCGTGATCTAAACGTCGGTCGCCTTGATGCGCTAGCTTCGTAAAGAAAGTAACTAACTCTCTTGCCCTCAACCGTGCCGTGGGCTTGATATAGTCTGATCTGATGCTTCAACTTCAACCCCTTTTCCGTGTCGTGTCTTTATCGAAAGAAAATGCTTCGTACGGGATTAGCAGTGGCTACCGTGTGCGGTTGCCATGGAAACCACGCGTGTGTGTGTTTTGAATGCGGTGAAATAAGATATCCCCGGTGGGAAACAAACGGTCTTATTTAGTCGGTCTTGGTTCGTAGTGATTGTGTTGGGCTTATCAGCATAAATATTCCATGATCAGTTGTAGTTTTCCGGTTACGGTGGAGGTATAGACCGTTCAATAGAAGCGTTTTATTTTATCCCAGAATAAATCATGATTGACAGTTGTCTGTACTTTTTGTTGTTGTAATGAGATCTCAGACCGATGATGAATATGCAAAATGATTAGTTTCAGTAATACATTTTTTAAAACAATAACTTAATCTACACTCGGGTTCTTGTGTGAATATTCACCGACCGACGATAAATCCGTCTTAAGCAAAACATAAGATAAATAGCGTACATTCTAATGTCATACTTAGTGCCTATGTGGTGGGGTCACAATACCCTGTTGATTCATTGTTTCACGGGCTTACCCACTATCCGACGTTTCTCAACCAGACAGAAACATATTTGGACGATCTGCGCATTCCCGCATTAAGTTGTGTGTGTGTGTGTGTGCGCCATTTATGGCAAACTTCTCAGATTGTTTTGTATTCTGTCCTTAAGATTCATCACTCCTCGCCATGGTCCCGTAGTCCGTTTTGTTAATTGAAACAAATAAATTATTCAATCATTATTTGTATGAGACCATTACGCGAGTGGGTTCAGCTAACTTCTTCTCCCATCGCATAATAAGCATCCATGCGGCTGGGCAAGTTGACTCGCAGCTCCCACACCAGAGACCGGAAACGACCGGGAAAAGAATTGTGGGCTGCCAAATTACTAGCACAGCCTGTGCTCTGTGCAATGACATGGAGGCAAGAGCAAAAAAAAAGGGAAAAAAAACAAAACACCATCGGAGGAAAGAAATCCACCCGCAAGCGGAAGACAGTTAGAACAATAAAAGTGAATTAATTTTATCTCTCCCAGAAGCACACACCACCCGGCGGAGGGGGGTGGTGGCGTCGCGGTATCACCTGGCATCTTCCGTCTCAGCCCTCCCCGCGGCGAAGGAACCACTCTCCTCAGGTGGGAGGCTAATCTGCGTCATTCAATCTAGACGCAAAGGGTCCATTGTTTCGCGGTTTTTTCGAGCTCCGCTGATATGGGCTCTCACTTGCTCTCTTTCTACACCTTCCCGATCGTGGAACTCTGGACCCAAGATGTGAAGATATGTATTTTTTTGTCTTCTCTCCCTGCCGGGAAACTCTTTAAAGGTGCAGTTTTTATGGCGTTACAGTTTCGCCTTCGCATTGAGAGGGAGAGACAGGGGGGAAAAAAATACTGGTGAAAAATTACCCACCCCAAGACAAAAGGTGGCCAAAGTCGAGCGCGGTGAACCAAAGTCGAAATAAAAACTTGAAGGACACAAAAAAGACACCCTGACGACGGGGACGGAAGTTTCGCTTCCTCCGGTGCCGTCCGGGTCGGGGTTCACCGAACGTGGTAACAACATCAGCTGAAAGGAGGAAAAAAAAATCCAGTTGGAAAAGCTCCACCAGCCCCATCCAAGAATGCTGGGAAACGAGCGATGAAAATTCTCACGCTCAGCAAACACCTCGTTTGCGTTAAAATAAAAATTAACATTTTAATTTTATTTTCCCTTACACTTCTCGGCCTGCTGCCTCCTTCTCGACCCCGGCGACGGGATCGTTCGTTCTGGATGATTGCGGGTGGTTCGTGGCTTAGCGAAGCTCCCAAAGCTGGGTCTGGGTGTATTTATGTGCGTGTGCGTGTGTTTGTGTGTGTAAGCACGGTATGCATGCATGCACATGTTTGCCTTTGTCTTCGTCTTTAACGGTCCTACGGTTGAGCGATTTCCGCCATTTCTTCCTTGCCAGGTGACGTCAGCATTTTCTTCACTTCTCAACCGTGACTACCTGTTTGCATTCAATTTCCGCTTTATGTTTACGCACTCCGGTGGGGTCCCCAAATGAAATGGCTGGTAGGGTGTAATGCCGATATACACGCACACACATACACACATATACACAACCGTGCGCACGGAAACCCCGACTCATCGATAAAGTTGCCCTTCCGGCGGATCGTCACACAGATACACTCACACGCCCGCACGAGAGAAAGAGAGATAGCACCACGGAGGCGTGAAAGCTCAAGAAGACAAGCTCTACCCACACGGCACGGTGCCGGGCCATGGAAAGAGAGGAAACCTTTTGTCCTTCGGCTTTGTGTGGAAGGATGCGTTGATTCGGAAATCATTTGGTGTGATTAACCGCGGAAAAGGGTAAATTATAACTAATTAGGGATTCGTAATTTCTAGTAACTTTCAGTACAAAAAACAATGGCTGGAAATCGGAAGGAGTGAGTGAAGTAGTGGAAACAAAGGTGGCCAACCACATGTAACTTTATGGAAGTGCCTTTATAGTCGCTTAAGAAGTATCCAAATTTCGAACTGATTATCATAATTATATATATTTTTTTTGAATTTTATGTTATATCTGTGTTACACGTGACCAACAATAAAATTATTTGTTAAAAGATTTATTTTGACTCTTCAAACAAATAAGTATGGGAAAGAGCGAGAACAATAATAACTTTACAGTAAATCTTGAATTGATAGTTTAATCGTGGATACTTTGGAAACAATTTATGGGTATTTAATTTCAATTTGAATTATTTTGAATTTCGAATTTCCGCTTTCCTTTTTCCATTTTCTTTAACTATTTATTACAACACGATTATCGCCATTACCAACAATTACCAATGAGATGTGCCGTATCCTGGAACGTTACGTTACAAGTTACGTTTCCTTCGACCGTGCACCACGGGCGAAATTTGATTCCCTGCGGTATTTTTCACGGTTGTGTGGGACATCGTTTTCCACTATCGTTCCCTGTACCGGGAGCCGGAGACGAAGGTAATGCGTACCACCACCAGCACGGCGATTCGTCGAAATTAAATTAAAGTAAGTCAAAAATAACGTGCTGATAGTGTCGGGAGCCCTAGAGCGCAATACTACGCAGAACCAGCGGACCCAGCGATCTCGCTCCGTACGTATCTACTTATCCATCTATTTGCACTTATGTGATTCACTCGCACGCTGTGTGTTGTATGGTGGTCCCCATGCCGTGCTGGTGGTGGCTCCATTTTGGTGTTTCTTTGGAAAGGCACCCGACAGCACGGTTTGACTCTATCGAACATACCGAGTCGGTGGTACACACCGAAACACCGTGACGTGTGGCGCCTTGTGTTGTGGCCCGAGGGACGCTTGCTTGGTGTGATCGAATTTGGTGTCGTTCCGTTCGCCCGGCGCTTTCTTCACGCGCGGTCGGTGGCAGCACGATTACGTCGCCGTCGTCATCTTCATCGTCGAAGTGGAGGCAAAAGATAGCTCAAGTGCTTCACATACGAAAACAAGTTTTCAATTGTTCGAGCAGCACTTGATGCTCGAGAAAATTTGTTACACTTTCGTACTTGCAACGTACTTGCAACGGTTGCTTTTGGATGGACCAACCGGGGAAACTCCCTTTACCTCTCTCTTGATTCCCTAGGGCGTAGTGCTGGGCAGCAGATGCACTAGTCGCATAACTGCAGCTGTGGATGCATTGTGTGCCGCTGTTTCCATGCTGCCTAGACTGGTGCACTTCTTGTAAAATAACCCACAATCAAAATAGCCCCCGGGAGCAGCAAGAAAACACGCCAGCAACACACCGAAGATCATATTCGGGAGCTGCTCGCTCCTTGCGTGAAGTGCAGTAGCGCAAACGCATCATCGCAGGATTGAGGCAACCAACCGGTTGCCAATTTTTCGAGCATCCTTCCCATTGAGGCGCCAAGTCAGCTTTTGGTGTAATTCTATCATTTTCCGATAACCTGTGAGTGTACTTCCGCAGCAAAACGAGTAGTAATGATGGCGATGATGTCGGGAAATAATGTCGTTTAGTGGAAGCGCAGGACACGAACGAATGAATGGGCATTGTGGGTGAATCGTGGCGTAATAGACAGCGTACCAACCGTGCGGCCTTACTGATAGACCGATTGGGCTGGATCGAGAGCATCTTATCGCTTCCGTCCGAATCCTTCAACGGAATCAACCAACCGATGAGGAGGTCCTTTTCCTTTACAGCGAAGAAGTAGGATTGTAACGGCTTAACCTGGGCGTCAGTGAATGCCGGTCTGTGCTGCAAGGGCGAGATTATTCTTTGCCGCCGCGAGCTTATGGCTGCTGGCGGTGGTACGGTGCTTCGTGCGAATTCTAATTAATGTTTCGTTTCTTGAATAAGCTATTTTTGCAGTTGACTGATCAAAACCGCTCGGCGGCGTGGTCGTTGTCATCGTCGCAACATGTGGCGCCGGGTGCGTCGGTAGTCTCATCCTTTCCCACATTTAAACCGGGACCCAAGACGGCACGAAGGAGCAGAAAGTTTCACAAAGCAAGCGCCACCACCTCGACGGGCGCGTTTGATTAGAAAATCCATCACAGGTTTATTTTGCAGCAGCGGCAGATAAATACGACGCGCCCCCGCTAATGGTGAAGTTTATCGCGTCTCTCAATTCGGTGTGAACGCTCGAACCAAAGGGTTTTGTTGCTGGCAGTATGTTCGAGAAACACAACGAGCCATGGTGTCGCTGCTAATGATGAGCGAGGTTTTTTTTTGGCGAATTCTCCTTCGGCACGCCCCGTAGACAAGAGCGGCAAAAGTCTCTGAGACAATCAATCATGGCGATCGTCGGGCCGAGAGAGTGTGGTGGTGGAATTTTCCACCTCCAGGCTAATAATTAAATCCATCGGATGATCTTTCGGTTGTTGGTGCAGGGAGGGGCTGGGAGAGAAGGTGGTTTGTATAGAAATTGTTTGATCTTCGGCATCCCTTTGAGGGTGGTAAGGTGTTGGGCCTGTTTGAATACAAATAAATTTCGCCTAATATGCTTGTGGTGGTGCCAATGTGTACGGAACGTAAGGGAAAGAGAAACGGGAGTTTACCTCAACAAGTTAACATTTCATTTCGCGTGCCCTGCGTCCCGATATTTATGCTTCCATCAGCTGGGCGAATGGCGAAAGAATGTGCACATAAATTTCAACGCTCAAATACACCCTAAAGAGGCGCTCATTCTATCGTTAAGCGGCGGAATTATGCTGCTCATTTTTCGACTCCACTCACTGCAGCAGGTGCGCTCCGCGGTCGGTGCTGAAATAGCTGCTGTCATGTGGTTTTCTTTCCGTTTTCATCAATCGTCATGGGGATGTGAGAGAATATTCCGAGCAAAATAAAAAAAAACAACAGCTCAACCGGACGCCAGGCCGATCACTTTCGGAGAGGTTGGCCAAGGCACCGTTTTCACAGCTTAAAATACCCGAAAGCTCGCGCCCGTGCACTCCCGGGGATTGCTGCGAGTTGAAGTAGTAGCATTCAAATCATGATTAATTACAGCTGTGTCGTTACCACCACTGCTTCCGTTCCCCCCTTCCAACCCGAGTGTGGGCGCGTTCAAGCGCGTCCGACGACCGATCAGCGAAAGGAGGAAAATCGTTTTTCCCGGGTCACGGGTGGCGCACATCACCGTCGTCGTCGTCGTCGTCGAGGTTCGTTTAGCATCGAATTTTCCCCGGAGTACATTTATGTCTTTTTGCGGAACATATTGGTTTCCATCTTCCGTTCGCGCCAAGCCAAGTACTAGCAGCCACTGCCGAAAAATCGTACCGTTTGAGCACACGAGCCTTTGCGTCGTGTCCGCTGCTTTTGCGCCATTGGAGTGGAAGTGAAAAGTATCGACATAAATACTCTCCACCCAACGGCTGCATTCTCGCAAACGCTCGAGGATTCCGTTCGATCGTGGTGTGATTGAAGGTTGGCAGCAAGCGCGCACACCCGTCCAGGGGGAGGACGTTACGTTAAATCTGCTTACGCTTTTTTTTCGGGATCTTTTTGGTGGCGTTGTTGATGTTGGTATTGTGCTGTATTGTAGTGCCAAGAGGTACCGTGCGAGGGACCATAACAAGAGTGTGTATGTACATGCACATAGCGCATCGGACTACGAGTTAGTTTACCCGCTGTGTTGGATTCCGCCAGGGCAGGCATTCATTCGACCGAGGTGTGCTGGTGGTATTAGCTCACAGGGGTCCATGTGGCCGAACGAACATCAAAACACGGACACCGTGGACCGTGTAGTACGCTCCTCTTTTGGGGCGAAACGAGTGGAATCGAGTGCAGCATCGAGAGATGAGAGCTCTCGAGATAGATTGATTATAATCTTAAGCAATCAATTTAGCTCTTCCGAAGTGTAGGAGTGTTTTTTCAACAACAGCAACAACAACAACAACAGCTCAGCCATGTCCTTTGGCATGTGCCAGCAATTCTACCGGGCAACGAAAGGATTGTTTCTGTGCTGCTGCTGCTGCTGCTGCGATGGTATCTTGACGGCTGTCGAGGAGCGGCCCAGTTGCCTAGTTGGCACGGGAGCTTTCTTGTTGCGTTGCTTCAATTTTAAACTCAAATCCACAACAACACGACCTTTCGGCTCCTATCGCACGAAAACAGGGGGAGGCGGTAAATTTGCATTTGGAACAACAAAAATAACAAATTCGATGCTATTTTTCCATACCAGTTACTTCATGCTCTAGTGGATTAGTTAATGAACTTTTCGGGGTATGTTCGTATCCGAAAATGTTGGATGCTTTCCCTGATAAACCCCTGACACACAGGGACGCACTAGCAGGAGCGCTTTTGATGGTTTATTTGCTACCGGTAAGAGAAGACGGGGAAAAGAAAGCACCGGTGCTGGCCTGCCTCCCCAATGGCACACACTATCAGTTTAATCCAATCTCGCACCTCAGCTACTTTGTTCTGCTTTTTTCATCATAACATCACCAAAGGCGGCCGTTGGTTAGTTGTTGTAGTGGGGAACGACGAACACGGCCCAGCGGAGATTAGTGCCGAATTTTGTGCGGATGGAGAAATTAGTTTTGCCTCCGGGAAATGGGAACAATTAAACATCGTCAGGAGAGCGAGAGGGATGGCGTGTTCTGCTCGACGGTGGCCGCTACTGATGGGCGCGTCCGGGAAAGATCAATGTCTTGCGTCTTGCTATATTGGCGTGTGTCCTTAGTTCGTGGTGCCCTCGGCAATGCATAAATTATGGCTCAATCAGAAGCTGCCAGTGCGGGTTTGGCGTGTTTGTCATTGTCGTTTGTATATGCTTCGTGTGACTAGACGTTCCACAAATCACCGCCGCCCCATGCCGTGCCGTGTCCGCCTTCTCCCAAGGAGTCGATCGAAACGGTGATCCGCACACTCGCACCCACTATATCTTTCTCTCTCGACCGTGATGCATGAGGATGATGTTGCACAGTAAGTAGCTTTCCGTATTGCTGCTGCTACTGCCCGTTCCGTCGCACGTATGACAGCGTCACTGGAGTGGTGATTTAAATCATCGATAATACTCAAAGAAAATCCAACGTTTTTCCTTTTCATTCGTGAGCTTGCCTGCACATCCTGCTGTGCTGTGCAACAACGGCGGCACACGAGTGCAGCCCAGCAAAATGGCACGGCGTATGTTCGCCGGGAGTAAGCGGTGACAGATTGTCGGGAACGGATTTGGCGTCCACGACGAAGTGCTCATGCCAATCATGCCACGCTCAATCAACCTTAGCCCACGGCTTCGGACAAAAGAAAGACATCGGTTTCGGGCTTGGGTTGTGTCTTCGCGTAGAGTAAGAAACGAACTGAAATCTGATTATTCCATACCACCTTCCGGATAATTGAAACACTCCACACTGGGCCGGGTTATGGATCGGAACCCGTCTGTGTCACACGCACACACACACACGTCCCCTTAACCTGCCCTTTTCCCCCTTGCTTTGTCTGCCCTTTTAGTGCGATTGCCTCAGGTTCAAACTGGAACTGGATTTGAATCGGATTTGAAGCTTCCGTTCAAAATTAATTTCGATTTCATACTTTCTCTCCTCGCTGGTTTGTGTTGCTTTCCGTGGCAGCTGTACGCCACCAGTGCAGAAAGACTGACGGTAGCAGTAGTTCTCCCCCCCACCCCTCACCCTCTCTTCCTACAAGATGGAACTGCGACCGCGACCAGAAACTGCTCCGTCGCGCTAGTAGAGAGTGGGCCATTTTTTCCGGCTCTGAGCTTCATGTCTAGGTTCACCTTTTTTTTTGTGAGCTGTGGTTGGCTGCACACATATTGGACGTGCTGCTGGGGAAATGGGGTTTAATCTCGTCTCTTCATCCTTCGACGGGCCGCGACCGCGACCGCGACCGATTCTGCCAGCTGCCCTTCGAAGAGCAAGTAGTTGTGCCGTTTTTTTTTTGTGTGCCTCCCTGCTCTCTTTCTCTATCTCTTTCGGCGTCTGCTTCATCAGGTTCGTTTCCGCAACCGCCATTCTTCACGAAATGCGACATCACGATCACCGCGCCAACTCTTTTCCGCTTTCTTTTCGGCATGCTTTCCCTTTTCCCGCATGGCACGGCACGGCACGCGCGTTCCCGTCGTCGTCGCGTCGTGCATAGTTTTTTTCTTCGCTCGAATCAGTTCCGAGCGAATGCATCCACGGGTGTCCACGGGGACGGTGGACATGGACATTTCCACTGTCGCTGTGACTCATGCGGGCTGTCATTCGACCAGCTTCTCCGTCCCGCGCGCGTCGTGATGCATTCTTGTGAAAGGCTCAATCCTAGCCCCGGATTTTTCATCTAGATCACACGCACACATCCACAGCTAAACTCGATCACCAAAAAAAAAAAAAAACAAAAAAAAACAACCACGTCCGTGCGACGTGTTTCTACGCTCCAGAATGCCAACCGAAGCTGTGTGTCTGCCAATTGAGATTAGTTGCTGGCATAAGAAAACGGTTTCAACGATTCCAAGGACGGTGTGTGCAGTTTGAGGTGTGGCGTACGCGCGTTCCGGTGATTAAATCGTGTTATGTTGGTGGTTACTATTTTGTGCTGCCACTACTATATGCACCACGATCTCGCGCGCCGTGTCGGGCGCGTACCACAAATGTCCCATTTTCAAACGTCGTGGCCTCGCGTCACAGAAACTGCAAACACACGGTGAAGGAAAAAAAAACCGAGCGAGTCGTGAAACGAAAATGGGTGGCCTGGAGCGAAGAAAATTGGATCGGATTGGATTGGATTGCGCGCATTGCAAAGAGACGCAAACGGTCAAAGACTGGTTGAGCAACGCCTTTCAGATTTTTTAAACCTACCGCGCCCCTTGGGGTGGGTTTGTACCACTTCATAAATACGCTTAGTTAAGGGATTTGTTTCGCTCAAACTCATTGCAGAACAGTTATGTGAGATAGCAGTGTGTGTGTGTGAGAGAGAAAAAGAAAGAGGCTAGTGAATGGATAAGGGGGTAAGGGTCCAACCGTCCGTTCATGATCATGGAACTGTGGTGTGTGTGTGTGTGTGTCGGTGCATTTAAAAGGGTGCCTTCGATAGAGTTATGGTTGAGACAAAGAGTAATTCATTCGACACCCAAATATGATGTCACACGGAGTCGTTAGTGCGTACTGAGTGGGGCTGCTTTGTGTGCCGAAAAGATCGAGTGACATATTTTGGGGTCGGTGGTTACGGTCATGCCTCACTCACTAATCCCCTTAGCGAGCGTGCGGCTCGCTCGATCGATAATGAACGCGGAACGGGGCTGTTTGTGGGGCTATTTAATTGTTACGGCTTAAGAAATCTAATTTTATGAGTGTGAACGTGTTAGATCAGCACATTTTTAGTCGAATAAAAAGGTTCCCATAGCACGATGCAATTTGATTTGAACACCAACCGCCCAAAAAACGCAACTGGGCGATTGTTTAAACATAATTTATTATATGCCTTTTTTGTTGTAGTTTTCGTTCGCTGTTGAGCTTCTACAAAACACGATTTGATTAGGCATTCACGTAGCACCACGTTAGACTCATAATTTGAGTTTTATTTCCTTGTGTGTTTCATAATAAAAACACAAACAATTTGCTTTGTTTGTTTTCGGCTGGTTTGATTCCGCTCGCGGTGCTATGAATAATGTTCTACGATCCACCAGCCACAAAACCCAACACCAAACGCTAATGATATGCTTCATAATCTCGTTTCTAAAAGCGTATATGCATCAAATCTCTCCACCGTGTCCCGGGCAGGGGGGTAGAGCGGCAAGAAAGAATGGCAATCATAAATGCTTTCTCCAGCAAGTTTGTTTTTTTTTTGTTTGCTCCACCGTTCCGATTCCGTTCCGAGTGCGGACGGACGGGCACAGATTTTTCATTTGCTTCCTCGCGTTTGTTGCTGGTTTGCTGGAGCTGCGGCGAAGGTTGGTGCGTGCGCACACATTTGCATGTTTGGTGCGCTAGTATAGTATACCAATTCCATTCGAAATGGCACGGACTGGTCACTCGCGCACCGGTTTTGGTCGGTGGATCTCGCCCTGCGCTCTATCGACAGCTGATTAATCAAAGTTGATTAGCATAATCAATATCAAGCGAGCCTGTGCACTCTTCAGGCCGTTTGATGCTGGTGCCTGGGCAGGAGCAGGACGCGGAACGCGCCCGGTTCGAGGGCGTCTTTCGATAGCTTTCGTCCGGTACGCGCGAGCACCGAACACCGGATTGAGATGCAGGCAAAGGGCAGTCGCTGCTGACCGTACGTTTTGAGTGCGGTCAGAACCATTACGATTATTAGCGGTTATTTTTCGTGTGAGGATAATTGATGGCTTACTTGTCCTTGCTGTGCGCTGTGTGCCTACGGGTCTTCGTTTATGATGTCGGTACGACGGTGGAAAACCAACCACTCTATTCCAATCAGACACCGGATCTTGAAAGCATGGCCATTTTTCTTCACCTTCCTGCGGCGGGTCGATAGTTTGTTTAGCGCGCACCACCCGGCCTTGTTTATTGTTCTGCACGGCAAACATGAACCGAGACACGCTGGAGCTGCTGTCGAGCAGCGGGAAAGCGCTTTTAAGCTTACCCGGTTTAGTGTTCTGCGGTGTTTGTGTAAAATTTCTCAATCACAACCGTGAAATTAGAATGTAATTAATTAGCAGCTTTATAATTGAATGTTCTTCTCTCGAGTTCTAACCACGAATGGGGATGGGGTGGTGTGAGGGGGGGGGGGGATGTATTAGGAGGAAAGTCTGTAGTGTCTGCTTGAAAATCTAATCAGCTGAAAGGTGGGTTCAAAGGGTGTGCTAAACGAGCGGGGTTGAGTTTGCACGATCTTGAACGATTTTTATTTCATTAATTGATTTGTCGTTGTTGCTGTGTTGATGTTGTTGTAGCAAACTCCACTTACGACTGTGCAGATTGGATAGCTTTTGATTATTTTCAACCATTTCAGATCATCATTCTCTGTACCGATGCGCATCGTCTCTTCGGTCGCGTTTAGCAAAACGAAACCGAGCGATAATAGCATACGGCAAAATCGCTTACGATCGATCGTTGAGACTGTTTGTGTTCAACTGGTGGTGTTTTGTTCATGCAACGAAAGACTTGTTACTTTCCAAACCGAACCGAGTGACAGACAGGAAGAGTACGGGTACGAAACGCCCGAGCGAGGGGTCTGTGTTGTGGTTTTGAAGTACTTGTCATAAGCATCATTTATCTTCACCGAGTGAGGCCGACGCGGTGGACGACGATGGTGGCGGGATTTGAAAAATTGCACTCCATGCGTTCGAAAGAGTCGTCCGTCCGTCTCATCAACCCCGTTGGTCGACATAATTTCCGGCGAGATACGTTGCCAATGTGCCAATTTGAAATTTAGTGCCACTTTAATGTCGGTCAGCAGGGGGCGGAGGAGGGTGGTGTTTGATTGATTGATTTAGTCGGAGCCTACACCGCTGGGATTGCGAAAGTGTTGTTGGAGGAAGTCAGGTGAATACCACCGTGCCCGAAGTGTTGACTTAAGGGTCGCGATATCGACGAACCCATCCAACGGCATGCAGCACAAGCTTTCCTCCATGCACACCAACACATATTCGTGAGCTTTGAAGTTTTTGGGTGGAAAGAAACGTTCATCTAATTACACGACCAATTACTGCGCTGCGTTCGGTTTCAGCGCTCCGTTTTCATGGTGCCTCAGGCTTCGCTAGCTCACTGTATTCCTATCCCGATTACGAATAATTCTTGGCGAAAGAAAATTCACCGAAACAAGCTTATCACGTCAATATGCTAGCGATCGTGCACCGTCGCGCGGCCACCGATTTCGCACCGTTGATCTCGATGTCCGCCTGCGAGGAGGAACCTGGAAGAAAGTTTCCGATTTCGAAAGATTAATTTTCAACTTCGGAACGATTTAATTAATTTTTATCTCCAAGCTACCACTCCTGGGAGCGCAACTCGCACAGGAGCGGAAAAGATGACGATTTACGGTAACGCCGCCGTTGTTTGTCGAAAGTGCTGAAGGATAGAATCGAAGACGCAAAACGGCTAGAAAATGGCAGATCTGGCAGGACCAACCGGTCAAGCAAAATGCTTGAGGATAAAATGCAAAACCCTACTTCTCGAGCGGAAAGAGGCCGGCCGAGTCGAGCGAACTTCGTCGGAATCGTCTAAAACGTTAGCCTGCAAGAGATGCGGGCCTGAGATGGGTGGCGAGGCGAGATGGGAAATATATTTTCCATCCCAGTTTAATAACACTTCAGGCGATGGGAAGTTCGATGCAAAAACATCCGTATAAGACACAACGGTGGTGTCCATGTTTCGATCAAGTTGGTTTGAAATATTTCATGAAACTGTGTTTCTGTTTTTTTTTCCCCTATTCCGTGTTACCCGTGTCTCTGACGAATCGGAAGCAGTTTTCTGAAGGACGGATGCTAATTTTTCCACGAATGAATGTACCATTAGATTGATTGAAAGCAGATTCGTTCTTTTAAGCGTTCTGCGATAAACTTTAGCGAAAGTTCTATTTTTCATTCGCATCTCTTGAGTGCGGTTATACGATACGAAACAAAAAGCGTTATTTATAAGCGTGCCTGATTAACTCTGGGGAGCGAAAGATGTATTGTATGTTTAATGTACGTTAAAGCTTCGATTGTTGCGCATCATGTTCGGTTATATGCACAAACCGAGCCTGTGTCCGAAGGGTGTGTGTATCAAATGCACATATTATATCGTTTGCAACTACCCTGCTCGTTTCATTATTTTCACTTTTAAGGGTGTGAATTAGTTTTGCTCGCTGCTGAGGAAGAAATGAAAATCATAACCATGGTAAACGCATCTTTATTCGAATTCGTTTAGCTAAGCCTTCCTCGGGCTGCGGCGAAAGGGAAACCAAACCGAATTCGAAGCGTTCGGTCATGGAAATTAAAGTATCATAAGCGCGCGCAAAAAAAAAAAACGCCCGGATCTGCATGGCTGAACATTTTCAGTGGAACGAAATGGCTAGACGCTTGTTGCCACAATTCGTAGCGTGGGTCTGTTGGGGAAGCCTTTTACACCGTCGACTACAAATCATGCGTCCGATTATCGATGCTCTTCTGTGTGATTTACATGAAGTGAAGAGGTAAATCCAAGCAAATTTCATATAAATACATCAGCCGGCTTTCTGTACATCGGTTTCTTATGCGTTTTTTCTTGCCTTGTGGTAGCTAGTGGTAGTGATTTTTGCTAAAGTAAAGACTCTTCCATCGATACTCTTGCCGCTCAGCCGCAGAAGAGCCGGCACTAATCCAATCCTCACGTTTCGTTCGTTCAATACCCTTGCCCGAAGTTACTTGATTGATTTTCAAGAATCTCAGGATGCTGGTGGTGCGCGCGTTTGTTGAGATTGGGTGAAATATTAATTGCTGTAAAATTCCATTCACACAAGAGTGGCATTGACAGGCAATCGTGAAGAAAATGAAAGTCTTAGCTACGCTACGCTGGAATTGGAAGCTGAACGAACGCGAACGGATTCAGTGGATAAAGTGGGTACGGGATTAGTGTGAGAAATTGACGAAAGCCGGCTGTTAGTGGTGAATGCGAACGCTAAATAGCTTCACCTGATGCATTGTAGCAGCAAGCAAGTACCGAATCAATCGTGGTAACGAGTTACTTTACAAATTGCTTATTTAAAATTACTCGATTCGGGCGTTTATGTCGTATTGTGCCGAGCTAATCAGGAAATGGGTTATACAGCAGAAGCGACTTGCGCCTGTTCTCGTATCAATACCTCGGAGCTGTTATGATGAAGATGGGACTCGTTGTTTTTACAAACGTATAGGGAATGCACACATTCCGTCATCACGCGAATAACTCAGCAGTCAAGAAGCGCTTGTCATACCAAGAAAATATTTCATCGGAAGTCACACATTTGCGGATGGCAAATTTTGCTGATATTTTTCCTGCACCGTCATTAGTGAATTAGGTTTGATTTGTAAGAAAGGGGGATCGGGATGCTGGGCGGGGAGGGTGTGAGGTTCCACCGAGGTTATGTGTTTGCTTGCGAAGCTCGTGAATTGTACGCTAGACGGAGATTGGTTGACGACGCCCGTGGGACTCGTTCGTCGTTCAGATCGGATACCTTCTTTACTTCCCCACACATCGCCATCGTCAGTGCACGACTGAGAAACGGGAAACCGATTCCGAAGAATGGAATAAAAGAGTCTTATAAACAATGCAGCATAATGTAATTATGTTTGATAACGATCACACGATTCTTAACTGTTTCATACGCTATGAATTACCGTGCACGTGGAGGACGCGAACGCGTGAACAGCACCAAGCGGGACAAGCCGTGAAAAGAGTACGAGAGCGTAGAGAAAAATAGATCCGGACAACAAAAGCAAACCATGGCATAGAGCATGGCCAAGAAGCAACCTGCCAAGCAAGCCGTACGTTGGTCTCCCTACAATGGTTGCGGCTAGTTGCCGGTGTGAGGAAGATGAATCGTACACACAAAGCACAACGGCGGTTTCGGTGTTCTGCGCTGCCACCGCTTCGAGATCACGCGTAGTCGTGCTGCGTGAGACATACGCATGTTGGATGAAACGTGGGTGAAAAGTCACCGATCGACGAGCGTGGTGCTGTGTGGCCGACATATGGTTTTGATAACAATGGTAGTACCAGCGGCAGTAACCACCTGTCCGTCCTCGTCCATCCAACCGGCAGCACTCTTAAGCGCCTGTGTACACAATAGCGCGCAAGGTGTCGCGCCTGCATTGTAGCGTTTCGGGGCCGCGTAGATCGTGTGTGTGTTGTGATGAAATTTAATTGTCTTGTTACAAACAAAGCTGCGGTGGGAGCCGGTGCCTGCTACTAGAGGCGTCCCCAAGTTGATGGGAAAGGCATCGCGAAGGTTTTCACAAGTTCTGAGCATGCGCTACCGTTAGTTTAATTTACTTTTAAATAATGTCGTCGTTGAAGGGAAGCCCGAATAAAACCATCGATCGATATTTGCAAGGAACTGGAAACCAAATTTTGCAAACAAAGTGTTTGTTGAGAGAATTTTATTGGTTTTTTGTCCATTGCTCTCTTTTTTTACCTTGGGAGTGAAGCCGTTTTCTGTAAACATGCCCACAAATGGGATCGAAAACATTTGCGTTCCCCATGCCGATGTTTATCTTTCTGCGCCGGTTTAAAACGTGTGTGAAACGATCATCGCGGTGTGACATTCGCCGTTGTTGATAAAAAAAAGGAATTTCAAACCCACCATATCATGTGCAACTCGTTGGAAGAAAACTGGCCTGAGGGGGGTGCGCAAAATTCAAACAATCTGCCTACTACGATCAATGTTTAGCAAGTAGCTTAAAATGTTTACCCCTCTGTCTGGAAACCCATACATTGCCTGCTTCGTTATTCGTGTACGTTTGCCATCGCTAATGTTTGCTTGGGTATTTATTTTTCTATTTCACAGTTTTGCTGCTGATCGGCCTGGCGGTAGCGAACAAAACGATGGACACACGAGAAGGCGAAGATGTGACGCTCAAGTGTCGCTTCAACGAACACTACTCCGACCGGGAATACTCGTACTATTGGGCACAGCAATCCCCAAACAAGTACGACAACGTTGCGATCAAAGGAGACACCTTCAACTCGAACTACAAGTAAGTAGCTTCCTAACTCAATATGGTGGTTTACAGTTTGTGAGTGCTTGACTGATGTATCTGTTTTCGTCTCGTTCCATCGTTCAGAATTGACTACCGACCCAACCAGGGCATCTACGATCTGCAGATCTTCAACGTATCGTACGCACGCGATAATGGGCGCTTCGAGTGTCGCATTAAGCAGATCGGAAGTGATAACGCAATCTACGAGGATTACTACAACCTAACGGTGCTGACGCCACCCCAGCCGCCGCTAATATTTCCCGGAAGTGAGACGACCGCCACGGAGGATAAAAAACAGGAACTCACCTGCAGCAGTGTGGGTGGCTCGCCGGATCCTACCATTTCGTAAGTATCGTGCTTTTCTCGTGAACGTATTGGCGGCGGATGTACCGTGCGTGTCGCTAATGATGGTAAATGTTCTTCTTTTCTCGATCGGTTCTCGATCGTGTAGATGGTACCGCGAAGGAAGCACAACACCCCTGGCGGCCAATCTGATCTACGGTGGATCGCGTGACATGCAGACGACCAGCACGCTGACCATTATCCCACGCCGGGAGGATGACGGTGCGAAGTTTACGTGCGTCGTATGGAACCGAGCATTGCCGGAGAGTCAGCGACTGGAAACGGTTACGACACTGTCGGTGAACTGTAAGTACTGAGCTAGTTTGTTACAAAATTTAGTATAAAATGTGCCTTTTCGGAACCCGATTGTGTGGGGACGACGTGTTGATCGTTCGTCGCTTCCTGTCATTAAGCTACAAACGTGCACACACTACCCCAACACCGTTTGATTGGTCTGATCGGACCGAGATGATCGGTGGAGTTTACGCATTGGGGTAGGTAATCGAACACTTCCAGGAAGTGGAACATTAGTCAGTCACACATTCACGAGCCTCGTGCAATCTGGCAACAGAGGTGAGATGATTCAGTTTTACCTTGAGACGACGGGGAAATACCCGTGATCTCCGTCCCAGCACAATCCTCTCGATGTACACAAATCACAGCTTCATTTCTGTTGACCTCATTCCGGCCACCGCGGCCGGAGATTGCAAATTATGATTCATTCTTCACCTGAGACGACCTCTCAACTGCAGCCGTCCGTGACAGGATTTCATTTTCGCTCGCAGAATTGTTGGTCGCGGGTTCGCTCTTGGATGGATGCAGGGGATGCAGAGAAGAATGAGGAACGGTCTTTAAACGGGCAGGCAAATGGGCGAAGAGCGGGAAGAGTCTGTTCCCTTTTTTGTGTGTTTGAAGTGTGGCACGTAAAATATTAATCAGACAGATCCGTGCGCCACCGTTTGCGCGCCTGTGTTCCGGTGTGTATCAAGGCGCAGCCGAGGCTTTCCGGCTGAGTGGTAAACTTTCATTTTTTTCGTGCATGTATGTGTGCGTCCGCTGTGTTTCCTTCAAACCCCGTTCCGTGTGGCGTTTGATGGTTCGTTGGATTCTGCTTTCATTTCTTTTCGCACTCACTTCTCTGTCGCGCGGTAGTTCGCGCTGCGTGTGCGTCTTTCGACGAGCTGCTGTTGCTGTCTTTTCGAGATCCATTGGATTGTGTTCCGGGAAGTGATTTAAATATGGCATCGTAGAGAGCTAGCGATTCGCAACTCTCCTCGCACCGAAATAAGGATGAACGAGGCAACGAGGAAGATGTGATTTGGGTACAAAAAATGCTGTTCCGATTTCGGTTGGAGAAGGCAACACCAGTCGAAGCTGTGGCTCCCTGTTGTCGTCCCACTGTCCGCCCATCCGCTCTGGCTGTCACTCTGCAAAAAGGAAGAATATTCATGTGGTCGCTGTTTTGGATCGGGAGTTGTCTTGCCATGTGTCCTGCTTAAGGTTCCGCGTTTTGATTATTATTTTGATTTGCTTCTGTTTAAGTCTTCGCTCTTTTGTTTTTTTTTGTCGTGGTTGGCGCCCCGAGATGTTATCTCCTTGTTTCGCCAGATTTTCAATGCATTTTTGATGCGTTCCGGACGAACGACGAACAACAGACACAGACATGCCAGGTATGGTTGATGGGAAGGATGAGAACGGCTCGTTTTGGATGCCGAGTACGCTCCTCTGCTGTTGTGTCCTGGATATTGTTTGGTATGGAACAACACTACGCCTGTTTGTGGTTCGATACTCCTTTTCTGTACGGAACCAACTGTCAGTGTGAAAGCTGATGTGCTGATTTATTTCGCTACAGTTGCTATGGAAAAAGGAGGTGAGCACAGCCTTCTACGATCTTGCAGTTTGAATCAGTAGAACGTAGGATAACATTCATCCTTTCCCCACTGCCATACCCGGCAGATCTAGGTGCCGAAAAAATGTTCGAATTAAATTTGCATCCAAACTTCTTTTTCCTTAAAAAGAAAACAAAAAAAAAACAGACGAATCGAGTTCATTAACGGTGGGTGCATATTATGACATTTGAAGGCACAGTGTGAATTTATGGAACAGAAATCATGAACAAGTACCAAAGTTTCATTATGAAACCGTTACTATTCTCTGGCGATTCCCATTCCGGTTTCCCTCAGGGATGAAGAGGTGATAGAAGTAGATATATATTTCTTGGGTCGGCCTTTGTCATCCGTGTCGTTTGCAAATCAGCGGAATCAGCTTGGGGTTGCCGGTGGTTTGCAACGAATGAAGCCAAGTCACAACATGGTCAGCCGAAAGGCAAACATAGGGTGGGTGTGCGGAAAATGGTACCACACCCCCACGCTGAGTTGGGCGGCCAACGGTTTCGCCTAGATTCTCGGTCTCGGTCCAGGCTCACTGACCGCTCTTAATAACCGAATCAAGTCGTAGTGGTGATGCCTGCGGGATGAGAAGAAGAGGTGGGTGGGGGGCGCGGTGGGGCTGGGAAGGGGATTGTGGCGGTGAAGAAAAAAGTTAATGGGCATCATTAGCGCCATAGCGCTCACTGCTGTCACAAACGAGAAGGCATAGCGGAAGGTTTGTAGGGGGAGTGCAGGAATGAAGAAGCCGGTGGCTTAGCAGTGCAAGAACAACGAGGACAACTCCTGGCTTGCTAGGTGGCAGTGAAATTTTGTTTTCCGTTAATTAGCCTCCAAGTTCTTCATTTGCGCCCTCCATCCATCCGAGGGGAGGGAACCGGTGGGCCGGTTGTTGTTGTTTTACTCGCCATTCTACGAGTCCCCGGGATGTATATTTTTTCTCATTTCACTTTTCTACGCTTTGGCATGGGCGCGTTTTTTTTTGTGTCGCTTTTACTGTGCCTGCCCTGCCCGTGTGCTCATTTGAACATGCTTTTTGTTTCGTTTCGTGAACTTTTGCTAACGTTGCGTTCGTTCTTGGGTGTTTTGTTGCGAAAACTGAAATTACGATTGGTGCGTTTGTTTGGATTTGCTTTCCGGACTGGCGGGATTCGGTGCAGCTGGGGTAGAATCTCAAGGGCACAGACGTTTTCTTTTGGGGCAGCTCACGTAGCGCACTGTCCGGTTGCCGAGCCGGTTTCGGTTGTTCTTAAAACACTCTTTTTCCGTTGGTTTGATTTGCACCTTTTTTCGCATTTCGTAAACGACTACGGGCGGGAAGGCGAATGCTAATTATTTTTCATCTGATTTAATGCTCGTTTGCGGTGTGCCGACCCTCGTTACCGGCGGTGGCCCAGTTTCGAAATCAGATTTTATCGGCATCTCTTCCTCGTGTCCGTGAAATGTCAACCCTTGACGGTTTCGAATTACGAGCGAACCGGAGAGGATGATTTTATTTGATTAATTAGAGCGTACGGTGTATAGAACGATGCTGTTGTTCACAGTTACCTTCACGAGAGATGATGTTTTTGTCATCGAATTGATTATGATAAAGGTAAGCGTTTTCCCCGCGCAAACAACGTCGTCAACGATGACGGGCCCAATTGTTGCAGCGTTTGCTTAAGCACTCTAGCGAGAGAACAATTTACGGTCGGTGAGCAGACAGTCTTGCACTATTTCGGTTCCCGATCAAATAAATGGATATTGTTGTGAAGTGCACCGCTTCGGTGCTGCTGACAGGAACGTAAATAGTTTCCTAGTTTACAGAATGACACAATATATTAAAAAGTTGCTATTGCTACCCCGGAGGCCGCCCGGGTTGGCATGTTTTTGTTCTTGCCCATTTGCGATACGATACGAGTGCTCTCTCAGATGAATGTTTAATGTATTTAAATAAATTACCCAGCCATGAGTGCCGGAATTTTCGTAATTTGGAAAGTTTGTCAATTTTGTACGTTGTTGTTGTGCGATGGCGTCGTGTGCTGCACGCCGTCGTCGTTGTTGTCCTCGTTGGCATCAGGTTTGGAGCGGCTCGATGCGTTGCCATCGAGATGCAGTGCCTCATGTCTTGAGCTGAAGAAGATACAAAACGTTTAAAGAACGGTGCAGCGGTGCATGATCGCATTGGTACGTCCCGGGTGTCACTTCTTACGAATTTCCTTCCGGCCACTGATAAGGAATGCCACTGGAAGCCAAAGATGGGCGAACGAGAAGTCTTCAGATGTTGCAACTTCTTCTCTAAAGTATTCGAATGGAACGAACCGTAGTTTGTTTCAAATCCAGTGCGAGTACACCCAGAGACCACCGGGGAGAGACACATAAGCAGCAATGAGTTGTTGAATCGGATCCGGTCTAAGCACTGCGATCGAAATGGCAAACATTCTAGGCAACATTCCGTAGTGCGAATCTCCGGTGCTGTTGGTTATTATTGAATGCAGAAATAGTTTTATGCATCTGTTCGAAACACCCACTCGTCCGATTTGGCGAAGTGAAAACACATTCAAACCTGCCATCAGAAGTGGTGAGCTTATCCGTCGTCGCGAGCACGTTATCAGGTTGCTCGTTATTGTTTCAATCGCATTCACTTTCGTTGTTAGCTGGGTGTGCCGGCATCTCCATCAGTCTGCACACACACACACTGTCGGCAGACTGCACCATGTAAGTTTTCCCCTCGCGCAACGGTGGTACTGGGTGGTGATGAATGAGACCCCATTTTTCTACTTCTCACACAATCTCGCATCCAACCGTGGGTGTTCAACGTGCACAGAACGTAGAAAAAGGTGGTGTGTTTCGTTTCTGCATCTGCCGGCAATATGTACGCACCCTTGGTGGTGGGACAATTAGTGGTCGTAAAACTGATTAGTTAAGCTTGTTTAATTTGGACCTCTCACTTTTTCGCTCTCGCACCGTACCGGGTTCAGTCAGGCGACGGTAACAAAAGCTTCTATTTTTAGGGTTAAGCACTGGAAAATACATTTTTAGGGTTGAGTAACAAGAGTACCGAGGGCCGGCGGGGGCGACAGGCGTTCGTGATGAAACCAAATCAGTGATAAGAGTAAATTGAGAGTAAGTTGTTGGACTTGGTTACGCATGCGGTGGTGTAAGGGCCGCTTTTGGTTGATAAAAGAATGAGCCTAAAGATTAAGATACCCTACCGTACTCTCATTGCTCCTTCCGTGACCATTTTGACGACCATATCTTCGGAGTCCTAATTGCGGAATGGAGACTTAAACACTCACACAATGCCACACGATGGTCCTGGTGGTGGTGGTGGTGCTTGTGAAAAATCCGTGCATGAGCACAAGAAGTTAACCGTTACGGTGGTGGTCTGGAAACGGTTCCGAAATCGGTCTTCCACGGGTAGATAACCTTCCTTCGTTTTTCCGAAGGAACGGTAGGAAAAATGACGCTGGTCGATTTGACGGAATGCCCTTCGACGCGGTAACACGCTCACGGGGGTTGTGCTGTTGTTATTGTTGTGCGTTGCAGATGAAAAATCATTCCATCGGAATTTGGCAGCTGCCAGTGACGTGTTTGGACGTTTTCTTCCCCCTCTCGCGCAGTAAAAGCGTTCGGCGGTCTCGTTTTCTCCACCGTTACCGAATGGAAAGGATTTGTGCTTCGCTGCAGGCGGAGGGCGTAGTGAGAGATTAATGAATAGGAGAGTTCGTAGCGGGCGGCAGGCGTATACCGATGATATGTAGAGCGACGAAACGCGGAGGTTCTTTTCATGGTCTTAAACGTTACGCGTCATGGGTTCGTTCGTGCCTTAGTTCGTTCATTCGCTTATTTGTGCTGAGCGCGCTGGGGAGATTTTGTGTGAGTCACTTAATCTCGCTGGTTGGAACCGGCAAGCACACCAGACCCGGTGCCGATCCAGAACACCCTCATCGATCGAGCCCCGGTAGCCAAGATCGTGTTCCTATACGCGAACACATTACTCTCCACTCTAAGCCCAAGTGTCATCATCGTCTCTCGAGCCCGTGGAGGTAAAATAATCACCGCCGCCGGTCGATGAAATTATGTCCTCCGGAAGCTGGCACGAAGAATTCGTAAATGGATTTTACATTAGCGTTCACTGCGGGAGAGAGGCAACGGGCAACAATAACACGATTTGACATCGCAGTACGTTCCACCATTGTACGGCGTGGCACAACAAATGGGCTGAAAAACGCGTTATATTGTAATATTTGGCAGGAGCGGGTCGTGAATGACGACAGGAATTTGACTGAATGATTCTTGGTCGTGCTGCGTGGTGCTCGATTTTCCCTGTCGCGTTCGCTCGCTTGTTGGTAATTTTAAACCCGGGGCAATTTGCTGTCATTACGGATGAAAAATGATGGTTTAAATGATCGTACAAGGTATCTTACTCAAGACGGGGCGACAGTTACTGTGTGTGTGTGTGTGGTTGCCTTACTGCCGTAGTACTGCCGTTGGTAGCATTTACTTCTTTCACGGATACAAGAATGCGTCCCATCGTGGTGTTTAGTTGGTGCCGTTTGAGCCGATTGAGCGTTGGGGAGTGAAAAATCTGCCATCAGGCGTTTGTATTTTGTCTCAAGGGATCTAATCTAATGGAGATCTGAATTGTAGAGTCCTCCTGCGAGAATCGTTGGGCGGTTATTGAACATGAGCACTTTACAACTGGCACAGAATTGACACCGTGTGAAGTGTTTCGCCCGGCCGGTTTCGACGTTAATAAAGTGTCAATTAATGTGCAATTTCATCGGATTAATAGGGACGGATGGATGGGGCAAGGGAAACCAGCAGCAACAAGTGAGAATTGTCCTGTAAAGAGCAAGGCAGGTGAAGCCGGTGGTGCGCGAGCATAATTTGGGTAAATTGGGTAGACTGTTGCTGTGGAGGAAAGCATGAAATTAATGTAATATTCCCCTTTATTTCTTATGACGAAGAATATCCATCACATCCGAATTGCTAATGACACGTAATGTTTTAATGATCATTCGCTATTTCGGAACCCCAACAGTTTTCTTAAAATTCGGAACATAGTTTTTATCTGTCGTTAAATTACATGATATTAATTTTCAAATACAGTAGTTTATTTTGAAATGTGTTTTTTATTGGTTTTCACTAAAAGTAAAAAAAACAATCTTGGCAACAAGGGCATCCGATTTTTTTCGGCTTTGTACTGGTTGAAGGTAACTTATTGCATTGTAGATTATCATACAGTTCTGGAATTTCAGTCGAATCGAATTAAACACAACTCGATGAATAATCGGCATATTTTGGTAAAGGTAATAACTTAAAAATTAAATGAAAATCTATGTATCTATCAAATCTTTCTTTTATGTTTTCCAACAGTATTCACACTTTTGCTAAAGTCTCTATAAAAGAGTTCAAAACTGTGTGATTTGTAAGAAATTTTTAAATTAAGAAATACCTTTATAGATTAAAAAATTTTTACTCTGCCATCAATCAGTTGCCCGGTAACACGTTCATTAACACATTTTTAAAATAGCAATCCAATCATCAGTCACAATGGGATGCATTAAATGGGATGCAAGAAACCTTCCGACGTACTCTCCCCACGGACAGGTTGAAAAGTTTAACTTTGTCACCCGTTGGTGCCTCCGTTTGAGTGAATTATGGAGACACGTTTAGCGCGTGATAAGTCGGTGATAAAGCGTGACCTTTTCTACGATCCTCTCTTATGTCACAAACCCTGCGGGCAGCCTAGGTGTTTTTCGTTGTTGGGTCTCGCAGGCATTGGAAAAGATTTATTTCATCCTTGCTCCGGTCATCAGCTAAACATTTTTTCCATCACGATAAAGTAAGCGAGGTAGTGTAGTAGTAGTAGTTGCGTCAGTGTCGTAAAATATGTTGCTCATTTAATTTACCTTCCGCGCGACCCACCGTGTGGGTGTGTGTGTGTGTGTGTGTGTCGTGATGAGTGCGGATTGTAAGGAGCTGAAACGATTTCTTGGCCACCCAAGCGCGAGTACCGTACCGTCCGGCCGTCGGTCTGTTCCTGTGTGTGCGAAATATCTGAAGGATCATGTTTCCGGGGCTGTCAGGACCAGCGTGGGTTAGGAAAAATAGTTTAAAGACAGTGAAAAATTTACCCGCATCGGTATAAATTATGCTGGTAGGATTGTATTCTCGTGTGAGTGTGCTTCTTGCTATAAATTTGCAATGGGTGCGCACACTCTGTGATAGAATGTTGCTTTCAACTGTTTTTATGCTCACCTCGGTTGGTTGGCAATTAATTTCCTATCACACGAGGTCGTGAGTAATCAAATGAGCGGTTCCGTGAGCGGTGCGTTAAAAAAAAAACGGGGCCGATGGTTTGATATGACGATTCCGATCGGTTGACTAAAATAGGAAGAAAAACTAGACCACATTAAACACACTAATGGTGGTGAAATCCGAACCCGAAGTCCCGGACCCGCTGGTCTGCGTCATTACAAATACACACACGCATACCGCTGACTGTTTTGCTGAAAACTATCAAATGAATAGACACGTTTTCCTGCTCTCAAAAAGCACTGCTCCCAATGTGGGCGACAGAGGAAAGCAAAGCCAGGGCGATGTTGGTCTGGCTGGGCCCGTTAATCCTGTTGGTAGTTCGCATGAAGCTAAATTAATTGTCCTAAGCTGCTGGGGGATTGCTTGCCGTTGGCCGGGAAGGAACAGCCAACACGGTTAACACGGTGCGGTGTGGTGCTGGGTCAGACGAAACGACGGCAACCGTGTCGATCCACCTTTTCCGATGGTGAAGATAAAGATAATTTATTGATTCGCGTTGCCCATTTTGTTTTTGCGGTTGAAAATTGTCAGACTGAGCGCGAGGAAAGGGCGAGTTTTCTTTTCTTCACTTTACGGCACGAGCGGCAGTCGCTCGGTTTTGGGCGGGCTGTAATTTATGTATTCGATTTTATTCGGCGCACCTTTCCGCCGATTTGCTGGTGATACAGTTCTTGCTACACTACCGTGAAAGCCGGTTCTGGAAGGTAAATTGTTGCAACGATTTCTACTCGCAATAGTGCCACCACCATTCTCGGCAGTGCAGGTGCATTTCTTTTTACAGCAGATGCACATGTGCTTGTGATGTTTCCTCCTGTGGCGGGCAGGAACGGGTTGAACCAGTAACTTCGCATTGTAGAGTTGCTAGGTTAACGTGCAAATCTTGATCTGCCCTGTTCCTGCAACGTGTTCAGGTGCCATCGTCGCATTCTTCGGTCGCCACGTTGTTGTAGGTGGCTCAACCAAGAGAGTTGAGAATGCGTTCATGGTGAATTTGCACTGAACTTTCCAGCCTGGTCTCCGAGTTTAGGTGTATAAATAAATCGTGGGTTGAGTGTGTCCGCGAAAGGGGCCAGCAAAAACGTACAATTCCAATTCAAGTCAATGTCCAACTGCTAGGCTTATCAAAGAGGACTGATCTGAGAGGAGTGCAGACTCGTTGGAGATCCTTCCTTTGCGATAAAACTTACAGCGCGATGAAGAACTAATGCTAGTGTAGGGTCGTGTCGAGAATTTAGACCAGCGTAAAGAGTTTTGTTTTGCTCTGTCTAACAATTATCTTCCAATCGAAACACTTTTCAAACATCAAACACTGACTGTTTTCGTGCTGGATTCTAGTTTCAGCTGTGTTTGGTTTTATATTTAAAAAATCATAGAAAAAAGTTACATCAACTTTGCATTCGAATAATGAGTAATAAATCATTGTGGTGTGACAGATTATTGATACAATTGTAATACTGTAATAGATATCCTTTTAGAAGTAGGGTATTATACAAGAGCAAACCATATAATTTTCAACCATATAATCTTTCGAATCTTGAGGTCCAGTTCTATTACACGTTTCCTCAAGAGCAAACATTGTGCTAAGAAAAGGAAACAATAATAATTTACGAACTTTCCCTTGATGAAAGAAAAACGGCATCCTTGCAGATAAAATCATCGCAAAAAAGAGCACGAACGTGTGTGTGTGTGTGTGTGTGTGTGTGTGTGTGTGTGTGTGTGTGGAGTTTCCTTTGCTCGCCTCGATTCCATTTGGAAGCGCTTACTTCGGGCAGTTTACATTATTGTATCGTTGAACGGTTTGTGGGTGTCCCCTTCTTCCGGTTTCCAACACCGGCCCAGTGAAGAGGCCGCCAGAGAGCCAGCACAGCAGAGGCTCTTAATAGTTTAATTTTGTCCAGTGCATTCCATGCGAGGACGAAGGAACACAAAAACTAATCGAACCCGGGGACAATCACGTAGCACCACCGAAGTGGCGTTTGGGGTTTGTTAGTTTAAAGTGGTAACGCTGCGGAGAACAGAGGAAGAGGGAAGGGACGAGAGCGAGGAGAGATGCAGACACAATCTTGGCGTCGCAAAACAACCGCCCGTTTTCGGGGTGGGAGATGTACAATAAAATGTTTACCTCGTTAGTAGCTCGATGGAAATTTATTGGTCAACATTTCAGGCGTTTTGTTTCCAGTTACCCCATGTTTTTTGTTTTGTTTTTGCCTAACGGTTCCGTTCTACACACATACACGCTAGCTCCGGAAATGCGGAGGAGTCCCAGTTTGGTCGCGGAACTTGGGTGACCGTTTGTTGTTTTTCACCATTTTACGCTGACCCGTTTCAACACTAGTCGGAAAAGAAGATGTAACAACATACACAGGCGTCGTGATAGTAATCTAGACGAGGAAGAGTAGTGGAAGGATCCTAGCGTTTTTCCCCTGGATCACTTTTAGTTGTGTGGAGGTAAAAATGAATGGTCTGTTCAAGATTTTTGACAACCTTTCGGAGCGTGAATTCTTCCGGGCGGAAGAAGTGGTCATACCAGGCGGTATGCAGTGCCGAAGGGCAGGATGGTGATGGTGACAGCCCACCACGGGGAAAAAGGACTGTGAAGAGAAAAATTGATGGCCCGAATCCCCCCGAGGGGTACACCAACCGACCAACGAACGAAGAAGGAAGACGGTTCCATTTTTTTTCTCCTCATCCCCGTCCCCGTATCTCATTCCATGGGGGCCTGTGGTGGTAAGTTTTGTGCTGCACAACTGGGCGAAATAAAAGTACGATTCGTTGTTGTTTTTCGGTCGGTTCGCTTCAATATGCTCCCGATCCTGTGGCGTCGTGGAACTGGTGGAGGAACGGGAACCACGAACGTTTGTCGTTGCAATCGCTGTAGGGAAATTCTCGTTCTTCCTAGTTAGTTTTAAACATTTTTTTTTGTTACCGATCTCCTCGCGCTCTACCACGGCAAGATACCGTGAAGTGAGGCAAATTTTGAGAAAACGAAAAAATGAGCTCGCACATACAACGGTGCGGACATGCCGCACCGTGCGGATTCTTACAGGCAGGAGAACACTAGACTAAGACCGACCGCCTCGATCGAGTCGCTTCCAAGCCGCCCGGTGAACGGGACGTGTGTTTGTGGAGCGTATGCAAGAGGAAAGTTTTTATCCGCGAATTTTATCGTGCACATTTGCGGTTGCACGAAGAATGCAGCAGTGTGCAGAGCCGAGCCAGCCCAGACCAGGCCGGGCCGAACCAAGAGAAAACTTGCGAGAGATACGACTAGGTACGGGAAGGAAGGGTGGTAGCATAGGAAAAAGCACTCTGCTCGCACTGTTTGGCTGAAGAAGAATCCTGGGGGTAGTTTTTATGCTCAAATCTATCCCACCGCAATCTTACCATCTCGTTTCTCGTTCTGCTGCTGCTATTGCTGCTGCTTGTTTTTGCGTTCGGCGAGTCTAACGACGCACAGATGCAAGCTAAACGCCGTGAATCCTTAGTTTTTCTACCGTTGGCAATGAAGAAAGTTATTTTTGCAGAAGTTATAAAATTCATGCTAACAGTCCAAGCATAATACACTCCTTTTATTCTTCAACTGCGCTGCGGAAAAGTAAGCGTTGGCAAGAGTGATTTTCAAACAGAAAGAGAAAGGGAAAGTGAGAAAGAGAGAAAGAGAGAAAGAGAGAAAGAGACAGGGCGGATGCTCGAGAAAAGATACTAAGGTGAGAAAAACATTTTTTGTACGTTGCAGGCAACGCAGAAGTATTGACTTTACTTTAGAAGGCTTATTTTTAGTTCGATCGAAAGCCAATTCTTCACCACTTCACCGGGTGGGGGAAGAAAAGGGAAGGATGATAGTACGAGATGGTGTTGAAGAATACAGTAAAAATGTAACGAATGTGTTGAAATTGATCTAAAAACTTTTACTGCTGTTGGAGAGCTTTTTGGTGAAAACTTATTACTACTGCTTTGGAGTGTGACTCTGTTCCAGTTGTTGCTGAGCTCTTGCAAGGTTCTTTAAAGTTTTATAATGCTTTCTTTATGTTGTAATGGTTGTTTAGCGATAAAGAAAATTTATTTTAATCTGCCGTTTGTTGTGTTGCATGTTTTATGTTGTGTTTGTATGTGATACTCCAACTTTACTTATTTACTGAGTCTTATTATAAATTACTTTGGTTTGGGAATAGGTTGATCCACGATATGCTAACGATGGACTTACCTTATTTAGGAAAGGTCAGAATTTGATCCAGAATTGTGCTAGGTTTAAAGTAAATATCGATCAACACAAGGAAAAAGCAACATCGTGATCAAATAGCTAACGCTTAGCTATATGTAATTTACTTCGACCCGTCATCTTTCATTATATTATTTAATTAATACGTCGTGATATTAATTGAAAAGAATGCTGTGCATTAATGATAAAAGTTCCTTGAATAAACGCTCTCTGCTATGTATTGCACACAATTAATGTTAATGAACATAACTTTTCACCTGGGAAAGGTCAATATTCAACTGCTTCAAACGGTCAGATTCACGGAACAGCAGTTTTTGCTTTGTTTGTGTTGCCGAACTGTGCTTCCGCAACCAGTTTCAGTTTGGGTCAATGTCTATGGGGTCGAAATTCATTGTAACCGGACGGAAAGTGTCGTTATCGGTTAAAACAGTGAGAAGCGAGGGGTAAAAACATGATGGGAGCATGTGTTATTTTCCAATTGATGTCCAGCAATGACAACGTTTCATTATGGCTCTCTCCAGCGGAGGCATACATACACGGGTTAATGCTGAATCGAAGCGAACGATGATGAATGTTTGTATGTTTTTGTGCATTACATTGAAAGTAATAAGGAAAAAAAATAGAGTAACAATGAGTCAACGAAAATGCAGAAACACCGTCGGCGCATCGGAACTGTGGCAGAAAATGCAACATCATTACGATGCCGATGGCAGGTGCAATTTAATGCTGTATGTGTGTGCGTGTGTTTGGGGAAATGTATGGTCGAAAGGAGGGATTGCTTGCTGTCGTGTGTCCCATTAGTGAAATGGGAAAAAGTAAAAGGCTCGTTGCGTTCGTTCCACTTTTTTCATCCACCTTTGGAGTAAAGCACGCGAAACGTGTGCTCACTTTTTTTCGGGATGTGTGAAACAACGAGTAACAAAAATGTCCTTCGAAATTATAGGATTCATTATTGACAGCTGAACTTGACCGGAGGGCGCAGCACAGTCAGTCCGTAAATGATGAAAAGGAGTGCGTTCAGTTTTAAGCGCACCACTGGTAGCTTATGAACGTTAAGTCAATTGATCGATTACCGAATGATTATGCAGCGTCCAGCGCGTATCATGAAATATTCAGCGCCAATTTGGCCACTACATCAGTGATGCGATGCGCCTTTTTGGGGACGGCATGCGTTTTTCATCGAAAGAATCGGTCTTCAGAAGTGTAGTCTTCAGGAGTGTTTAAAATTTGACAGCTGGAAAGGAAACAACAATAATCCTGACTGATAGATGGTTTGATTAAAGGTGAAGCCGAGGGGATGTAGCGTGAAATTTTAATCTATACATAGAAGATTGTAACCAAGTCGTAAGATTGTAACCAGGGTTTTTTTTTATTTCGTTTTGGAGGCTATAGTAAACCTCTTGTACTTGGCGTACGCTCGACGATAGTACGGCTCACGCTTTCCATCGTAGGATTATGAGATACGTTTCATTTACCTAAGAACCCCTTTCTTTTAACTTTAATGAGGAAATCCGATCTTCATTGATTTCAATTAATTATAAAGGGAGAGATTATTCAAAATTACGATTGTGCTCTCGTGAGCGAAGCGGAACGAACTACTAGCAATGATGGAAGTGGTTGAGAAATGTGTGCTGTGCACCTCTGGGTGGCTGTGTTCTTCCCTCTCCGCCACGGAAGGGCAAGAACGTGAACGGAAAGCAATTACTGACCTGCTTCTTTCGAGTGGTGGTACCGTCAACAAGAATTTCCTATACTCAAAAGCAACGACGTCACCATCATCATCATCGTTATCATCATCGGCATCTTTGCCGTGGTGTGGTGATGGTTTAAGACGAAATGTTAATTTAAAATTCATGCTGCCTGGTAGTGGCTCTTCCACCGTCGTAGGACCGAAATGATGCCGTTGGGTTCGATTGACCGCTGTGCGCCACGTTGACGACGGTGACGCTGTGAACTCCTCCGGACAACGCAAACTCCAGCATTGGCCGCGGGTGTCGCTTTTTGTATCTTTGGCGGTCGCCTTCCTCGTATATAACCAGCCGGCCCGGCTCGTACCGCCCTGTTGCGCTGTTGCTTATTATTTTTCATGTTGTTTCGAACTTGAAAAACCTGTCCCAGGATCGTCCCCAGCGCGCGCGCGGCAGATGTTCATTATCATTCTCAACCGTTGCCTGGCTCGTTCTCCATCAAAAACTTATCCAAATGCGACGAAAAGGGACGTGAAAAAGCGTACGTAAAAGATTGGACACTCCAACAAAATAAAAAAAACTGTACACCTTTTTCTTACTCCCAAAAAGCAACACAAGCGAGAAAGGTTGGTCTGTGCAGCACAAGCTGCTGCAGGCTGCTTGCTGCGATGTTGGCTGCTGCCACTATCGAGCGAACGAAGGCTACAGGTGTGTGCCAGTTCCATCCGCATTATCCCGCGGCTGGGTGCGGACGGTTCCATCTTGACACCCCTTGGTGCGGATGGTTATATTTTCGAAGAGACGGTAGCTCGTTGTGTTTTTTTTTCTCGCTACAATTGCAGCGCAAAGTGTCGTCGCGCTGTTACGCTGTCTCCAAGCTGTGGCGTGTACAATCCTTTTCTTCGATGAAGAAAAGGTGTGCAATGGGTAGCGGGGAGCGCTGGGGAGGTGGATGATCCGTGTAAGACAGATTTGTCCTTTTAAAAAGTCAGTGTCTCTCTCGTCATCGTTGCGACGTGGCAGAAACGATTGGTGGATGCTTATGACAGTTGAAAAGAAAATAAACACTCCACGCCATGGCATCATCTGCGGAGTTTATAACGATGGCAGCAGGCTGTTGGGGAGGAATAACAATATTCACCATCATTATCGATAGCGTCGCTAGCGAGAGATACGATCATGGTTTCTGTTAATAAATGGTTCTCCCGTAGATTAGATTCCCCGATCAAGTTTCGGGACAGTATCAAGTTCAGGAACGTTTTGCGTGCTTCGTATGGGAAAAGTAAGCAACAGCGAAGCAAAAAAAAAGAAAAACTATTAGCAACCGGTTGGAACTAAAAAATGGGTGGCGGATGAACTGTGCTACACCAACTTTGATCGGGATTGTATTTTTTGCGAGACAGAGCTTCCTTCGAGATTAAGTAACAATCTCTAATGATGATCTTCACCCGGTGTAACGTAAGCAATTGTATGTACGTCCCTTAACGCTGCCGTTCGGCGTTCCTCGGGGTGTGTTCTTCGATTGTTGCCTTTGCCTTCCTTCCATCCGAAGACACGAAGTACACACAATTGAGAAACCCAAAACGCTTTTGGTGCACGGGCGCGACTTGGGAACAGAGGAAATTAAAACGCATGTGGCAGAAGAGCGTTCGATTACTTTTAGTTTTAGGATAGTTTTTATTTCATTGCCACCCAGGAAGGGGTTCTGGAATCGCTCCGGATACCATATGATGTGATGAAATGAATCCATTATCGGTTGCTTGTAAAATATCGCTCTACGTTGTTTCACTCCAGCAACCGAACCATTTGATGGTTTTTCCAAATTTTTAAGATTTTTTTTATAATAGAAGAAACCTTTGCATGTAGAATAAAGTGACGGATGAACAATTCTTTAAACAACTGTTATCAATTTCTACTCCATACAGACTATCCGCGTGTTGAAATTGGCCCAGAAAATCCCCTCAGCGTGGAGCGCGATCAGACGGCTAAACTGGAATGTAACATCGATGCAAAACCGAAACCGGAGGAAGTGAAGTGGACACGAAATGGGCGCGTCATCTCATCGCACCCGACGCACACCATCCATCGGGTGTCGCTGCAGGACGCCGGTCGCTACACCTGCTCGGCTGATAACAGGCTGGGCAAGATTGGCGAGCAGGAAATCACCCTAAACGTCCTCTACCCACCGATTGTGCAGATCGAAACGAAAGCGAAGACGGCGGAGGAGAAGGAAACGGTTCATATTAAGTGCAACGTTACGGCTAACCCACCGCCGGTCACCATCGAGTGGCTGAAGGAGGGCGATATTGATTTCCGGCGCAATGGTGATACGCTCGTGCTGCGAGACGTCCGAGCGGAGGATGCGGGAACGTATATTTGTCGTGGCATTAATATGATGAAACCGTACGGTGGCAAGACGCTCGAGCGTGAAGGAAACGCCTCGGTGGCCGTGTTGGTACGCCATCGCCCCGGGCAGGCTGTAATTACGCCGGAAAAACCGGTTGTGCATGTAGGCAATAGCGTCAGCTTGATGTGCAAAGCCGATCCTCCGGGCTACCCGGACCCGCAGTACCGTTGGTACCGGGATGTGGGCGGTGAGATCTCAACCACGGTGATTGCCCAGGGTGCCCAGTATCTGATACCGAAGGCGGGTTTATCGAGCGAGGGCAAATATCATTGCCATGCGAGCAACGAGCTAGGCAACGGTGGTATGGCCAGTGCAACGTTGGAAATTCATCAGCCACCACAATTTTTAGCCAAACTTCAGTCGAACATGATTAAGCGAGCGGGGGAGGTGGACTTTTTCGTAACATGCAGTGCGAAGGGCAAGCCGGAACCGTCGATCACCTGGTTGAAGGATGATGTGGAGATTACACCGGAACTGCACCGTTACGAGGTGAAGACAAACGTGGACAAGGGACCGAACGGTATGGTGACGGTGCAGAGCATGCTGAAGTTTACTGGCAAAGCGCGTCCGAACGGAAACGACCTGATCTCGACTGATCGTGGCCAATACACGTGTCTGTACGAGAATGAGGTGAATAAGGCGAACTCGACCATGCATCTGAAGATCGAACACGAACCGATCGTACTGCACCAGTACAACAAGGTTGCGAACGACATTAAGGAGACGGCGGAAGTGCTGTGTAAGGTGCAATCGTACCCGAAACCGGAATTCTTGTGGCACTTTGGAACAACCCTGTTGAACACGGGTGGACATTACGAAATAGTCACCACTTCAGATGGCAACGATGTGTACACCAGCATCCTGAAGATTAGCAACGTACGCCATCAGGACTACGGCGAGTACCATTGCCGTGTGTCGAACTCACTGAACAACATTCAGGTCCCGATCCGGCTGCAACCGAAGGGTCCGCCGGAGAAACCGAACAAGCTGAAGGCGGTCGAACTTGGCTCGAACTACATAATTCTTTCGTGGATGCCCGGATTTGACGGTGGACTGACGAACACCAAGTACTTCGTATCGTACCGCAAGATAGTGAAACCGAACGAGAGTCTTATGACGGAGGAGTGTGCCGCCGTGGCAGCGAGCGGTGCGGAGTGGATGGAATTCGACTGCCAGCGTGAGGTACCGTGCACGATCAGTCCGCTGGATCACCATCAGAGCTACGTGTTCAAGGTGAAAGCGCTAAACACGAAGGGCGTTTCGGAGCACTCGAATGAAATCACCGCAACGACGAAGGTGGAGAAGATTCCGATCCCGATGATGGCAAACTTCGATCCGGAGACGAAGATTCTTGGGCTGAAAATCGGCGCGACCTGTCTTTCGATGGTGGCTATCGTCGAATCGGTCATGTACGGTGACACACCGATGGCAGCGTGGCACATTATCGAGAAGGTGGATTTGCAGGTGAACGGTCACGATCCTACGTACCGGGAGCACGAGATCAAACACTTTGTGGCAAATCGGCGCAACAATGGCCGTTCGCTGGGCAACACGCTCGACGACATACCGATACCGATCGAGGACGAGCTAAATCCGCGGGTGCGCGTGAAGTTGTGTCTGAAAATCAATCACGAGTACTGTGGTGAATATCTGGAAGCTGACAGTAAGTATTGCGTATATGTGTATTGTGTCGGAATCGCGGAACAAACATTTCTAAGAGCTACCAATCGTAACTTGTTTTGTGCTTTGCTCTCCCTTTCTCCAGTTGGACAATCGCTCATCCAAGAGGCCTCCTTATTCGAGCTACCGACCATGATAGCGATTTTGGTTTCGTGCATCGTAGCGGCCCTTTTCGCTGTGCTGCTCGTTATGTTCTGTCGTTGCAAGCGCAACCAAATGAAGGAATCGGTCAAATCGAAGGAGTATGATATCGATTCGATCCATCCGTCGATTGTGGCACAGGCTCCCCCACCGTACTACTCCGCCAGCAGCTTGGAAAATAAAGCCCTGGAGCATTCGATGGATTTGGCAATGGATCAAAACACGGCACTGTATGCAAGCCAGCAGCCAACCTACGGTTACCACCAGCAGAATGCGATGATGCCGCAAGTTCCACAAAATGATTGTAAGTACACGAGCACGGGGACTCGTTTTTGCGTGATGATGCTACTTTGTGTGTATTTGTGTGTGTGTGTGTCGTTTATGTTTGGTTTAGTTTAGCGCGGCTTGCTGCGATTCGCTGGAAAATCTGTACCTAACGTTTGCTTTCTGTTTTTTTCTTCTATTTCCTACCAATGAATTAGGGTCAAATATGGGCTACGTGGAAAACTCGTACTCGAACTCGAACAATGGTGGCAGCGTCAACTCGCAGGACTCTATCTGGCAGTTGAAAATGTCGGCCGCTGCATCGAACTCGGCCAACATGATCCCGCAGCACAACTACATGGAGCAGCAGATGCAGCAGAACTACGGCTATGACCCAATGACCCACGGGGGATACGGTGCCGTTGACGATTACGCTCCATACCCGCATCTGATGACCACGGCCAGCCAGCACGGTGGCGATGACTATCACCACAACATGCGCAACAGCCAGAACCCATCGCGCCAGGACTATTGCAGCGATCCGTACGCGTCCGTTCACAAGCCTAAGAAGCGCATGGACCAGCATATGGGTGAGTGATTGCCCTTGGCCGCTACCGCGAATGGTTCGCGATACTAATCCGATTTTCGTTCGCTTCAAACTATTTCCATTCCACGTAGACTTTGTCGCCGAATCACCGTACCACGATGTGAGTGGACTGCCGGACCCGTACATGGAGCAGGAGGAGGCAAAGTCGCCGGTGCAGAATCAGCATCTTTCGATGAGCTACGATGACGCGCTGGCAATGGAAAGCGGCTACTCGACACCAAACTCCCGCAATCGGCGTGTCATTCATGAGATTGTGGTGTAAACCGCGGTAACTCGCACAACCGGCAACGAACGAACGAAACGATGTGAAAAATGGAAAAAAAAAACACACTGAAAGCCCCATGGAAATCGGAACGGAAATCACGGGAACCTTTGGGACAACCAACAACCATCGCAGGAGAGACACAATGGACGACACAACGAGCGAGTGGGATAACTGCGTCAAATATCATTCCTTCTTTCCCATTTGCTGCTAGAGGCGCGGACCCTGTCGAACCGTAGTAGTTCAAATTATTCTATCTTCTCTACTAAATTATTCGTTTTAATGGAAACATCGGAATTGTTGCCAATCATCAACCGTGGAAGGACGGAGCTGCGGCGTTTTGCCATACACAGACTAGGAGTGAAATATGTTGATCTCAAAATATAGCTCCTTAGGCAGTGCATGGTAAGTAGTAGGAAGTTGATGGAATGGCGAGCATCGCAAGTATTTTAACACTTTCTTACTTCTCGATATTTTATAGACAACAACCCGCAAACAGATGATGCCGTTTGATGATGGTGCGACTTACAACTGTGATTGTATATATAGATAACTATAGTCCGTTAGGCAGGAGAGGTTTTACGGATGGCAGGAAGAAGGAAGCACAAAACGTTCGTACGCATGACGAGGGACGCTACGATGTAGCGCAATAGATTTTAAATTGTCAGATGAAAACGTGCACGGTCGCACGCGTTCGCAACTCGGAGAACGGAGATGGTTGCAGTTTGGTTCGAATACGTCCAACCGCATAGGTAGAGTAGCAACGTAAGTAGTAAGTACTTGGATAAGATAATCACGAAACAAAACCATTCTGGAATGGGTCTGTCCTGTAAGCGGGACGACGTGCATCACTGCATCGAGGGATCAAGAACCGAATGTGCCATTAGCTTGTAGAAGGTATTCCTGCCAAGAGTTTCTGCCCCTTGCTGCGCGTCCGATGCATCACGAACAATGCCAATGCGTCGGAGTGCCAACTAGCAGTTATGGAAGGCAACAATCTCTCGTCGTGTGAAGGTGTGCGCGTCGCGTAATTTGGTTAGTGTTTTGCCGGCGCAGTCCGAGCAAAAGCGAACTTAATCATTTCGCCACGGAACTATATCTTTGAATGTGTGTCTCTGTCTGGCGGTGCCATTGTTAGATCGTTTCGTGCCAAGTCTTCCCACTAGCGTAACAGCAGTGCATGAAGCAGAATGCATTCCATTTGTGGGCTTTTTTACGTACTCTCATGCTCACATCTGTTGTGCCCGTGGGACCGTGAAATATTGGGGAATATTGTTTAAAGTATGATTAATCGTGGCGGTAAGCGTCGGTTGCGTCCATTTTATTTCCTCCTTTCCGGTGTTGTCCCGTTTGATGGTTCCGATTCCGTTCTGGCGGTTTCCTTCGCTTTTTATTCCGTATGCGGGCGGGCGTGCATTGCGCATTCTCAAAGCGTAACTTGGCAACAATCCCGATCTGTGAAAACGCGGATTCGATATAGAAAAGAAAAAAATATACACCGTACAGACTTCATAGTAAACTTACCTTTCCTCTCCTCCGTGTACATAAGCGCGCGTAAAGTAGATGAAGAAAGGCACAGATTGGTAAAACAAGCAGCTTAACACACTCTGTCCGTGGAGTGTTTTAAAAAGCAAAATGAGAAATATTTACGTAAGCCGAAATTATGTATCAAAACCTAGTGTACGTTTGTTGTGTAGTGGCGGGCAGTTGTTGGAAACTGTGTTTATTATTGTAAAGAACAGAATGAACCTGCAAGGGGATTTAATAAGCATCAGTTTATTTTTTGTTTTCGTTCCGTACCGTACCGAGCTCTCCACGGTGAGCAACGGTGGGTAAAATTGAGAATAAATCACACCGGCAAGTTAAACGGAAACAAAAAGTAGTTAGAGAACAGGGTGCACAGCGCATCGAAATGGATGAAGTTTCTTAATTTTAGCGTTAGCGTTCTTTGAATGAAACCGGGCTCCAGTTGCTTCAACGTACGGGAAGGAGAATTTTCTTCACGTTCGGCAAAGTGACGCTAGATGGCGCTAGATTTTTTATCTCACTGTACGGAGCGAAAAACAAAGTACACAATGAAATGCGCTTTCGCTGACAAGCGCACCTTTTTTGTAAGCACGATACCGGAACGGTGTGGGTATCAGAAACGTTTGTGCAGATTTTGAACGACAAAAACCACACTCGAAGTGTAGTGATTGCCGATAAATATGCTTCAGCATTCACTTTCTTTGCAACTTTTTTCCTGCCGAGACAACAGTTTGGCCATTCTAAGTTTAACTGCCGCGTGTTGATGAAAAGCGCGCGCGCGCGCGACGACGACATTAGTATTAAGTGATGAGGAAATTTGTTTCCGTGTCGCAAAAACGCAAGAGTAAGAAGAAGAACGACAGTGTTCTAGTACGCCGTGTTATTGCCTGGGAACGGAAGCAAAACCGAGTGACCGTACATACTGGGGTAGTGGCAGCAGCTTAAGAAGATGTTACCGACGACTACCTGTACAGTAGCTAAATAGGGCAAATCGTGCGAAAGAAAGCGTTCATAAGCATCCACGGTGCTGCGAGTGTCTTGTCGGTTCGGTGTAACATCTTATAAGAACCGCCAGGCAGCGGACACGATGTAGTTCTTCTTTTTCGTTTAGCATACTTGGCCGTCCGTCCACCGAGAGTAAAAATTTTTGCTGTAAATATTGACTGAGAAACGTAGTAGTATTTACGCGCTTAAGTAAGCAAACTTTTCTATCGTATCGTGTAAGCCCGAGAAGTAATTCAGCAGTAGTTTTGTTAAACGTTAGCTAACGATAAGATTCTTTTCACGATGAAAAATAAATATTTTATTTTCTATTTTTACAAAGCTTGAACACTGCTCGATGTTTGGAAAGAAAATAATGATTGACTATACGGAATAATGGTACTCTCATTGGTTGGAATCGAACGGTACTAAGAATAGAAATAACGATTCATCGATCTAAGAATTCATTGCTAAGGTAAGTTTCTTGATTTAGTTAATTATTAGTATTTAAATGGAACGATAGCTCGTGTATTAAATATGCTCTTTCTGTTTGATTACATAAGTTGAGGTAAAATCAACTACAGTAGAAGTTTTTGTGTTTATTATTATAATAAATTTTATTAATTTTAGCGAACGCTTCTGAAAACAATAATCGATTTTCGCGGTGATTGCAATAGTGTGCAACTCTTTTCAAACAGTACATTTTGCTCAATTGCGTAACGTTATAGGTGGAAACTTTTACCCAATATCCGTATTGTGTTATTCTGGTTACCAGCACGGTTGCAATAACACTGAAGCAAATAGAACAAATGTTTTTTTTTTTCGAATTTAAATCTCTACTCTATTTGCAGAGAACGAATAAGACAAAACAGGCATTGCTTTTTATATGTACAGCCTTTTTAATTTCCATTCTTTTAGTACACAATAAATCCATTTGTGCTTCCTTGTATTTGGTAGCTCGTACAAGGACCAACAAATCGATTCATAGATCGTTGTGCAAATTTATTTTCGATGATTTAAGTTGAAATTGATTTAATTGAAACCTCCGCAGTCATCTGTTTCGACGCAATCGTTTAATCACGCCTAATGTACGCGCCAACTTCCGATGGCACGATACAAATGGTGTGTCACCGGTTACACGGGCAGACGAAACACGTTCGTCCTTCGATTGCGGCCCACCTTTTGTGCGCCGTGGCGCTTGGTATTGGTAGCACTGTCCGTCGGTGGAAATCAAATTGCTTCGCTTATTGAAATTTATGGCCGAATGGAGGAGATTTCATATAAATGAAAATCTGTTTCGAAAGTAATTTCAATGCCTAATTCCTCGCACCCATACCACAAACAAAACGGTGCCCGTGCTCGCCTCCCAAATCCTTGGGTATTAAAACGATTTTCAATCCATTAGCTTCGACGGTGAGGCTGCCGGCTAAGTCAAGTGTCCTGAAAATAGTACCATTTCAAGGGACTTTGAACATAACTCGCACAATCGATATTGTCAGCGAGGCGAAGAGTGCCTTGCGCGTTCACATCGTAGAGCGTTTATCTACTTCTATAAATTTAATTAATAATTCAAATTAGCCCCACGCTGTGCGAGCTACGTGTTTCCATTCGTGCAAATTGCCTATCATCCAATACAACTGAACTGAACTGATCAAACAGTGTGTTTGCGAGTGTTGCGAAGGATTTTTGTATCATCACGATGGTGCGTCGGTGATCTCGACCGTTCGATGGGGAAGGAAATGCCGGAGGAAATGCTCGGGGTGAGTTCGTGGCGCTTGGCTGGTGAGTCACGATTGTCGTTTTCCGTATGGTTGCCCATTCCGTCCTCGCTACAGTCTGTCCAGTGTGTCCGGGTTCGGGTGTTTCATACAACTGGAAGGAGAGTTGGCGGGAGGAAGGGAAGGGCGTATGATTGAAAAATATTTGCATTCCAGCGATCTTGAACTTTGCGAGCGTCATATTCCGGAGGGGATGAACAAACATCCGGTGCAGGGAATCATCCCGACAGCGTCCCGACAACGAAAATACTTCGCCGGGTCCCGGTGCGCCTTGTAAGACGCCGTGTTTTAGCCGTTGGCGAAATGGAAAAATAAATTTAGTTAATTTATGCCCCGGTAAGGGGCATAAAGATGAAACCGGGCAGGCTGATCCCCTTTGCCGAATCCGGACGGAAGGCAACTTTTTCCGCTGCAAAGGGTCTACCGAATGTTGACGACGAGGATGGTCATGGTTAGACGATTTTTCCTCGATAGGGGAAATGGTTTGCTGCCTGCGGTCATTTGTCGACGGTGGATGATTATGGGTTTCGGTGGTATGGAAATTGTATGCTCGGACAAGCGCGTAATGAATCCTTGCATTTTGTTGAAATTTGATAATTGTACAAAACTTCACAGCCGACATCTGGCTGGGTGAGGTGTAGATGGCGTGATTAGGCACTTCCCATATTGATGGTTGGCAAATTGATTACCTCTTTCGAAAATCAAATGCACGGGGGTTATCACAGTTTGTTCAAACTATATTTGTTTGGTTACGTTTTTTTCTCAACTTTCGTGAAGTGTTTGCTACCGATTCGATCGGACAAACAGAGTCGTCTGGAGAAGGCTTGAAAGGGTTTGAATGTTCACAGTGCGCCACCGTGATGGATTTCATGATCTGTATAATGATGGATATATTATGCGTTTGTGTGCGATGGTTTAACTAGTTCTAATAAGAGTTTCGCTAGTTTCGCTACAACAATATTATTATTATTATTAATATTATTATTATTATTATTATACAGTCAATCACAAAATTGAGCGTACACGTATGATGCACTGAAATGATTCCCTGTTTCGTAGGGAAATCATGTTTTTAAGTAAAATTTTTATGTGTAGTTTATTGAATTAGTTTTTTGCGCAAATAATGAGCTGAGCAGAATGTGCAAAAAAAATTGTATAGTTTTTAATTAGCGAAAATCCCAAAAAAACTCCTTTTTCGATGCCACAACATTAAGCGGACACCTTCACAATTCTCCGAGTAATGGACCTTGAAATACAGAATCTTATAGCATGACGTAGTTTTTTTTTACTGTTCTAATTTCAATAACCACTTGCTGCTTGCCTAGTGTCCGCAGTTTATTTTAACTGAAAATTCAACGCGTTTTTTCAAAATGAAGACCCAACGAAAGGAAACAGATATTGTATCACGAACACGTATAATAAATATGCGCTGCCGTGGAAAATCATTGCGGGAAATAGCAACTGCTGTTGGAAGAACTCATTCCACAGTGCAGAAAATCTTAGACAAGTGGAAATACGAAGGTACAGTACTAAATCGCCTCCGAAGAGGGCTTAAGCGAATCTTGAAACCAATTAATGAACGAGGAATAGTGGGTATATTAAGAAAAAATCCTAAAACCAGTGTTCCGAAATTAGCCAAAGAGGTTTCAAAATGCATTGGAAGACCCGTAATTGAAATGATCTGAGAGGTCTAGTTGCCTGGAAAAAGCCATTCATATCTAAAGCAAATATGAAGAAGCGGCTAGAGTTTGCAAAGGAATTCATTTCAAAAACTCAGGAGTTCTGGAACAATATAATTTTTACCGATCAAACCAAAATAAAGCTTTTTGGATATGATGGACGACAAATCGCGTGAAGAAAGCCGAATTCTGAGCTGGAGATCCGTCATTTGACACCAACGGTCAAACATGGTGGAGGCAGCGTAATGCTTTGGGGTTCAATGGGTGCTAGTGGCACCGGTACCATGGAATTTATTAACACCAAAATGGACAAAATGGGTTATTTGAACATCCTAAAGCGAAATATTCAACCCCCGGTGCAAAAGTTGAGCTTACCCCGTGACTGTTGGTTCCAAGAGGATAACGTTCCTAAGTATACCGCACACGTAGTACGTGAATGGTTGCTTTACAATGTCCCAAAACAGCTAAAAACGCCTCCTCAATCACCCGACTTGAACCCTATAGAGCACCTGTGGTGGGAAATCAAGCACCAGCTCAAGGATATCAATCCAAGAAACAAAGAGGAACTCAATAAGGCAATATAGGTAATCTGGGAGGAAATTCCGTCAACTATCACCAAAAAATTAGTGGAATTGATGCCACCACACTTGCAAGGAGTACTGGATGCCAAGGGTGGCCAAACGAAATACTAAATGACTAATTTTATTCAGTTCTAATGCTTTTTCGTGTTGTTTTTGATAGAAAATAATAAACTGTACGCTCAATTATGTGACTTTTTTTATTTGATTTTGTTCTTTTTTTCTTTTGTCCGCAAAACAATAGTAGAAAGGATGAATTTTGAGATGCATAATGGTTTTTCTCATTAAAAAATTTTAAATCTAGAAAAACTAAGTTTTTCTCGAATGATCATTGGTGTACGCACAATTTTGTGATTGACAGTATATATATATATATATATATATATATATATATATATATATATATATATATATATATATATATATATATACTACATATATTTCTACTACAATCATAGCCTTCTTTATGATTGAGTCCAATGAGATGACACTTTTTCTGCGAGCTATTCTTACGTACTTTTCGGCGTTTACTAGTTTATTATTCAGTTTGTAGTTTTGTTCATTGGTTTAGAGAGAAAGCTTAGTAAATCGTGTGTTAGCTATTCTTATTTTATAGTCTTATTAAGTAAGATAAATTTGTCAATCAATTATAATTATATATTTTTATAATTATTATTGATTGACACATTTTACATGATGATGTATCCTGTCACATCAAAAGGTTGAGACAGTTTAGAGAAAAATTATGAGTTTTTGTGCGTTTTTATGTTGCTGACTATTTTTAGCGTTTTCATTATGTGCTAGTAGTTGGATGAAAAACGGCAACGAAAAATTGTTTTCATTTTTATCGAATGAAAATAATTCTGTAAAACGTATTTGGTTAGATTTCTTTTGTCAGGATTTTTGCCTGAATAAAAAATTTTTTTTATGGAAAACATCCAAATTTGGTTCATTGAAATTTTATCTCAAGCGCTAAAGCATTTGTCAGAAAATTTGAAACAAAAAAGTGATATAAGTTTTGGTTGTAGTATCGATGATAACCTTGTTGAATTTGGATGATAATTTCATGTGAAAAATGAATGCTTAATTTATCCGTAATAGTTATGTATGAGTTTGTGGTTGGTTCACTCAAGAGACGAGCATGCACGACACAACCTAAAGATGATAAATTGCCATTAACACGTTATCTGCTTGGATAAACCACACATAGTCTTTCAACGGTGACTTACTTAGCCACCATCCTAGTCACCACCATTGGCCAGACCGTTGTGTTACGTTTGTTTTCGTGTTTTTTTTTAATATACACGACCAGATGAGGGTTGCAGTCTAGGGGAAAATCTAATTCAGTTATTATAACGTTAAAGGCAACGAATCAGTCAACGCGCTGCCTTGCGCCGCTCTGCTTTACCTTTACGCGCCGGAGGGCTTTGCTTCGCGAGGAGACACGTCAGCCGGTCGCTTTCCCGTCGCATCCGAGAAGCCTCAAGTAAATCATCGTCCTCTTTTCCGTTGGTAAGTTTCCACGACCGCGAATACGGGGAAGACGGGTGGTCGTATTTTTCTCGGTATGGAAAACTGACTCGTTGCATCGCCTGAGGGAAAGCATATTTTATGTATTCCTTTTTAGTTGCTTGATGGAACGGATTTGCAGCCTGTTTTTGGATGGGAGGAGGACGCACTCCAAGTCTCTTGGTATGGCGAAAAGACAGACAGATAAATATGTTCCCTTCTTCTATGGATACATTTGCCGGATTGCCTTCGGGTGTGCTCTTGAGTGAATATTCTGCACTGAATTGAATAGATGGTCACAGAATCTGGCCTCTCGCGTGCATTATGCGTCCTATTGGCGAGTCATGACGGAGGACGGGGGTATGTTGAGTTGTGCATGAGGTGAATAATGTAAGTGCAGAGGTTTTCGATGGAAAAATATTATTTTATTCCTTTTTTTTTGCTTTTACGATGCTTTACAAAAGAACAAAGTAATGTTTGAGCGTATCGTTTAAGGAAAAGAAATAATTTATCTGCTTGTTTTATTTGAAATACAAATAACATTACCAATTCTCGACGGTAATTTTTACCACGCACAACATTACTGTTTATTTAATATTAAAATTGCGAAGTTAGTTTATGCAATACACACGTTTAGATTTTTGTAAATTAAATTAATAATGCAAAATTATTTTTATATTTCCTTTCTAATATGAAATAACATCATGTTTGGAATCTAATTCTAGCATTGTGTTTGAATCATCTCCAATTACTTAATGGTTTTCCTGTTAATAAATGGAGTGTAAGTGTAATGTAGTGCTCATTGCTCTGTTTCCTCGAATAATTATAGATAAAAATCTTTTTGTTTCTTATTCAAACGGCACATAGCATATTTCTTGCGCAATTGTTTGTAAATTGAGTTTTCAAAATTTCGTTGTATTGTATTTGAATTGTATTGGTTCTTGTTAGTTAGAATTATGACGACAAAGGAAAATCATTGCTTGGTTTGGGAAAAATGATATTTTTATATGATGATGAATGATAAGAATATTGTTTAAACTGGTGTGAAACATTATAAGAAATATACTACGAACAAAACCAAACCTTTGAGAACAATTATTAAAACCATTTGAGAGAAACAAATGAAACAAGTAATTTTTTCTCAATGTTTATATTTCAATGGTTCGAACTTTCTGTGAATCTTATCAAGAAGACCTTGTTTGTCATCCATTACCATATGCACGAGTATTAGAATCTATATCGAGAGGTCAACACAATCTCAATTCTGTGCCAGTCCATCCTGCGCTTAGATTTTGTTCAGTTCGATGTAAACCTAAAACTTTAATAGTGAGAATGAAATTATTTCAGCGACAGCTTCGACAATTTTATTTATTTTAAATAAAATGAAACTGTGTCTAGCAAACGAAGTTTGAACGTATACCGTAATACCAGAAAAAATAAACTCTTTTTAGTAAAAACACACAGAGAATAACATGTTTTTAATGATACAAGCAGAGTAAAGGTGTCCAATTGAAGTGAATAAAGAATATCCGAGTGAATAAACTAGTTCCTGAACTTGTTTAAAAATACTAGAATCACAAAACATGTGTTGTTATCGAAATCAGTGTGTTCGTACTTTTCAATCTGGGTAATAGCTACAGCCCATCTGAACAACAATTTCCTTCGGCACCAAACGTAGGTCTTTCGTTGGTCTTTGGTATTCAGCGTCAGGGACGGAGCATTCGGAAAAGTTTAATTGCATTTCGGCCGCCACGCAACCTACACATGATTCCGGTAACATTTTTCTTCCCATGATCCGGGGCCGAATCGTGCTGATGGATGACTATGGTTTAATTAACGCTAACTGAGGGATCTCAGCTCCGCTTCGCAGCTGCTCAGGGCTGCATTAATGCAGATCGCGCACAGTGTATAGTTGGAGTTTCGTTGGTGTTGTTGATGATGTAGAGTGGCTGAAGGCACTGGTCGCGCGATTGGGTCGCCAGGATTGGCAGGAAAGCATAGCAAACACAAACCACGCGAGAAGTTTCCCATGGCATAAGGCCTAGACTTTACCCAGGGCTTTGGTACGGCTGGAGGAACCACCACCGTTCGGTGTAATTTAATTGATAAGTAACTTTAGGCAGTTTGCTAATGCATGAGGGTGAGGTGGAATCTTGACGGAAATAATGGCATCGGGATCGGTTCGGCCGTTCGGCAAGTGGTGTGCGTTAACAGATATCTTCATTTCGTATGCGTGTGGAATTTCGGCGCCTGAAGGGACACGTTATGCCGCTATTAATCTCAATTCATGCACATTTACGACGGCCCGTCGGACGGCATACAGGCCACGGTGCGACCACCGTGCGACGCCGTTTGTGCCGTTTCGTGAAATAAGTGCACACGGCGCGTAAAGTAAAGTGGTCGACGGAACAAATGATTCATGGATATGGTGAAATTTTGTTGAAAACAACACAACACAATTCTGCAGCACCCGTGGGGAGGGATCCGCATCCATTCTTGAGACCGTGGTAACAAATCATGTTGCAGTGTGTACACCATTAGAGGATTCTCGTGTGCGTCAATAAAATAGCCATTAAAGCAATTTCCTCTGGTTTCAACCGGGAAGGGTCAGCAGTTTAGCTTCCGGTTGCGCATCTTGGGTTCGCAAGCACAAGTGGTTCGCACCACTCGAATAAACGTGCACGAGACTAAAGGACCGCTTTAAAGGAGTCTGGCCCATCATCGACACGATGCGCTGGCATGCTTGATCGGAAAAGGGAAAGCGAGATGATAATAAATGACTCACGGGCTTAAAAGCTATCTCGTTTGATAGTGCCAGGGTGAACGGGATGGAGAGTTCAACGTGGAAACTAGAATTACAAGACGCAATAAAATTGACTCATTGGAATGTCGGATAAATGGCGGATGGTTTCATAGGGATGAAAACTATTTTAGCTGTTTTATCTATATATAAAATTGTTATTAGTGGGCAGTGTGCGGTCTTTTTTGTGTAAAGAACGAAGAAAACTGAGGAATGTTATATTTTTAATCGAAGAAGAATCGTAAGGATTCTTCTCATGTTTTGCTCTTTTTAGATAAATTATGAACTCCACTTCATAAATAAAATCTATTGATTAGTGATTGTACAGTTATCTACCCGTTTTTAAATTTCTCCAACGATGGCGAAAGGCTGTTCTGCTGATTCGGGTTCCATAGCAGCAAAACACGAACCAAACTTATTGTTATTATTGCTTTTATTATTGTTTTCTTAACAGGGTAACAGGCTGCGCATAATCATGCTGTGAAATTTCTTTACAATATTCGCAGATCCATCACGGTCGTTTTTCAACCAACCAAGCTTTCAGTGATGACTGGTGAGGTCGTTTGGAATGTTAATTGAGAAAAATAGTTAAAGTCACTTGGAAACTTATGGGGTTTAAGTAAAACCCTCTTTCAACCCTCAGCTGTAATTGATACCAAATCGTAATTAATTAGTAAATCAATCAACTTTGTTTGGATGATTGGGTTGGATTGTTATTGAAACTGTAGGCGAAACAATTTCTGGTGATACTATTTTTATTCTTACTGTCGTTCATCATAAAATCAAATTCTTCTGCTAAATCTTAGTTATAAACTTCTTATGATGTCTAAAATACCATTTTCATAGTATTGTTCGCAAGAATGACAATTTTGAGAATCATTTAATCAAAGGAATGTATCAAAGAAGGATTGGTGTGATGCTTGAAAACGCTTTTTTCAATTCAAAATTATAACTTTATTTTAAAAGTATTGGAATTATAGGAATTCTAAACAATGTAGGTACTTTAAAAAAGTTCTTCAATAAGAATTTGTATGAATAGTATTATGATAGTATTATATTGGTATTATCACGATTATTTTATTTTATTCCCTTTTTTAATCGAAAAGCCGGTTAAACGGCAGGCATGATTTTGGTTGTTACGCCAAAGAGAAGAAGAAAAAGAGAGGAAATCAGAGCATATAGCAGTATTTATATTTGTCACAGAACAAAAACTGCTTGTTTATTCGAACTTTACATGTTTCTGAACGATATAGCAAACAGTAAAAATTAAAAGAAAATCAAACTTTAACAGTGTGTTATAATATTAGGTACTAAATTTGAATTTGAATAACGTACAATATGAAGTAACTACCACCGTAACAACTTGTTGTTTATCAATGTTTGGATATAGATGTGGTTGATCATACTACCCTGTTACGCATGGCTAAAGAAACTAAATGGTTAAACTGTCGCCAATTTGAAAGCGTCTTAACTTTTATCGAGTGTTTGATAGCTGAGCAAAACATTATCGGCTGGGGTTTTTGTTTTCTCCCAAGGCTCTCTGGATGGTACGAACCGAACCGCTGATAATACTTTACCGAACTGCACGCATCAAGAAGGTCGGTATCGCTTCCACTAGGGAAATTAATGCGTCAATAATTCCTCACGTTTCTCTCGATAATGTTATCGGATAATCGCACCAAAAATGGATTGACATTTACTGCGATCCAGGGGTGAAATGGGATAGATTTCTCCTTCCACGCACTCACACACGCCAATATACACACACAGCACAAGTGAAAAGATAGATAGAGAGAGAGAGAGAGAGAGAGAAAGAGAGAGAGAGAGAGAGAGAGAAAGAGATGTTAAGTGTAGGCGAGCTCAACAATGACCCATGGCACATAGCATCCGTATCCGTTACCGGGGTTATTCAGGGGAAATTACTTAATCCTACCAAAATCGGGCTGTCGTTCGTAAGGGACTCATCCTTATCGTGAGCTATTAATCTATCGGCCAACCAACGGCCGAGCGCAGCATACACCAACGCCTAGTAACATAAGGGGGAAACTGGATGGTAGGGAATGACACAGGGATAAAGGACACAACTGGTGGAAGTCGTCGGCAATGTCCCCATACTCGTTACGAAGGTCGCCAGCAGGTTAGCAGCGGCAGGACCAAAAAATTAGCTACCGATTTTCGTGCACTGATGGTTATCGACGATCGACGTCTGCTGGATAGTGAAATGGCAAAAAAAAAAACGGCAAGGAAACTGAATCCCATTACATCTTCCGGAGCTAATGGTCCGGGGACGCCGAGTCAACCCCGGCCCAGTTTGATTGAGTGGCGAGGGTAGAGGGTGAACACGGAAGCGTGTGACGATGGTGATACCGAGCTTATCATTAGCGTCAATCGGGCGCTAAGGCGCTGACGTGAGGAGGCAGTAAAATTGATTGTCATCGGAAAAACACTCCAAACACTCACCGGCACCGGCACCGGCTGAAGCCTTTCATTACCCGCAAACTGGCCAGGAGACGTGTAGTTTTGCATTTTAATGAATATCTAATGGGAGGTTTGAGTGGACGGTGGTAAAATGGAAACTATTGGCATGAATATGTTTAACTAGCAATTGAGAGAAGTTCAAACGGGAATGGCATAAGTTATATGGAAATATCAATTACTCACAACTAAATAGAAAACGCCACAGTGAATCGATAGCTGAAGTGGCAAAGTACATCGAATGGGAGAAAAGTCCCACAAAACGTAATTGTTTTCCCATGTTCAGGTTGATTGAACATGTAGCAAGTGGATTGCCACTACCGAGCTCGAATAATATTGTTTCTTGTATGTTTTTTAATTAAAAATAGCTCTTACAGGTATTGTTCTGTAAGTTGTAGGTGATTTTGTACGTGAGTTGCCTTTCTTGTTGAAGGATTTGCTGTACGTCGTATTCGCTATGTTAACGTTGCCTAAACCATTCAACAGTATGTATAATCGAATAATACATGTGCTGCCTACTATACTGACAATTTATTTAATTACACGTGCGGTCTGAAGCACACACACACACACACACACACACACACACACAGACAAATCACATTTTTAATTTATCGATCCTAGCAACCAGCGGCATCAGCACTGTGCACGGATGCATAAAAACAGGCCAGATAATTTTTCCCCACTAGCTCACGCTGGAGCGCATGCTAGGGAAATGTCTAATAGGCGTGCATTCGTGGAATGCTCATGAACCTGATTTGCTGTGTTAATTTTTTTAGGGCAGGGTAGGGTCTGTGTCGCAACTTGAATAAAAGAAGGCAAATTAGTACGGACAGGGATGAGAGATGATGCAGCCGAGCGGGCAAGCAAGCGATGTGCAAGCGAGAAAGAGCGAGAGGTGCTGCTGTGAACCAATAATTAATGCCAGTTTTGTGCACAAACCTAGCAAGCGGTTCTCCGCCCGTGGCTCGAGCTCGTTTGGCTTTTGGTCAGCGAATTTTCTATTGTTCCGCTTTCCTTTCGCTGGCTGGAAACTAATTAAATATCTTCAACAAGTTTCGTCCCGTTGAGTAAGAATGATTGGTCCAGAGGGGAAGCTAGGGGAAAGCCGGAGCTGGGGCGAGTGGGAGTGGAATGGAACTGGAAACATGGAGCGAATATCCTTGCCAGCTACAAATTCAATTTGATTACTCTTAGCTCTTCAACGGGCCTAGCAGTGACTAGAGGTAATGGAAAGACTTGAAAATATAAAAAAACCCGCTCATGCAATACGTATCAGAAAGAGGACGCAGCTACCCAGTCAGGTTGATGCGAAAGGGTAGCATCTATCTTCAACAGCGGAAATAAAAATTGTAACGCTTGCCATTGGTTTCGGGTTGAGTTAACGTTTTTTTTTCGCTGTACTTACCGCCAACGAGTGGATCGTTCAAATGATTATCCTTTCCTTCGGATTCGCCGCAAGGTGTGTAGGAGCATTTCCTACGGTTGACCCACGATCGGTATGTGTGTGTGTGCGTGTTGTTCAAACTAGCACAAACTTGCCGAAGCCCTCGGCGGGTCGCCGTGTCGAGCATTTCGTTCGCCTCTGCTGTTTCATTATTTCAACCGGGTTTCCGGTTAGTTCCTTTCGTTGGTTTACTAGCCACGGAGCACGTTCGTTAGCGTTGAAATGGATAATGCAAGGTGGATAGTATTATCCGAGAAAATCTTTTCGTGATCATTGGGATTACCCCGTAACAGTTGTGAGTGTATATATATATATATGTGTGTGTGTGTGTGTGTGTGTGTGTGTGTGTGTGTGTGTGTGCGAGATGAGCGAAATTTGCCCGAGGTGGTGTGGATGGCATAGCAGGATTATAAAATAGAGGCCGAGAATAAACAGAGCAGCGTATTGGCAGCAGCACGTGGAGTAGTAATTCATTACAGACGGCTGGTCCGGAACGGAAGATCGCACTATGCATTATTCATTACTCAATTAGAAGGTGAGTCGTGTGGTGGGGTTGGGTGCGTGTTCCACCGCAAGGAAGGCCGGCGATCGGGATGGACAACATTTAAAATCTAATGCACGACTATCCTCATGTTGGGTACGCGTCTGTTTGTGTGCGATTTTGTTGTTTACTCCACTCATAGTGCGGTTGTGTTGATAGATGAACGAATTATGCGGGTGAAGGAATGCTCGCTCTGGAAGCGGAATAGTAACATGAAACAGATAAAATGCGGGTTTTCCGAGAACCAGGGTTGAGTTCAGCTTGACCTTCTGTTACAACTAGGTTTATGTTTATGGATGAAGGGTATACGGAAGAATCTAAATAAAAGTATTGAGATTGATTTAATTTAAAAAAATGATGAACCTCAGCCCTGCAGGCTTCTTAAAATCCATTACGTGAGTTAGTTACATGCGAAACTGTTGGTTATCCAATATTTCAAGAATATATCATATAAAATGATTGTTGAATTCAACTTTAAAGTATAATAATCTAATATCTCAGTGATAGCTCGATCTGAACACCGTAACGAAATGTTAAAATGAAACTATTTTGTAACAGTGTACTTAACATTTATCCCACGCAATTTATTAAACAAAATTTCTTTTTATTTTTATACCATTACAGTAATGGCAATTTTCTTGCTCTCCGTAATTTATTGAATGCATTGGCTAGCAATTTTAAAATAAAAAAAACGAAAATAATTTCAAGGAACTATTGAAACTTTCGATTTTTGTTTATCCGACTTATACACACCCTTGTGAGATACATTGGTGAATCAAATTAGCCAATTTCTATAGGAACAGCTAGAGGAGTGACTATTTTTGCGAAGAGTTCCCTAAGAGGGTTCTTCATTTTGCATTCTTCATGATTCATTTTTATAAAACAAACATGTTTGCAGCATAATACCTAACAAACTGGCTAGTCGGTTCATTTTGGGCCTTTCCTACGACGGTGTTGGTATAAGTTAATTCTTAACTCATATTGTGTTCAATGTTCGCTTTACAAGTTTCATGAATATTTAAAATAGAAGTTTGATACATAATCGAAATAGGCAATCATTAATCCGGGATTTAACAAATAAAAGGTTGGTAAGGTTCACATGATATCACTTTAAACTGTATTGATTGGAATTCAATTTTGTTCGCTAGACGTGTTCGGTCAATGGACTTCTTTCTCCTACTCCTGGAATTAGAGTTTACAACTAAAAGCTGAGCAAACAAGTTAGGGTCGAATGTATCTAGCCCTCGAGCATATCGGGTACAACTCTTTTTCCTTTCCTCTCACCCGCGATCCTGTCTATGATCATACAGATCCAAATATTCGGCACATGTTCAACCATACTACCATTACAACAAACCCGCACAATCCTCCAAAGCGCTATGCAAATATTTTTTTTCATCCATTCATAACCGCGAGCTGAACGGACTGTTGACGCACTTTGTGAGGAATATTTAAATTAAAAAACAAAACTGTTCGGATAAGCAAACGGTGCATCCCCTTTCCGATCCGTGCTAAAAATACGGATTTCGGTATAATGTTTGCTGGAGGCTGGGATTGCTTTATGAAAACTCGATTCTGTTGTTGCATCAAATTCGATCAAGTGTAACGGCAGAGAGGCGCTGGTTTTGTTGTTGTGTGTTTGTGTTTTTTTTTCTTATTCCGCACCAACGAAGAAGTTAGAGCGCCAGGCACGCTTAATGTTGATGGAAAAGTGTAATGTAAAAGCAATTTCTTCGCACACGTGTCCATGGCAGCGGCATTGTTTAAGCGGCTCTCTCATGCTTCCTCCACAATCCACCCTTTGTCAACTGGCAGCCAGCCCCTTTCGCATGAAAAACAAGCTAATTAAGGTGAGTAATGTTTGGTATCAATATTTTTATTGTGCGCAGTGCAGTGCGGTGTTTGGCAACTGGGTGCGCTTTAGTTCCGCCTCTGTTTGCGATTGCCGTCAATAATGGTAATTTATTCGATAAATCCCTTCCCGGGCGCGTGTGGCGCAGTCGGCCCGGGTCCGTGTGTATACCGGCACCGGGGCAACCGGAGCCGAATGCTAATCCGCGAAATTGAGCAAACGCAGCCTAAAAGCCAATGCCTAATGTCATCAAGCGTCGACGTGACTCCTCCTACTGCCTTCGAGGAGTGTGACTTTGTTGATCTGCCACGTCGTAGCCCGTAGCCTAAAAGTCCAAAAGCAGCACCGGTTCCCGACTGGTTCCCGTGCCGTGTGCCGTAGGCTCGATTGGTGTGGTTTCTTTCTTGCGCTCGAAGAAGGTTGCAGATTGCTCACTGATTTATCGCTGACCGACGCGCTCGGCGTTAGGGTGGCCAACGAAAACAAACAGACAAACAGCCCTGTTCCTGCTGTTCGTCCGGAACCGGGCCCGCTTTCGCATGTGGCTTTCGCCCGTCTGCCCGAGGGGATCGTCAGGGGCCAGGGTAATGGCACACAGATTGCCGAATGACACTATCACCGGCCGCAGATTCGAACGTGTGCCGTGCACGTGCCGACAAGGAGGTGTTTTTCATTCAATATTGGCTTTGATTGATAACGGGAACAGGTTCCCGGATTATCCATTGCCCAGTGCGCAGTGCGAGAAGTGGCTTTAAAAATGGTGCTTCTTTACGTTGGTACTGAAGGGAACTAGTGGCAGTTTGATCCTGAGGGACTTGCTGTAAATAAAAAATGAGAATGTTGAGAGGGCTATCAGTGGCACGGGATGGCAATGGTCGGCGCAATGGTTTGGTCGATTTGCAACAAATTTAATGAATGAATCAATCGAGTAGTGTGAATTTGGACAAAGGGTTGCTGTTCGTGAGAATAATAAGGTATCACCTACATCTAATACGATGATATATTTCCTGGACTGTGAAATGAACGAAATGGCGGGAAATGTTATTATCTAGCTCATACTACATTATATTCTCAATTAATTGTTCTATGAAAAGTAATGCCAAGCAAAAGCTAACAACGTTATTTTTCCCGATCCGAATCCGATTTGCAATATGACTACTAAATCAAATGAATAGGAATTATGTTATGTCTTATTTGATATGGCGTGGATAAATAAATATGACAATAATGTTTTTTTACACACCCCAAAATCTTCGCTTAGGTTTAGGTTTTCGTTTTCATTTACTATCTGTCTTATTCTAAAGTTATCTATACTTTTAATCAGTTTTACTCACTTTCAACTCTTTCATAATTTTCTTTTTCGTTTGTATAGTTGTTGTTTAGATTCTTGAAAAAATGAGCATAGACTAGCGAAAGAATACTGAATATGTCATTTTAGTTTATCATGTTTTTTCGCAAGGAAGAAGAATAACATAAAAGCATGACATGGAAATTTTCGTTTGATTCAAATATTCCAATCGTCTTTGTATCTTCTTATTTTCTCTTCTTTATTTGTTCAACCTTCATCCTTTTCCTTACTTTAGTTAGATCTAGCATAGTTTAAACAGTAACGATTAAATATTAAATTTTAAATTTTCATAATGATTAATAAATTTTTAATAACTAATTTTTTCTCCTGAACCAATTACAGATCCAACGGAATCATTTCTTCGGAAAATCTGTTACATTTCATGCGATTGACCCTGATTGAATTTTACAAACATCATTTATGCTTGCAATAAAAACAATCAAATCTCCAATTGGAAACATGTTGAGCATATTGGTCATAGCTTTAATATTTCCCCCAACTAGATTTAATACACCTACTTACAGTTTTGATCGATCTGATTTTTGTTTTGGAATCTGCTCTGGACCATAGCACCCAGGAGTAATTATTCGTAACTCAGAATATGTAAAATATGGCTTAACCTTTTTAATGTTTTTCCGTATTATTTTCAAAACAGAACATGAAATATACAACTTTCCCCGTTGACACATAATTAAGTTAATATTTAATTCGACAATTTTAATCCAGCATATTTTTTTTGTTTTGATCAGATGCATTAGATCTATGACTACCAATTAGATCCATGAGGAGGAATGTTTTATCATAAGCAATAATCACAGTGTGAAATGTACTGCCTCGCCATGTAGTATTGACCTCGATAGTAATTTATTGGAAGATTATCCTTGTGAGATGACCTTTCATTTGAAAATCATGATAATACGATTTGACTTATGTTTTATCGTTCTAACGTTCTTTGTAATATACTTTCCGCACACTTTCTTCCTTCATGTGATGCTTTCCAAAATTTAAAAAAAACATGGAAATACGAGAATACAGAGTGCCAATTGATTAACATGTTTTCATACTTTACACTTCCCGCATCACTAGCACATAGCCTGTCATAAAATTGCCTGGGCACTTTGCAACACACGGCACGTACCACGTACGACTCGGTGCTTTGAAGCCTACAACCTTTGGTCCTCTTCGAATGTCGTTCCTTTTTCCATTTTGTCAGGTGAAAATGATATACGACACGCATTAGCGATACATTTAATATGCTCCGAATCGAAAGTTGTGCGTTGACATTGAGAAATTCATGAGCCAAATCAAGCTAATCACGTAGACTGTTTAGGAATGCCTGTTCGGAGCCGAAGCGAAGCGACCGGTCCGTGCTTACCTGCGAAAATCCTGCCGTGCTGCCGTCACCAGACGGTGGGCCTACAGCGCTTTTCTTCTGCACGAGAGCCTTTGTTTTGATTGATGTTTGCGCTGTGCAACGGTGGTGGTTGCGGATCCGGAGTCCAACAGCACCGAACGGGCAGACGACAATAACTCACGGGGGCCGATCGGAAAAACTGTGACATTATGCGAAACCGTTGGCAAATGTTTTACTGTCGTTTTCCTGTGCCTGCTGAGAGGCGAGCGAACCATGAGGGCTGAACGAAACGTTCCGTACAACGTTCGGAACCACCGGGACGGTTCTGTTGGTGTTGTTTAGAAAAACATAATATGTTTCCTCTTTGCTGACAAAGGAAGACGAATAGCTCGAGTCGTGATGACTAGCCGAAGAGAGAGAGCCATTTGAGGCTTAGCGTTTGTATTGTTCAAGAGCCTTTAAAGGCTAGCGTTGGGCACGGATCAACCGAACAGAGCTCTAATTGTCTCATTAAACACATTGTTTTCGTCGACGATATATTGAGTAATCTGACGGTTGCAATCAGTGCAATTTATCTGATGCGTGCGGGGATGTGAACAACTAAATTCAGACTAAAAGCTGTGTTGCCGAGTGTTAATAAAATTCTTTCGTGCCAACCTTTGTGCTATTTTTTTATTGTGCTATATTTTTATAGGTTCTGAAAATTATTCCGTACACGCTAAACAGTAGCACACTTTAGTTATTCGACATTCAGATGAATCAACATATCGGCTGGTTTTGCAAAAAAAATGATTGGTTTCCGATAAAATTCGCAGCCAAATTTGGATCTGCTTCGAGTGTTATTTTCTCAACATGATTACTTCTGAATCATCAGAGGAAGTCTGAAAATATGTTATGAACAAATTCGACGAATAAGAATGAACCGGTCCAGCATAAAACAAATATCCCTTATTCCTAATATCGCATCGTAACGTTTTTTTCGTTTGCACTGCACACGAACACCAAAACGTTCCTGTATGCGATCCCTTTTGTTGGCCGAACAAGTTGATCGACTTGCTACACATGTCTAAAAGCATTTATCGGTGCAGGATTCTGCATTTCCCGGATCGTCCACTCCGTTGGGACGGATTGTAACTGCACAGTGTTCGTAAAGCAATCGCTCACCAAACAACGCCCAACGCACCTTCGTAGCGTGATGTGATTCTTTCACATCAGGATTCACTTCGTTCACTTCCCATCGCAGTCGGTTACATGGGCGCAACAAGCTACCATTGTAGCGGAGAAGAAGCCGTCGACAAAAAAAAAAAAATGTCCAAAAGTAAAAATACCCAGCAGCTCTAGCGCTCTAGCTGGATGCTCTGCATGCGACAGAATGATGTCCGGTGAAATCCAGAAGGAAATTGAAATCAAATCACGACTTTGTGTGTGTCTGTCTCTGTCGAGCGCGTTGTTAGTAAAGGAAGCCGAACACCTGAGAGTATCGAACACCTGTAGGCATTCGTATCGACAAGGAAATCAATCAGTTCGAGACTCTTGCATAGCGTTCGGTGCACCCCGTATGGGTATCCCATCGTGGACTTCTGGGAGATAAGCACACAGACACGCGCCCGACACGGGAGGAGAAAGTTGGAAGTGAAGAGCCCTCCATTACGCATTACACTTTCCACTCCGATGTGTTTGGTGACGCCTGTTTTCCCTTTCGGGAGTGGTTTGCAGCTTGTAGCCAGCTCACTCGAGCAAGCACATGATCGCACCGATGGAAGGCTGGAGGGCTGCTGGAAGCCATGGGTTCAATTTTGCTCAGCAGTCAAACACATTGCTTCAATTACGGTGAGTTGTGTGCGGAAACCATTTGCATGTTTTCTGGTAAGCCAGTTTCTGTTTGCTCGAAAGCAGTGTCACCAACTTTTCTTTCGGCACCGGCAGCATGTCGCATGTCCGTGGCTACCTTGGTCGAGATGCCCCAGGTAGCCAGCAGATTGGAGCATCCATTGATTGTGATTGTTTTTTTTTGTTTGTTATACTCTCTTCGCAGAACAGAATGCTCTCTACCCATCGTAACAGATCCTTCGAGCGTGTTTTACGCAAACCAAACCGGACGTCGTCGTCGGAAATTTTTTTTCACTAGCAGTTAAGACTTTTCCAAACTGGATATATCCATCATGCCTGGCAAGACACGGCTACGTAAACCGCTATTGTAGTCTTTGTAATGTGAGTGAGGGAGACAAGAAGTAAAACAGTACGAATGAGACATGGAGCGAGGGGTTACGAAAGAAAGAGGGAAGGGTTGTGAAGAAATACCCATTACATGATGACACATATGCAAATGGTACAGTTGCACTTTGCTTCACTTTACTTACGTGCACGAGCCGGTCGGCTGTAGTTGCCGGTCGGATGGATCGGCCATTGCATAATTGATTGACGAAATTTTCCCGCCCACCGATGGACAGTTTCCTCACTCGAATCTGGCGGTGTCGGCAAACTTGGGAATTCTTTTGCACTTGAGCGACCCATCGGGCGGGAAGTGACTTTTGCACCTTCCTTCGCTGCGGCATGGCCCAAACTGCTGCCCCAATCGGTCGAAAGACCACAAGCAACAAAAAAAAAATCTTACCAGTGACTTCCATTACTGGTCGGAAGTCTCCATTGTGGTTTGAGCTGGTGCTGATTTATTCATTGTCATGTCAGGGATTGGTTTCCAGGTTACGTTTGCAGCCGATGCCGGATGGGATCGGTCGGCAAGGCTGGCAAGGGAAACTTTGTACAATTAGAAAACTTTGCAAATGCAGGGACAACTCATCCGAGAGTTCTTAATTGGTTTACAAGCGGGCAACACATTGTTCCTTCGGGGACCTGTGTTTTGGTGGAGGAAAGATAGAGGCAGAGTTGTATTGGCAGGATGATATTGTGTATGAAAGAATGCTGTCTTTTTGCTGTGTTGGACGCGTTATGTAGCCTTTCGATCAGTCGCACGATCCTTGTTTGCACGACGATAATTGCAGTACAATGTAGGATGAATTAATTATCGGACGTTTCAAGATTCGATTACTCTGTCCCGATATTGTGTACGTCAGAGTTGCATGGCTTTAAAATTAGATTTTACTTTTGTTATGCGTTGCGTTACGTGTTGCGTTACCTGAATTCGAACATATTTGATATTGAGTAACGCTGACCTGCTGCTCTGTTGGGGTGTTGGTTTGTTTGCTTTTGATAATTCTTGCTAGTTGCGTTATTGGCTTGACCCTACACCGATCGATCTTCAAGCGAATGAGATGATGCTGATTTCGTCGTGGGAAAACAAAACATACCAGCTTAGAATAAACCCCATCGAGAGCAAAATTAAGTTATTCCCATCGTCTAAAACAATGATATGAATTCTCATGGTAGTCGTTGGAGCGGAAAAGTTGTAGTTGGTATCTTATGCTAAAATAAACTATTTTTGAACAAAATTTCCATCCACTAATTTCTAACGCTTTGTATTACATGACGTGCTAGTTGTTCTCACAGTAAACAGCACAAACTGAGTTTTCTTGTTAGCTTGACTCACTTCTGTTCTGCTCAAGTTGGCCGTGAGAAATATAAAAACTATTTGTTTACCTTCTAAAGATTATTTTACATGCATAACTAGCAAGAGAAAAATAGTGTATTAGGTATTTATTATTTTATTATTAAAACGTAAGCAAAACTAGACGGTTTTGTATAAACAGATTGAGCCATTCGGTTAAGGCTTACAGAAACGTCGATGGCAAGTAAGTGAATAAGAGAAAGCTTAATTTAAGTATGCTTTCTTGGCGTGTAGTAGTGAGAAGTTTTTTTTATTTCTCCATGTCTACATGTAAAGGTTATCATTCGATTTCCAAGGCACTCGGTTCTTGTTTGCAATATTCCACCCATGAGATTCTCTCTGGAACATCCAACCAAACCTACCTGAAGTGCACCTATTAAAAGGATCGCTGGTAAACACTGTGATCAAATCTGTGATAAAATCACTGTTAACGTTTCCTGGGTCAATTTGGAGGCACATCTATTCCAGCAACTGTCATTACTTCGTCAACTACTAAATACAGAAGAAGTCATTGCAATGTGTCTTAAAGAACACTTAATCCTTGATTTTATTTCATACAAAACAAGCCTTTCCTGAAAATTTGAACCATATGAAGGAGTAATTAAGATTTACTTTTGGAAGAAAAAAAACCGCATAATAGCTTGCTGGTGCATTTCAATGTATCAACTCCTGCCGGGTTTTTCAGAATGTTTCAATCCAACCCCTTTTCAAACAATTGAACGAATGATAGATGTGCAACCAACACGAAAAACTTACAATGTGTTCGTCTATACTCCAAACATGGGAGATCAAAATGATTCCTTAGAATTTGTTAAATACTTATCTGAGCTCACAAGTACTGCCGTTCACTTCACAATTGCGACACTTACAAAGCCAGCATCGTGAACCACAATTGAAAATGAATTGGAATCAACGTTCTTATGCGCTTCTTACGCGATTTTTGGTGCAGAATGAAAATACCAACCGCGCTCATCGCACGACAGTGCCATCTTTTTATGAGGTAGCGAAGCTTGCACGCGCACTGCTTACGGTTAGTTGACCCAGATGTTGCGTGACGGATAAGAAGCGGATCCGCTTGCAGCGTTAGATGTGCTACAAAAGGATGTGCCATCCACTCGACTGCTCGGGGAAAGCGTTTTGCGTGGTAGTAGTGGTAAAACTTGCTCCGGAAACATCTTTATATTGCGATGCCGAAACAACGGCTGTGCTTCTGTTTGACAGAATTTGTAAACAGATATGTATGTGCATTCACCGGCATTTCCAAAGGAAAACCCGGGCATCGCATTACACGCGGAAAGCCTGCAACGAAGCTGTAATGCTACCTTGAAAGAATTTTCTTTGAAGAAAAAGTAAAACGCTCCATCGCATGGTTACGCTGGCAGCGTTCTTATGAGCGGGTTTTATGCTGCAAGAAAAAACAACTCCCGAAAACCATGCCACCCGCGCTCTTATCGTGATGGTTTTTAAGTCACAAAAAGCGTTTGCTCGGTAGGAGGGGGGGGGGGGGGAAGAAAATAGGCATCGCTTATCTGAGCCCTTAAACCATGGGACAATGTAGCAGCGAAGCTGGGCTGGTAAGCAACAGGACGCTCCTTTTACAACCTGTGGAGTGCAAAAATTTCCAGCAGAGCGAAATCGAGGAATGGCACAAAAAGTCACTGGCAAAATTTGGAAAGTGCACACGGGCTAATCTGGGTAGAGATGCAGCGAATGTTGCAAAGTTTTTCCAAACCGACGCAACATTTCGCATGCCGTTACTCGTGCTTATTTCGCTTGGTTTAATTTACGAAGGGAGTTTCTTTCAGCAAATTGGTGCGCTTTCTTGCGTTGAAAGCGCACCAAATAATAGAGAATGGCATAGTTCTCGAAAACGTTCATGCCGCACAAAAAGGGGATATGATTTCCTTTGCTTCGCTATTTTCATACCGATTTGTAGTGCGAGATGCTAAAATTGTGTCTTATTTTGCTGCATTCCCATTGTAAATCAAAGCAGTTTTGATGTGCGATGTTTATGGTTCATTTTACTAAAAATGCTTCGAGAGTCTAGTTCCGCTCCCTTCCGGAACTTTATTTAGAGCTACGGGTTTGTAGCTGCATGCGTCGTTTCTTGGACCTGAAGCATAAAAAAGGCCATATAATGGATAATGCAAAGCTATAGACATTATCTTTTGCTCAAAATCTTAGTTCCGGTGGCGTTTGAACGAACCCGAACGTACAAGTGAGTGTCTCCGGCTTTTTCAAATGCACCGTGTCGGTAAAAATATCGTCGGCGTACGCGAAACCGGGCACCGATAGGCGACTGTCGTCGTTGGCGCCCAAAGCAACCTCACTTTCATCGTACCGCTGTACCAACCGACCATTTTCCAAACGTTCACCACTCACGGGAATGGTAAAATGACGTGAAATATGGAATATAATGAAAATATGTAGCCGGATATGAAAACAGGCACAGAAACAATAGCGTTTTGGGACGAAAAATTTGCACCACCACCAACCGGTACACCAACGCAATACGGCTAACAGAAGCAACAGCAAAAAAAAAACAGTGAAACATGCAATGAGCTTCCGTCTCATCATCGTTGGATGTACGACGGAACAGAGCGCATACATACACGACGCAGGCGAGAACTACCGCGTAAATCTGTGAAGTGAATGCGGAAGTAAAGAAGTGCCAGAGTGATCACGAGCCGGGGTGGACAAATTCCGTCAAGGGAGGGTCCGTCGGGATGGGATGTGTGTGCACCCGCAGGAGGTCTTTTGAGTGTAAATTACAGCGTGTCCCCACAGCAACAGCAGCAGCAGCAGCGAGCCATCTGAATGCCTCTGAGCGAATTGCTGAAACCGTCGTGGCGTAAAGTGGAAGGAAACGTGGCAGCAGGCGAAAGCATTCTTTCTGCCGGCCTGTCGGCTGAGAACGTCACTTTAGCAGCGTGGAGATGATAGAGAGATGGACAAAATGTTGCCATGTTGTTGCCACTTTGCTCGCGCCGTAATCGAAGCGGAACGGCGAAGATAGACTGGAGTTGGTGTTTCGTGTGCTGTCATTTTCTGTGTCCATGACGTACCTGTGCCTGGCATCGCTGTGGATTTGAGTTTTGGGGTGTTTTTGGGGAGGTGGTGCAACTATGTGTACCGTTTGTTGGAATTTGCCTTTTCCCACTTTAAGTGAGTGGGGGGGTGTCGAGATTTTCATTTCCTCTCATAATGCAATGAGCGCGGAAGTGGACACTATGCGATAATAAAGCCATCAGTGAGAGGTTGAAACAGTTTTGCACTAAGATAGAATAGTTCGAATTTTCTGTATTCCAAGATACTACTACTTGTGATACAACAAATAATAGTTTAATACAACAAATAAATTTACCAGTTTTACTACCCAATCCTGAAGCTCCTCTCTTAGCGAGGTGTGAGTGATTAGCAATGATGGAACACGGCAAGGTTGAATATGATTGACCATTATGTAGAGTTTATGAGTAGATGACACCATTTTTACATAGCTGAATTATATTAAAACTGAAAAGTTGTTCTGAAGTAGGCAAGGCCATTGTACACATTTATTCTTTTCCGTCAAAAAATGAAACGAAAAAATGAATTGTTTTCTAGTTTATTTTACTAACAAATCCAACTTAATAAGGACATTTGGGTTCATAACCCATTTTGAATATTTGAATTAAGCTGTAAGTAAGTTTTTAACATGAAAAACTGCTGATAATGACTACAGAGAGCTAACATCAGGGATATTTCATTCATTTTTCATTCATTCATATATTTTTCATATTCAATATAGATGTTTACATATAATGTTTCATTGGTGCCGGACTTAATCTTGTCCTTTACACAATAGTTTATGGAGTAAAATTATTTCGATATCTTGATTATATTACGCGTTTATATTTGTTAACTTTAAATGATTTTTCAGCAGGGAAAACTTTAATTAAAACCCTGATCACATTGAGTAGATGATAAAACACAAATACTTAAAAAATGAAACAGATTAAATACAAACTAACTAAATTAAAATTAAAATTCAGCATTACCTATTTAACCTATTTATAAGCCTACAGGGGCTATTTTTACAACTAGAATGGTATTTTGCTAGTAAAATTTCTGCGTAATTGATTGTTCTCAACATTTCTGTTCTAGCATGTATATTAGTGGTGGAATGCCATGGAGGGATAATATCTGCTTAATATATTTATTTTGAAAAATTTGCAGCTTGTTCAAATGTGTTTTGGCACTATTTGCCCAAATCGGAAATGCATATAATAGCCCTGGCCGAAGGATAGACTTGTATAGTAACATTTTGTTTCCCACATTCAATTTCGATTTCCTATTTGTGAAGCAGTATAGAGATCTTGAGGCTTTCATAGTATTTAAAATGCGAGTTTCGAAATGTTTTTTAAAGGTCAATCGTTTATCTAAAATGACACCCAGATATTTTACCTCGGCTTTCCAATCAATTTGTTGATTTTTGAGCTAACATCGGAGACAAGACTGAGCAGAATCAATTTTCCATCAAAACCTATTTTTTAGATTTTTAATCGCAGCAAAATTTCTACACCATTCCTGTAAACATAAAATGTTTTGTAAGTTTAGTCAAAGTCCTGTCTTCTTGTTTTATTCATTATTTTATTATTTTTTCTATTGGGATTATTTACCAGCGTTCTATCGAGTATATTTTATCATCTCTTACGAAATTTTCCATTTCCTTTTTATGGATTGAACCACTATTTCTGTTGTTTGTAGTATCTCATGATATACCACAACTACCATACTGTTAACACAACCTGATATAGTGAAGAACAATATTTAGGTTGGTTTGATTGCCACAGATGCATCATGTCTCTTTAACAAATTATGTTCTACAAATTTCCAACTCAAGTTTGAGGCAAGTTGAAACAAGTCTTGGGCCCAGGAACTTTTTTAAATGCACGCTGTATGACATGTTCGATTTTTCAACTATTTGTTTTCTATTGTAGTTCTCTCTAAGGGCTTTCATATGGTTACATATCTTTCATTCATATGAATATGTGTTACCTTACAGTGATTGTAACGCATTGAATTGACAGTTTAAAGTTAATAAAAATAAAAGAAACATCCCTTTCTCCAGAGTCACACACTGCAGAATGTGCTACAGGTTTGTCAGCACAATGTAGCAAGTAGATTCGAACACTGTCAGAGTAAGAACGGACCAAAATTGCTGGAAGTAATGGTGGCAAAGGCGAAACAGTAGCACACTTTCACACAGCCCAGGAGAAATAACTTCCGCTTGCCGGTGGAAACGATATCACTTTTGTCAGGGCGGCTCCCCGGTTGGCGGTGTTGATTAGATTTCTTCCCTTGCATAGTTCCCGGGAGACCCGAACCGGGCTCGGCACGGAGTCGTGTACAATGATGCGTACACGCATGGACACGCAGCGCAGCAGCGCACTCGTGCGTGAATGCCTTCAGTGCGCCGCTGGGAGCACCATCGCCGCCGGCTCGCCGGGAAGCGTCGTAAGGGCCACGGTAAATTTATGATCCCATGGATCAGATTTAATCATACGATGACGTGTTTTACGATATTAGATAGCGCGCGAGAACGGAGCAGCAAATAAGAAACCTGTTCGGGAAGCGGAAGCCTGCCTCACAGTATGCACCACAGCATGGCCCAATTGTAATTGGCAATTCTCAGGACACTTCTACGCACTCTCCATCACTCGGCCATCCATCCATCGAGCCGTCGAGCTAGATCGCGCCGTGTTACGCGCCGTGAAGGTTATTGTGGGGAAATAAAATGAAAATGATGGACTTTGTGCGAGGTTGGCCGGAAAATGAAACGTTTGTGTGGTGCGTGATCTTCACGATGGGCGTGCTAAACGTGATGGAATTGTTTCGTCTCCGCATGCGGATGAATATCGATAATTTGGCCCATATCTGTCATGCCAAGAGATTGCTTCATCGTGCTCGGTGCGATGATTAGTCATGTGATCAGGAGCTCCGTTTAAGTGTACATTTTATTGGTCGCACTAAAGATGTAAGATAAGATCGTCTATTTATTCGCGTCCACAAAATGGATCATTTGGATTATTCTACAGAAATCAGGAGTTTTTCTTAAAGAATATGATATAATAGCGTTAAGAATATACACAAAAAAGCTACCATACGCCTAATCATTATCATACTGATCTTTTTTGAAATACGAATCATATTCCATACTGGCATGTTATGATAATGATTTTGATGATCCCTCTACGGTCATGGAATAGTGTCTGAGCAACGAAATTGCGTGTCGTACACAGATAAAGCGCAACGCAATGCAAGATCGATGAAGACATATTTATTTATCCACCATCCAGCTGAGTTGGAAAGTAATTAGCTTTCGTCTATTTGTTTTAAAACAGTTCCACGCTTCATATCGTATCGCTGAGTGGAAATTGGCCCATTGCTTCAGATCAGTGGTGCGTTCTGTAAACGTTACGTCTGAAGGGTTCGCACGTTCGTCAGCGGTACCACCGCGCCGTTTGTGATTACCGGCACCGGCGATGATTTAACTTTGAGGTTGCACTGATTTAAGTTCAATTAAAATGGGATCGAAAAAATTAATTAAAATTATCGGTGGTGTATAATTGAATTTTTCCAATTACTTTCAACCATTTATTTCGTTCGCCGTTCTCAGCGTTCGGTGCTGTAGCGTAGAACCATCCGCGACACCCGATCGAAGAGACGCGCGAGGCCGGCCCGGTTTCGAGGGTCGAAAGTGGAATTAAGAAACCATTCCGGAAGGATAAAAAATGAGAAATTCTGTGTGACGCGAGAAGCGGCAAAAAAATGGCAGCATGTCACAAAGCTGAGCGAACGCAGACGCAAAAGTGACGGCAATGAAGAAAGCAGTGTCGTCATTTATGAGGTCAATGGTACTTAGTGCTTTGTGTCGCGCTCGAAGCAGTTTTCGGAAAACGCTCTCAATGAGCGCGGAGTTCGTGTTACCTGTTGCGAATTAGCTTGTACCGTAATTTGACCATCCGTTTCCGTGAACATAATGGACGGGATATCGTGACAGAGCTGGGTTTACCGTGAAGGATGTAGTGTTCAGCCGGTCGTTGCACGTGTTCAGCGCTTTGAATAATAATCGACAATTTATATTACCTCCGCAAGTGGTGAGCAAGCGTCGGCCAACCGTTTCCGAAAAAAGCTCCCATGTAGTGCAATTCCTTTAAACATGTCAATGCTTATAATCGAATGTTTACTGTGTCACATGCAGTTTTCTTGCTAATTCTGATGGACCAAAAACATTACACCCGACCGAAATGGTTCGGTTGGAAGTAGCATGAAATATGAAACGGGTTTATTATTGTAGTCACGTCAACTTTACATTTTCCCTGCCAGTCGTTGTGAGAGTGTACGAAGCTGCTTCATGTGCCCCCGTTGGGAAGGGATAGCAGAAGGATACATGTTGCAGAAGCCCAGAAAGCTTAATATGCATCCCGTGATGCGGGACTCGCTCGACGGTGGTCGTTAATTTGTACAGTTCCCGTACAAGGTGCTCCGTGCGCTTGACGAGCGAGACATTTTTCTTCGCTTGTTTCGGTGAAACCCGAGGCGACCCTGGTGTGCGTGTGTGTGTGTGTGTCGTAATTATGATATTGCTACATGCAAACACGGCACAGCCCGAGACGTTCGGCGCCAACCCCGTTTGCCGGATTGATTACGACGGCAAAAAGCTTCCGCAAAAATCAATAGCACAACACGGTTAATATCGCTTTCGAAACCGGAAACTTGGGCTAACCGATAAACTATTAGGCTGAGCGTCGTTGGTGGTGGTGCTGGTGAAATTATGCCAATTTTTCATAGCTTCAACATTGGTTTTATTGCAGTACAACGAGTACTCCCTCCACGCCGCCTCATGCCGGAGCGGTTCCGGAACGTAACGATGAGCCGCACAAATCGTCGCCCGAAGGTTGCCACGCTAAACCGAACAAGTCATTCAACCGTAAAATTGTGCATGGATAGCGAACCGTGCTATTGCAATTTCTTTCACCGTGGCTATATAAACTGACGGGTGCTGGTGTTTCGCCGGTGGGAGAAAGGATCCCACTCCCATCCGTAGCCAATGTACCTTCGCGAAAAACCGTTGACGGCGTTGACGGGTTGCCACACAGCGTCTATAACTATATAAAATGACTTTCCGGCACCTCTCGTAGTAGGCGATAGTCTTGACGATGTCGTCGTCGTTTGTACGAACCCAGGCAGGGCATCTAGGTTGGCGGTGACGTTGATCGTCTCCCGTTTTCCTCCATCAGCTCATCGGAAAAGCGGACTAGGAAATGGGTAAATTTTACGATGATCGTATAATTTTGAAGTTTATTTGTTTACAGTTGGTCCCGTCGGTGCACCGTTCTACCTTTGCGTTGGGACTGCAGCTGGGAGGCGGATGTAACCGATTTGTACTTCACAGTCGGGAAGTTACAACCATTCACACCTCTCTAAACGGTTAACAATACTTTTGCAGATGTTTTGACGTATTTTATATGTGTTCATGTTTTACTTTATTACTTATGGAAAGAGTATAACGAACCTGCACACATTTATGCATGAGTAAGCGTATGAGTATGAGCGCATGAGAGGGATACACGTGTTACTCGATATCGATTGCGTTGTGTTTAGAGAATGGAGACGCCTAGTAGACTGTAGACAGCGTGTCTAAGACCCGATGAAACGTACGTAACTTTGCTCAATGTAGGTGTACAGGGTACCGCCTGCTCGGGAAGTCTGATTCATAAGACGAGGTTCGAAAAACTGCAAGAAACCTTTGCACTGGAGAACGCACTGGAGTGTCCAATTTTGGCTACCCGCTAAGGACCGCAAATGGATTCTATTACTTGTGCAGAAGGGAATATGGAGAAATAACTCACAACTTCCAAATTCTTGCTAGACTCAAGTTCGTTTTATTTCTGTGTATCTTATATCTAGATATATCGTATGTTCCGCTAGTGATGGAAACACTAGATTACATTGTTGCCAAATTTGTCTTGTTGCCGAATCCGTCTTTCACGTTTGAAAGAAGGCTGTTGTTACGTTTCAAAAAAAGTTCAACAAAAGTTATATATATTAAACTGTTATATATATGAAACAGTTATATATTATGTTATGTATATGAAACAGTTATATATGTTAAACTGTTATACTGATGTTCAACAAATTGTATAAATCTAGGAGTTGTGTTGGTTTATGTCCTGAACAGTAGGTAACGCCTGTAGATTGATGTATTTCGATAGAGTTTGAAGCTTTTATTAAAACTCATTAAAAATTTGTAAAACATTTGTAAACTATAAAGAGAATTTTATGTTTCACAACAAGTGTTTCATTTGCAATAAAATGGATAAAGTTGTTGCGGGAATTTTCAAAGATCTTCTGAACACATGGTAAATTTTTATTTTAAAGTTGACAGTTGAATCTGTTATCTTAAACGAGAAAGTAACAAAACGCAAAAAAAACAACATTGACAAATTCAAACCGCTGAAATCCCGCGCAGCGCATTTCAACTCAAAATAATTCGGTCATAGCTAGAAAGCTTACGAAATAAATTTAATACGTTATGCTTTGATGTTCATGGCGTCATCTTCGTTTCATCCATATTTTTTACAAACCTGTCATTTTTATTAAAACGATAGTTCGTGTTCTCAATGTCTTATCGATTGTTGAAAATTTTTTAATGCGTTTATTATTAGCAATATAGGAAAAGAGACTTGAGACAAATATTTGTTAATACTGATAAACAAATGATATGAGTACGTAAATAAGAACACTTTAAAATTTCATAACGATGCATTATTTAATATGCAGTTTATACCAACTAAATAGGCAATTTGGGTCGATTATATTTCAATTGGCAACTAATTACCCTGTTTTATGTACGCTAGTTCAACTTAATTCAATAGCATAGCTAAACATTTAAAATGATTTGATTATTGTAGCATGATGTTACGCATTTATGCTCATTTTTCGTTATCCAAGAGCACTCCAATGCATTCGTTGAGTGAAAAAGAATACAAGTTATGTTCGAAATTCATTGGATAAACATGCGCTATTATTGTGCAGATGCCAACAGTCAACAGTTTCACATTTCATTGCATCTACGGTAAACGGTGGAGTTTAAATTAACAGTTAACAAAACAACCGGTGTATGCGTACGGCTTGCAACAATTTACAATTAAAATTAGCATTGACGAGTATTTCTAAACCCATGCCGTCTTTGTGAGGGAAATGTGCTAATCCACTAACGAGATGCTTGCATTGTTTGTCTGATGGGTAACCCCATTCATTAGGCACGGAATCAAATTAATATTGTTTCATCATAAACCCGACTTCTGGCTTACGACGGTGACGAGTGAAACGAGAACGATTGCTCGGTTGATTCATGCTGGTAATTGTTGCACGTCGACTAATGCGGATATGATTGCAGGGTATGCAACGAGTTGTATAAATTAAAACATGCATTGCAACGTAGTGAAGGATACTTGAATAGGATTTTCACCATAAAAAGTTAGCTATATCAGCGTTAATTTGTAGATCGTTTGCGTTCCTGGCTAAATTTTTCTTGTAGAAAGTTTTAGCAGAGCAACATGAAAAAACAATTATTGGATGGGGTTAGTGAAACTGTTTAAAGTTAGCAAAGAAAAATTGTAAAAATGAAATTGACGTTCTATTTTCTCTTATAACAAATCCAAGAGCGAGAAGTTGTGAGTCTACTTGTGCCTAACCCATCCATACACCCTCCAAATTGGTACGAGTAAAACGAACATAAAAACGGCCCATTTCAACAATGACGATAATGAAGCCACACCGTGCGACTAGCTGGATTGGTAGTCCGTCGACTTCGACTACACACTTTATGGCATCGGCCCCATTGTGTCCCTGGTCGGCATCGTCAACCCTCGGGTGTGTACCGGTTGATTTGAGTGCGTGCAAAATTATCCTTAACCACCGCCACCGAATATTACTTCCCTTTCGGTGCGTTCTTTCCACGAAAACCCAGCGAAGGACAATGATTTTCCGCTCGCTTTAGCAGCGTGAACATCCAATGGGCGTGAGTGGCGCAACGGTAAGGAAAACATCGCTATTGCTTCGTATCCTGCTCGAGTTACTGCTTCCTTCCGCGCGTCACAGAGCATGAGTGAGCAGAACGAGTGAAGCGCAAGTGTAGGCATGCTTTAGCTGCAGGACGCTTTTGCCCGCGTGGGCGCGTGTGAACGGGAGGTAATGAAAATTCATAAAACCTCCCCGTAATTACCGTATAAAAGAAATCCAGACATTACAGTCGATTGAGCAATGCACGGCCATACCCGGGACGGACGGACGGACGGACAGCCAGTCGGCACGGAATCACGCTCGATGCTTTTTTTCCCCAATGGCTAAGGCCACGTGGTGAAGCGATTTGGTACAATATTTATCAAAATTATTATGAGGAAGCAAAACAGGCATAATAAACTGTTAATGTGTATGGCAAACCTGCTGACTTACTTTGGCGACGGCCTGCCGTGGGACGTCACCGGACGGAGTGACTGATTGGGTGGCGACGGTGGGGTGTGCGTTTCACCTTACATTTACGCGGTAAATTGGTTGGCATCTTCCCTGGGGTTTCGCACTCATAATGCCATCGACAGACGTTGCAATGTATGGTAATTGAATGTGTTCTATATAGACATCAACAGTGCTGGTGGTTGTGGTGGTGTGCGGTAGTACCTTGTCACGCGCACGATACGTTTACTAGCAAACAAAGGAAAACGTGGGCTGGTTGGTTGGCTGGGTGGTTTGAATTCCGCTGGCATTCCGACATATGGTAAACAACCATTCTCCGACACCTTTGCAAGACGATACACGAAACGGAGCAGGCGGTGAGATTTTTTTTACTCTCCTTTTATTCCTTTCTAGAACACCGTGAACCCTTCAACACTTCAACGCAATGCTGCACACCCGTCTCGGTGTGTCAGACAGGAAATTTTCAGGATAATAATAATTTGTATTTTATTTCCTAACGTCCCGTTTCTTTTCTTTTGTATACGTACACCTTCCTTCTGCCGTCGGGTGCTAGTGCATTAGATATGCTTGTGGTGGTGAAACGTTTCGCGCTGCTTCGCTGCTAGAGCCTGCGGAATGTGAACGTGTTACAGTATCCTTTTTGTAAACGATTCTTTTATAGTCCTGTTGACATCGATATTTACAGTAACGAAGGCGAAGCAACAGGACGAATTATGAGTTCACCCCCAGTCGTTCTGGGAACGCGAAAGCGAGCCGGAACGAACGAATGGTGGGTAATGATTTGTTATCTGGTTGGATACGATTTCGCGCATTACGAGAGGAACAATCTTTGCAGCGTACGGTTTGCGTTACCTAGCAGACAGCGTTCGAGTTCCTTTGAACTGGAAAGTAAAACAATCGATTTGGATGTTGAAGCATCTTCGTAGCGTCGTTACGCTGTGTTCTGTTTCTCATTCGTCATTTCGTTTATTTACTCACGCGCTAAAGTGAAGAATATGGTGCGTTTTTTGAGTTGCAGAGTAATTTTGAGCATTTCTTGAGAAATGTAGTATCTAAAATTGGCGCAGATAGCAATTTGAAATTTATCTATTTATATTGTTTATCTTTTTGCGCGGCCAGATGTTGGATCTATGTTCTTGATTCGTTTTTGATTTATTTGCTTTTTTATTTTTATTTTTTTTTTGCACGATATTTCAATGTGTGAGAGACATTTAGTTTGGTTACAAATGACTAGTTGACGCAGAGTATATAAATTATTATATTACGTAAGAAACTTATTGTTCTTCTCATAAAATCTTTACATGCCCCAAAGTTTCAATAACTTACATATAAAGCTTTGCTATAATTCTATTTGAAAAAAGTTATATTCGAACGCAAATGAAGAAAACTATGTTAAACATTTCCATCGTTCTCACTCAAGGTCGTTCTCAAATTAAAATACAATTGAATGCCTATTTTCTGCAAACTTTTTGACGAAATTATTTAAGTAACATTAACAGACGGATTTTGCTAAACGTTCTGCGTTATAAGAAAGAAAATCTTTTCCGAATCGATGGCACGAAAATTAATTTAGCAGCGTCTCCTAATTGCAAACATTACATTCAATAATCAATCAGTGTGTTCTTATTGAATAATCTTATTGCAAAATCCGTTAATCTAGTATTTTGATTCTTTTATTAAATAACTTGTTTATTTTGTCTAACAAAATTAATTTGCTTTGCTCATTGTTGTGATCTGTGTGTAAACCAAAAATCTCCAAGTATATCCAATACAAAAAGATGCTGCTTGTCTGAAAGCACTTGTCGATTTTTTAGAATCGCTGACAAATATGGCTAATTTCGTCAAATCTTAATTACTCCTTTTCCAAGATAAGACAACTCAGATTGCATTGTGGTTGTTGAGGAAAGGACATCTTTTGCGGAAACACAATGTCTCTAGTACTATTTGTTATATTCCCTGACTTCTTAAAAATATAGCATGTTCGATCAAACCTGTTAAAAAGACCTCTTTAAACGACAATTCTTGATGGCCTTGTCTATTAATTCTTAATTCTTGTCTGTTAAATGCCGTCAGATTTTTGTTTTTGTTCTTTTCTGTTTGTACAGATTTCATAAACGAGTGACGTTTCAAGTGACGTTGTGCAAGCACACTACTGTTTTCCGCCTACTTTAACGGCAAAAAATCAAATGAAATATCATGCAATAGACATTAAACTTCGTTAACGAGCATGAAACGTATTTCACAGCACATTACTCGCCCATGAGACTAGGGGCATTTATTTTTCATCGCACTTTTCGCTTGTACCTCGGCCTCGCCGGTAAGCCAGTTCAGTCCACCGTTTGTGTAGTATGGGCAAAACCTGAACGGCCTCAACCTAGAAAAACAAGAATAAACGAGAATAAAAAAAACCTTGCACCAAGGGATCATTAAAACTTATTTAAAAATTATACAATCAGTAGAAATAATCTTTATAGCATCGTTACCGCGCCACGGAAGCATGCAGCATGTAGGCGAAGCACTGGCACCGCCAAACTCTATCAATGTTTCGTCGAAATTAGGACATGCGGCAGCAGGTGAGGCAAAAGTTAGGACACTCCCGTTAGTCAATAAACAGCCAAATAAAGAATGATTACTCGATGAGCTTTACGTTTTACGTGGACGCATTGGTGGTGTTGGTTTGTGGCATTGTGTGTGAGATTTTTTTTCTTCTATTTGTTCGAGGTCAAAGGAATGAATTGTTGTCGAATGATCCGTGGAAAAAGGGGAGGAAGTTGCCAGAAGCCAAGTGAGTGAGTCGAGCGGAGAAGTTAATTGCATTTTCTTTAATGATTTGTGCTGTGTTTTTTTGTGTGCATGTGTCCTTGCGGGAATGGTGGATTTTTATGGGACAATTTCGTATGTTACGTGATTGCAACGATAGATGAGGGAAGCAAAAACTTTCGTAACGATAGACAAGAATCAACAAATAATATCATTTTTTCTCATCAGTCATATCTTGCGATGAATGCAAAAGTTTAATACGACCGCAGTAAAAGTCAATTTTATGCTGTTCAGCATAGAGCGATCTGGTGGCGATAAAATTTTGTTTGCAAAAAGACAAAGCCATTGGAAACGAGCTACCAACAACAATAAATTATGAGGCTCGAAAAGTTTGGTTTTTGAATAGCCATAGGATGAATATTTCCAAATGCCGCATGTTCCTCGTAACACTAACAGTCCGTAGTTATGTAACTTGATTCACTGTATTAATTTCATGCAACATTCATGTTGAAAGTATTAACCAGTAGTGATTACCTTTTTGGGTGAACAAATTCAGAAGCTAGCCGCTTTTATGCAATACTTTACTTAGTGGCTATTATTCGGCATATATTTTTGGAAACATTTGTCGCACACAATCCACCACCACATCAACCGGCTCCGGGAAATGAACAACGCACAGACTATAATTTGTTTCATCAGTTTGTGCAAGCGAACAACCGCAACGTCAAATAATCTGTCGAAACATGAATTAATTATTAATTTTCAAACTCCTCTTCTCCTGCTTATCCGATCCACGGTAGGCGCATAAAACCCTAACAAAAACACGCGACACCCCCCTAGTGCGTTTCCCGCTCGAAATGGAGCCATTATTTCCTCTCTCTCTCTCTATCTCTCTCTCTCTCTCTCTCTCTCTCACACATCCTAAACCGACTGCATAGGAGACTGGCTTGCGCTGTGAGATGGGATGTGCCACATATGGTGAGGAGAAGAGGTGGTTTACGCAGCTGACAAAGTGTGTTCGTTAGGCAATTGGGCGAATCGGAATGCTTCGGTTTAGTAATTTAGATTAGCACGAATTGAAAAATAAACAAACGACAGCCATTATAATTAGTGCGCTTATTATTAACGGCAGCCTCTACCATTTGCTTTTGCCAGCAGAGCGGGGTTTTAGAAAAATTGAATTATTCGCGTGTTAAGAACGGGGTGGCAGGACAGCAGCGGGATCTGCGTGGAGATGAGTAAATAATGAATTGAGTTTGAGCTTTGCACGAAGAAAATGTGACAGGCCCCTTTATGAAGAGTATGCAGCGCGTTTTTTTACACATTAAAGTGATTCGAGATGCGTCTATGGTAATGATATTTAAAGTAGACTGGAAGATACGCGCAATATTTCGATTTGAAATATTTGTATAATCTTACGAGTGAGCAAAAAACTAAAGGAGGCGCCCAGCCTTTGTATGAAATAGAGACCGGGAACGGCTATTCGGGTTCTGCATTTGGAAAATCGGTTGCTATCTCGAACACAAACCGTTGCATTTCGCTTAATGCTTTAGTTTACCTATGAAGCTAAGAAACCGTCATTGACAAACAAATCAATTATCCAAAGAATTCATTTACATCATAAATCCTTCTTTTAATGTATTCCATTTCTTATGAATGTTTTTTTTTTGTTATGTTACATAACTTAATATAAAATCCTACTAGCAAAGAAATAGATTTGTTTGTGAAGAAGCGTTTTCAATCATTTTTCGTCTTTAAAGGTTTCTTTAAATCTTGAGCTATCAAAATGATTCAAAAAAGCAAGTTTTTGATATCAGCAATTTACTCTTACTAATTCAATATTGTTTTTTTTCACGTATGAGTTCAAAAGTATGAATTTGGTTAAAATTATAATGAAAGCGTAATGATTTCTAAGTTCTTTTTTAACTTATCAATATTCACTATCACGATCGCTAAACATGACTGTCTGTTTTCTCAAAGCTGTGTTAGATCTTATATAAATTGAAACTATCAAATTAATTCATTTATATTATTAATTAGATTCAGATCATATTCATAATCAGTTGCGTATTTTTCATGATGTTATGAGTAAATATTCTATTTATATTACCTTACATAAATTCTAGGATTACTATTCTATGATAATCTTGTTTGCAAACGAATCAAATTTTGTTACAACCCACTTTGGATTGAATATTAAGAATGTTTTTAGGTGAAGTTAGTTACTTTCAACTTCATTGAATTATAAAATGCAACCCTTCGTTTATGCACCGAGCATTGACGTTGAGGAAAAGTTGTAATTAAATTTAATAATACATGCAACCCAATTTCTGCTCATAGACATGCAACATAATCACCTCTGAAAATTCTCATCTAGCTTCAACAAGACACAAAATGTAGTTATAACGAGTTTGTTGCCCTAGTTATTGTTCACGGCGTGGGTTTGTTTAGCGTGAGTAACGTCGTGAGCCAATAATGGCATGCGAGAGTAAGTGTTGATACATTTTCGCCCATTTAATTTCCTCTTCAATACATAATACATTGAACGCTGTGTCGTGAAAGGCCCATACTTTCGATAGGAGGTGCAAAGCAATGAAAGAATCATTAGCCGAAACGATGGGAGAGAAGATGCAGATCCAGCCACATTAGTGTGAAACGATATCATACTGACGATAGCATCAATTATTGACTCGTCATCCTGACCAAAACCTGACCTTTCTCTCTACAAATGAACCAATATATTTGTTTGTGAAAGAAAGTGCAGTGCAAAACATGCCCTGTTTCATACCTATAAAGGTTCCATATTCCGATAGTTTCAATCGAACAACAAACTTGTCGGTTGCTGTGATTTTTCCATGAATTATATTGGCTTCACCATCGAGGTGGGTCGCCCTTGGTGTGGCTGCATTCTAATTTGTGTAATTAATTTTAAGTGACGCCAAATGCAACACTTGCGTGCAATTACGGTGGACAATTATCGAGCCGCAAACGGGGCAGGTTGTTGATAATTTACATCCTCCACCGTCGTAAAGCAGCCCGGGCATGGTAACATTTTGCCTCTAAATCAAATTGGCCACCATCGTCCCTGAATGGCCGATCAAGTGACCAAAAACGCACCGCGTGGCTAGTTGATCGTTTCCGCCGGGCTGGAGGGTTTCCTTTATGGGAGCGGGACTAAATGGTCAAACCAATTCGCTACCCGGTGTCTGGTCTGGGTGCTGTGAAAGGAAGCTATCGAAAGGCTGATGAAAATTTCATAGCCATCGCTTCACAATGCCTCAATACTGGCGTGAATGCACCGTGCATCGTGGTGGTAAACAACAATCGATTTTCGGCGGCAAAATTGTTTACTTTCGGCACGCGTGCAAGCAATAGGCGCTAATGACGGGTTTCATTTACCATGCGATAGATGCACACGCACATTTTAATAGCTGCATCATGGTTGCAGGTATTGGATAGTTTGCTTTATCCTTTACCACATCTATATCCTGTTGCCATGCTTTTTTGTAATCGATTTTATACATTTTTAGTAAGAAATAGTAGTTATTGAATAAAGCTTAAAAAACTATTCTAATCTAAAGTATGTAAGTAATTAATCTCTCACACATGGAATTCCAGTGCAAAAAAAAAACATTGTACCAACCGTCAAATCAAACAGAAAAAAAATATTTATGTGATGTTCAATCTACTACAAGCCGTAGATTCACGTAACATTTGAAAAATATACACAATTGCTCGTCTTTCATCATACATAGAATTGGATAGACGTCACGAAAACCAGAGTTAAAACGGAATTTATATACGATTTAGACTATTAATTAGAGTATTAGAGTATTTAGAGTATTAGAGTATAAATAATTTTATGTTACGATATTTTTTTTTTGATTAATGATTTTTTATCAAGTGTAACGACAATAAGTTTAAAACTTTTACCTTAACGTAACTAGGTTAAAAATTAAGGTTAAATTAGTGTACCTCGATTCATTCGTTTTAATCTGGCTTTATTTACTTTATTTTACAATATTTAATTTTAATGACTCCTCTTTTCCTTCTTTCCGTCATTCATTTAGAATTTTGTGCGATCTGTTGAACACACCGATAATGCTTATTTTGCCACAAGTATAAAGCATCTTCTGTCCGGGGCAACACAACCAAACACTGAAAAGTTTTTGCAACTATGTTAGATATGATAGAAATATTCTTATTTCTAGAAATAAACACGCACTGAATTTTTATTAATGAAAGAATCACTAACTAAATCATTGTCACTTTTTTTTATTAAAAACGTTTATTGACGTGACGTTTGCAGAAATAAAACATGTAAAGGGACGACACTTTACAAAGCTTAACTTAACGTGGACGAATACAATGACGCATGACGTCTAGGTCAATCGGAGCATCATTGTTACCAATGATGTGGATGACGTAGTTAGCAAACATGGACAGGATTTTTCTCCGTTTGTCTGCACCTATGCCACTTAGTATAGGCAAACGCAGTAAATCGAACGAAAAAACAACGATGTGGGACACCCTGAAAGCACAAAGCTTATGTGCTGCTGCAGCATCTGTCAAGCATCAGCAACTTTTCTGCAGCAGGTAAACTTGTGATCGTCACTAGTAGATCCATTATGCTATAAATTGATCTACATTTTCTCCTATCGACTTGTGTAATACATTATAATTCTATACTCATCCAACTATATTCTCCAAACTACAAATGGTATGGATGTCCTGCGATGGTCATAAAAAAGCATAAGGCTAAACGATAATATCATACTGTTTAGTGAATGAAACTCTTGAAAAAAATTTGAGTCAACATTGTAAGATGGTTCGGTACTTGAATTATGTATTCGAATGTATTCAATTTAACTTGTATCATATTCATTTAGCAACATAACATACATCCCATACATCGCTGCTCGAAAATCGTGCGTTAAATTGGTATTTGACAAATTTGCTAGAAATTTTGTCAGTAGATTATGTTTATACAGATTTTGTTAAGTATACATTTTTGAGCTCTATTTTATTCCTTGCAACATATATGAGTAACTACTAGGTGAGTTATGTGTTTCGACGCATTATCATCTGACGACGTTTGTAACGGTGGAAAACTTACAAAGAAAACATACGAGATAATAACACATCCTTCTTACCAATCACTTGTCAAAAAAAACAAAAATGGCACCCATTTACGATGCTGCTCATGCAAAGATATTCTGCCCCAGTGGTGACGATGGGCTCTCTGGTTGGACGATAAACACGAACCATTATATCGTGGCCAAATGGAGCCCATCGGTGGTGGGGCGTTTGATCCATTCTTGAGCTACGGCACCAAAATGGAATTGTCTTGTGACGGTGGTTTGATGGTGTAATGATGTTATTTTTGCTGCTGCTATCTGTTATTACGAGCGCAGTTTGTCTCTGCGCCAAAATAACGTCATGATGTAGTGGAGAGGACGTTTGCCGTGACATCCCTGCACGGTTGACAACACGCTTTGGTCTTAGTAAAAAGTAAACATTTCACAAACGCTCCAAGGGCGACGATCGAGTCGTAGCGAAAGTTTCGCTTCGTTCCATGGGAGCGCGAATTTGGGATGAAAGCACAGCGTATTCAGTAGCAAAATCGCACCGAAGTATCGGAAATGAAACGCTAAGCAATGTAATCCATGTGCATAAAATACACGTTCCTATAACGAGCGGCAGCTGATACCAAATGAAAACATCAACAAACGATATCCCGATGCAACGGTGCGGTTTATCCTGAGGCATCGTTTAGGGAAGCGTAAAGTGGTTTTGGGAAATTCTTCCCAGATTACGAACATTTCGTTTTATCAGCTAGCTTTCATTTCATTTCGCTTTAGCATACAAGGAAAACTTACATAAGTTATCATTAAAGATTGAATTCTGAAAATATTGCCTGGTAATTCGTTAAGAACTTTCATTAATGGCCATGTCTAACAATGTGCACATGAATCATTAGTTATTTTCATTTGCTGGCAATCGAGAAAAAAGTTGTAAAGTAGGGGAAAATTGTAAAGTATTTCAAAGTTGCTAGCGACAGAAATCATGTGAATAATTTATAAATGCAATGCATTCAAAATCATCACCACAACATGAACATTACAAGCACTGCTTCCTTCTTCTTCCTTCAATAGTTGAATACTAAATTATCGTTCGCCAATACTATGCAGTATATGAAGTACTTCTCTCAAGCTTCCTTGCTTCGAAGCTTACGAGGATAAAGTTGTTTTTATTTGCTACACTTAAAATAGGAGTAAGTATACTTTATTGCAATGCTTGCCTTACCAATACCAATGTTTAAAATGTTTATTTTTAGCTTCTATGTAAAGAAGTGTGCCTATGGCATAGCAGGTTTAAGCGTTTTTCACGAGCCTTATATTTGAACCCAGTAAAGTTTGCTGACAGTCAGTTTGCTATGATGATATTTTTAAGTATTTTTTCTATAAAATATTTTAAAAATATAATTACACTTTAATATATTCATTGTTAACATTATGGAAGGAGGATACATTGATTTGCTTTGTTTATATTTTTGACATTGCATTGAAAGATGAAGAATATACATTTCATTTCATATAAATAGTATTATTAATCACGTACACCAACTCACTGGGACGTACAACACTGAAGGTCAAATATTAAAAAAATCAAAATCAGTTCACCGTATCCGTATACCAACAGCAGGAGGTCTATCGGTTGATCCTGTTCTGTTGACGGGCATTACAACAAACTCAGAGATAAAAGTCCGACCCCTAGGCAAAAATGTGTTACCAACATTCTGTCACTTTTACCTCATAGTGGGAACATGATAAGATCATGTGAAATTTTTAAAAAATTAACAAGAACAGTAATTATATTCACAATAAATATAACGATTACACAAGTTTAATAATGGTTGACTACATCGATGTCCGCCATGGTTCTTTCATTTTGGAATCGCATCCACGCATGCGTACTTCACATGACAGTTCTTACTTTATAAACTTCACATGAGTACATTTTTTCGTCGTCAAACAAACAGTAATCAACGATGTATGTGATTGCTTTGACATACTTTTTTCCCTTGTGTTTTGAATGCGCGTGGACGATCATTAACTACGCACCCGGTACTAATTGTAACGCGATTCCATTGCAAACGCTGGTGGTTCAATAAATTCAACGTTTTCCACCGTTTCACTCCGATTTCGATCCACACACATACACACCAGCAGGTGAAAGGATTGCCTCATCGCATGCATGTTATACTGCTAAACCCAAATAAATTCTTCATGATCGGTGCAGCTTTTCCGTAACCGTTCGCTCAACCTGGCGGCCTCGGTTTAAATGAGAGCGAACCTGAGCGATACCGGTAAACTGGATCCCTTTTTCACCTGCCGCGCTTTGCTCGGCTTTGATGCCGACTGATGGATAGAAGTAATTAAAATTAATAGGACATCTCACGGATGGATAGTACGGTAATTAAGCTTCCGTTTACAGTCATTGAAACGGTTCGAAACGGGACATTATTTTGGGAGAGTTGGAGCGCGCGGGTGAAAAGTGACTCCATGGCATTCGAGAAATAATCGTTATTATCTGGCAGCTGGGACACCTTTCGTGTTAGCCTCGGTGGCTAATGTGGCTGCTGTGATCTGACCCCGAATCCAGCTCCCCTCCCCTCGGAGTGACTGTTTCGTCCGGTTCGTTGGCAATGAATGGTTTTCGACCACTTGTGGCAATTTTGAGTGACTATTTACACTCATTCGCCAGTACGGCTTAAGGGCGTACACGGCCGGATGATACGCCATTAGCTAGTGTGTCCATTGACGCATATTAGTATTATGTTGCTGTTTGCAAATCACGGCATTAACTAGCCCGTAAATACCTCTCTGGGTAAATATCGGTTGCCACCTACCGTACAATTCATTACTCTCAGTTCACAGCGCCCTCCAATCGGGGTGGGAATGGTTGAATTTTTCTAATAAGGCCACCAGAATTGAAGGATATTTTACTGAAATAAAAAAGAAACAGCACCATATGCTGTCGCACGCACAGGTAGCAGAAAGATTTTCCCTTTTCGTGCTTTCCGTTCGCTACCGTACGAAGCGACCCGAGCGTTACATTACCATAATTGACTAATCGACCAGCAATAAACTCTCTTATCAAAGTCTCATAAATTACGCTAATCAAAAGCGCTAAAAGCCAAACAGAAGGCAGAAGAATTGTGAGAAGCAATCACGTGCAGAAAGTTGCGTTAACACCGTTCAAATCCACCATGGTCGCTGGTCGGAGCAAGGTCCGTCCGTCCGAATGCTCTAAACTCGACGGCGATGGGTTGGGGTGTACCGGCCGGAAAGTTCTCGGGAGTGCAGTGGACACGGCGACACGGTTTCTTGCCTCGGTTGGTCACTTTAGCACAATCTTTCCCCTTCGCGTAGGCCTCGGGACGGACGTTGGTGGTGCAGTTCGTCGCTGTACCAAAAATCATGCTTAGCATGATTCTGCCCCATGAGGGGAAAAACCACCCGAGGAGGATGGCGGAGCGATGAAATACCGCTTCTGAAGCTAAAGTTTATTTTACTTAGCTTTGACTTAATTTTTACGGCCCATATTTTTACTCACACTCCCGCCCCGACGCCCGGCCGTGCTAGGTGACGATGGCCGCCCGTACGAGGTGGGACGGGTAGCGACGGCACTGGCACTGGTTGAAGCTGTTGGAGTTTTATTGCTTAGCTAACTTTTGTTGCTGTTCGCTTTTTGCGTCACTCGCGCGCTACTCCCGCGCACACGATTCCCTGGGCATGCGATAGAAAGTTTCGCTTAGTTTGCTCGATTTGAAAGTCCTTAAAGGGAACAACTGGAACAAAGAAGCGGCCGGGATCGGGGAAGTGTGGCAGGGCTGCGTGCGGAACAACGGTTCGAACTTGTTGGGAGGTTGGTTGTAAAAAAAAAAGCTGTTAATGTTTATCAGTTGATACACAATGCGCAGCAATGGTTCACCGGCAGTGGCACCGGCAGCATGTACTGCTGGGAAGAAGAGTTTAGCAAAAGTTTCACCATTACTACCGGTTCGCTTTTCCAATACGTGGTGATGGGATTGCGTTGCTTCGTCTGCGAATGGGTCATCGGTTTCGATAACCGTTTGATGTGATGAAAAGGTAGGAATATGTATGTTTTGTAGGCATTCGCCCCATAAAGTTGATTGTCTCCGGTGAATAAATTATACCATTTGATGGCGCTTCAGCAATCATCGTTGTTCCCAAGTTGGAGTAGAGAGTTCGATCGTGTGCTTGGGTGACAAGGCATCGAATTAGAGCAAGTGGTTGTGTTATTAATGTTGAAAGTATTTTTTTTGGTTTCTTTGCTGTCGCTAGCTATCTGTTTATAGTTAAACATGGATCTAATTAAAAAATAAAAACGATGAATGGTGGCTAACGATGATAAAACTTTGTTTAAACACCTCCGAAGGGGGAGCGAGAAAAAGAGAGAAATTGAGAAGCAAACTAGATTTATGAAATATAAAAAGATATTCAGCAGCTGTATTCAAAACAGCACCTATATCAGACTTCGGGGTCTGTAAAAAAAACTGTAAATAAAGGAAAGATATAGTTGTAGGTTCTATTTTTACTGACTTTTTTATACTCGTTCTATTTACTACGAGATTATGTGAAATTTATGATTATTTATATTTATTGAATTTAAAATTTAACTGACCAAACCAACTTAATACTGTTAGTAATACTTTGCACTAATACTTGATTGTCGAATTGAACCAAAAACATATGTATTTTTTTTATTTATTTTGTTACATATTTAATCATTTATTATGAATTCGCTTATTTTTTATTTATATATTGATATATTTAATTTATTTAGTTATTAATTTACTTGTTTATCTATTTATTTACATATTTTTATATTAATTTATTTAGAAAAGTTACGATGTGGCCATATTGCTTAAAACATAATATATAATTATTTAATTAAAAGCGATCGTTTCTACATCAACAACCACAATCGATCAGATTGCTATGCAAAACATACAAGACTTAAATGTATAACTAATTAATGTACACCAACAAATATTCGTCTTATAATTTCCTTCTGCTTATATTTAGCTTACCCATTTTTGCCTTTCATTATTGCACAAAATTTGAATCTTAAATACGTTGTAAATCTACTTTGATGACCTTCACCTTAAAACTGGCTTGGGTCATAAACAATGTATCAATTTCGAGGCGAAATTAATTTTTTCTGGCTTTTTATTATCTTTACTGAACTGACGCTAAGTCGTAACTTTTATAGTTCGGTGATAGTTTATTTATTAAAAGACATCTACATCTACTGGTCACGGTATGCTACCTTTAAAAGAATACTTGGATTGTATATCATCTAGAGATAAACAATCTTGCGTGTTAAACAAATACTAGCACCAGTATAAATCAACTATCGATTTTTACTTATCGTGAATATGTCTCGACACCTATGTGACAAGCAGGTTTTTGGTTTCTTGAAAGTTTTAGCTAAGGCTTCTACATTTCTGCCCCAAAACTTCTGCCATTTAATATAACCTCAGCGTTAGTCCCATACCTACCACGTAGCGGGCACGCTTCGCCGAATATGCCCGATGCCCAAACTGGTTGCACGTGGGTGATGATGATGATAATACCACTCTTACTGTCTCAATTATGCAAATATGGTTCGCATCGCTCAGCGCGCAACGGACGCGAGGATTCGCGTTGTGCGGTCAGTGAGAACGAGTTCTTCAAGAAACTCGAACCGCCACATCAAACGCTCGTCCGGTCGATCGCGGTTGGGTTTGAGAAGACTGGGTTTGAATTAATTTATTGCAACGGACAATCGAGACTTTCCGGGAAGTGACGCGGGACAGCGTCCGTTTCTGCGGAAACTGGTTTGCTCGGATGGAATCGATGGGGCAGCGTAAAGATTCCGACATGACTGTGTATTAAGATGTCAAGTTTGCGAACGAGTTATGCATAGTGGGTCGGGCCATGCCACCAGATTGCATAATTTTACCGTAGAACTCGGAATTATGGGGTAATTTTATAAACGATAAGTTAACAGATAAAATACTGATCATTCCCCAACTCTTAAAGCCATGTTTTGCTACAAAAGAAACTATAGTTTTGCAAACTAGAAAACAGTTTATTTATCTAATTATTATCAACATTGATAGTTGGAAGGTGGTGATTGATCTGAAATTAAAAACAGTTACTGAAAGAAAAGCATCAGCTTCATTGCAATTCGCTCTTAAAGCCACAATCGCTTGCTTTAAGAAGCCGCACAAACATTGACTCTCCCCGGCTACTTAGATGTATCGATTCTACTTCCTCCAAGTGCGGAACGATCGAAAAGTCAAATAAATTAACGAAAAAAACGGCACCAACAAAGAAAGCAAACCGAATGCAGGCAAACAACAAACCGGTAGAATGATGACCCAGGAAAACTATTTTCGAAGATTTCCCACTTTCCCGAACCGGTCAACCGACGCGGCGAAGAAGGTCACAGTGTTTGAACCTTTTTTTTTCTATCAATAGCAGCCCGGGATAAGTGTAATTGTTTGTCGAAGCCTCTACAAACATGCCGATACTTTTGCGGTGCTATTTGAATGGGAGAAATCGGGAGAACAAGAGGGATAGAGATGGAGTTAGAGAGGGGTGGAGTGCAAAAAACGTTACACCAACCCTAAGCTAGGCCGCTGGCATTCGGACCCTCTGGAGCACCGGGGTTTACTTCTTACTCCGCACGGACGAAAAAAGGTTGAAATGATAACACTGACACATTCGAAAGATAAATGCGATACCCGGCGAGGAATACGATGGTTGGCGAGGGAAAGGGAGGGAAGCTAGAATCGCCTAACGAACGATTCGATCCTTCGAACGGGATACCTTCGAATGATTGGCCACCGCCAGCAGCAGCTTAAGGATAAAGCTGTCCTTTTTATGCTCGACCGATGGAAAAATTATGCAGAAATCCCCTCAAACTCGTACAAAATATGTGCATGAAGAAATCAGGAAAAAAGTTCGAACCTATTGGAAAATTCATTTCATTTCCATCCCATAGCTCGTCCGCAAATGGAGTAAAGATACCAGGCTGATGTTTGGGTGAACGGATGGTACCAAAGCTTTGCCAAATCTTTCGATACATTAATCAGTAGGTTTGGTTTTGGGGGCCGAAATATCGGAGAAAGCAGTTAATGTTGCAAGCGAGACATACATTCCATTCAAACGGGGATGTTTTGTTTGCAAAAAAATATTTTACTGAAAATTGTTTGTTCGTTATGTCTCGATTACTTCAAATCACTTCCCAAAGCAGTCTAAATGTTAGGATATTATTTCTTTGCATGATTTAAACACAGTTTTAAATGCAGACATTAAAAATTTGATATCGGTGTTTTGCGGTGTTTTCCATTCGTATTGCATTACTAGTCAAAACCATGGAAAATGTTATAATAATCTCAAATCTTAAAGCACAAGCCTAGTATATTGCAATATATGTAAAGATTTATTGGACCGCCAATTAACTTTATTAAAATGTTGCCACACAAATTAACATAAAATAACCAATTTAGATTATGCATCACTTCTTCAGGCTTAAGATGAACCGGTTTATTATTGGTTTATATCACTACAGGTTGACTTCGTGAGCTCTTGTGTCTAACAATCGTTATTTCTTCATACTTTCTCAGAACTAGCTAGAAACAGCAACTTATGATTAGCGAAAAATTTGCGAAAAAACACTGGTTTTTAATTTCGATATTGGTGCACTCTGTTTCCATGATGCACAGTTATAGGTTATTTATAGTTTGTTGAACAATGATTTCTAAGAATTAAGCAAAGATTGTTTTTACTAAAATGCAAAACCATATCTCAAAGCTCATGAAAATGAATCTTCTTGAGCAGGTTGTTTACTGAATAGTCTATTGAGGTGAATGCCGCTATACATCCTGAGAGTTAATAAGCACAGAACCATTTCTTTAAATATAAGCCTATCGCAATAAATACGCGCTCAGTTTGTGTGAGCGAATCTTTCAAGCTAACGTAAAGGACTCTTCCCGATGCTCCCTTCATGGCACCTGTTCCTGGGAATTGGCACTTGCGTAATGCCTGGCGTGTGAAAGTAAGAAGAAGCGCACGAGCGGCATGTGAAAAATTTCCCATGAGACTTTTAATACCATACGCATCCATCCCATTTCCTGGCAGTTCCCATCCTAACACAAGGCTAGGCATGCATTTCCCGGTTCCGTATGGTTTCATATTGCATGACGCCCTTCAGACGCCCGGCATCAACACCGGGAGCCACGAGCCGAAGTGCCAATTGTTCTCCCTAAACACAATGAGTGTACGTGACACTCTTGACATGTGTCAATAACATAAATTAACCAAGAGCACCATGCTTTGGTGGGTTCGAAAACTCCCCAGCCTTCAGTCTACGGTTAAGGATTGAAAGTGTTTATGAGCACTTCATTGCTATTACGTTTACATTTCGAATGCGTTCACACACTGATCGGCGAATCGTTCTCATGTGTTTTTATGATGAAACACTGTCATAAGAATTGTTTTATTCGAGTTTATTCCGATATCCGTTCATAATAGGTTTATTTGCTTCGAAAAAAAATCCTCGCATAGCTGTAGTTCTTTATAGCTCCATGTGAATAATCCGGACTCGCCTACTGCAATGTGTAGAATTAGATTAGTGATTGGATTCCTATCCGATGCCGGCACACTCCTTTCACATCATTGGCCAAACAAAGAACGTGTGCTTTCTTGCGCAAAGCGCTAGTCATTCAAATGGTGCATAAAATCATATCCCACAGATACACAACTCACGCTGAATCCTCCTTCACCCGCCCATGCCACACACTCACGGTGCCATTTGCCGTTCACTGCAGCATCCCTTATTTATTCCACTTCGAGCGCACACCTCGGTACCTGTTTGCTCTTTACGATTCGAGTGCGCCATCTCGCCGATAAGATACCGGAAAATGACTATGAGCTATGCTTTCCTGGAAGCAAAATCGTAGCCGTACATAAAAAAGGTGGAGATCTCTGGCTTTGCCACTCGTCTTGTGGCACGATACTTTAGCAGCCGAGCAGCTAGAGCCTTCTTCTGATCGCGCTTATCGAACAAGGAGTATCTGTTTGCGTACCTCCACAGCTTTGCCATTTCTAACCCCTTTTTCCTATCGCCGCATGCATGTATCGCTTTCGATATTATGGTAATAGTTTTGACTATGATTTCCTTCGTCTTTCCATGTGGCGGCAATGTTTTTTTTTTATTTTTGTACTTCTTCGCATTTTCGATACCGGTGAAGCAAACAGCACATAAAACGGACACCAAGCTGCTTGGAATTGGAATCGCAAAAATCGGCTCACGGCGAATATTGTGCGGAGCATTACCATAAATACGTCTCGGGTGCGCTCGGACGGCGGGGAAACCAAACGCAGAAATAAAAGCAATAATACCACCCTAAGACTGATTTCTCCGCTCCGATGCGGGGCAACCCATTCGATGGCTGGGATAAGTGGGTGGATTCTGTTTTGTGTGATTTTATTTGAATTTATAACATTCGTCTTGAATTGATTCCCGGATTTCGCAATCCCAACCCGAGACCGCTAAGGTAAGGATGTTTTCGAAGCGAACACGTTAATGGTTATCCCTGACCAAGCTGAGTTCGGTATCTAGGCTTTGGTGGAACTGAAACAATACGACGAAAGGGACAATAGTGTCAAAGTCCTTTTGCGGGAGAAACATGAGAGGTACGAATATCATGGGTATGGCTATGGTACTTATACGATGGAAAAAATGAAAATGTTCAATAAACACCACCAAGCCTTTCGTCGTTGATGCTTTGCTCACACGCGTTTCTTCCTGACCGATGAGTGAACGATACAACGATAAAGTTCTGAATAATTATGAATATCGTTGAAATGTTTCTGGTTAGTAAGTGATTTTGCAAATCAAACACTAGCAAAGGTTGTAATTGTATTGGGTCCAACACGGCTCAACAGTACTGTATTCAGTCCCAAGACATTTTTAGCTGATTTGTCGTTGTATTGAATAACACACAAAATCACTCACTCACACAGTTTCACTCAAACTGGGAAAAAGATTTGAAATTGTGTTTATTTTGAAGAATTTGGGGAATTACTGTATGGTGGTATGTTTACATCAAATATAAAGGAAACATTTGAAACACTATTAATTTCATAATAGCTTTCCTCGAGTAAGTCCATGAAATAGCCCTATGTCCTATTCATACAGTCTTCTCTACAAAAAAGACGTATGTACGATTGAAAACATAAAACAAACACATAAAATAAATAAAATAATAAAACAAATAAATAAAACAAACCAAAAAACAAAAATGAAAATGAAGTTATAATTATCCGTTAAATCAAACATGAATATATAAAATGGTTCCCAAAACAATAGGGCTATCGACATCTTCCCTACCCAAATCCTCACCGGGCACGAGTTTCTACGCAGTTAATTCATCTATGAGCGTATTCCAGAGGATTAAACAAATTACCCAGTATGTACGGGCTCCACCCAGCACGTGACACAAGTACTCTTCGGATATCCTCGTTTCGTTTTAATTAGACTCCAAATTTAGCTGCAAAAACCGTCTCAAAATGGAACGTCTAGTTGCATAAATGTGCGCCCACCAGAAGATCAGGGATGTAGTTAAGGCAACGGAGAAATACCTGTATCCTTCAACCAATCAGATGATAGGAACAACGCGAATGAAGGCGAAATCGGATCATCCAAATTCCTACTGCAGCAAAATACCTGATGTATTTTATTAAATTTTCTCTTCTTTCTTTACACTCAAATAAATAATACTAGGTACTTCAGTAGTTTGCATAGGGATCCCAATCGGAGGTGGATTGTTAGATTGGGTGGTTGCATCCCACACTATCCAGAAAGGCCTTCGTAACCAAAACAGACAAGGCATGGTTATCTAGTACAGAACCACCGGCAAAGGATACCTCTAAACATTGCTTATCATTCATTCAACATTTGTTATCCATTCCTTATCATTCTCCACACTTACCGATACCGATTAAAAACGGTATCGAAACTAATCTTTCAACTGAAATTATGGAGCATCATAATATTAAGTCTCATCTACGTATTGGTAGATTTTAATTTACATCCAACTGAAGAAAAATCACTGGCAAACAAATTATTCCTTATGAAAGTTACCTGTTACCGCATAAAGATCGATTTAATTTGATTTTTGAACAAATAATTGCTCGTTTCGGAGGTTAGTAGGAAGCATGAAACGGTACCTGTCAAATGAATCCTAGTTTAGTTTCACCAGCACGTAATTTTAAGATCGTAGCATATAATTGATTTTGCCCCATTGCAGTTGCTGTTTTTTCTTCGTGTTTAGGCAAGCTTTGTCCCACGGTTGACGGTGAAGGAGTAGATTTGAGAGCACGGGAAGCACGGTTGACGGCGAAGTTCCCTCGATGCACAATCGAAACTACGCGAAGGCTTGATTGACGTACTAGCATTGTTCGATATAGATAGATTTTCCTTAAGCCTTCTCCCATCCAACACCTGTCCGGTCCGTTCCATCGGACTGTTACACGGACTTTACGATGAATAAACGATGGAGTGCATGCAGTGACCAGTAAAAGCCGACACATGGCGCGATCCGGCTGAGCTGGCTGTCCACTATCATGGCTTTGGCAGGTGTTTTTCGCTGCACGCTCCCACCGTAATCCCAAGATAAATCATTTATTCATTCCTTTGCGGTAAATTCCGAACATTGATTTCTATTATACGTCAAACGGTCCACCAAACGAGTTTAGGGTTGCACCGATTGATTATGGGTGGCGGGGGTGGGGGAGGATGGCACGAATAACACATCCACAATGGAGGGAGAAAAAGTTCAATTTTTACCGTTTACGTCGTTGTGTTTGTCTTTCAGCAACAACAAAAAAGCTGCTCCTCTGCAGCGGGCTCTGGAACGGGAGCGCCCACCCACTCTTTGCAACGAATATCGATTCTAAAAAGGAATGAACGGTTTGAATGCGGCCACACCATGGCATCGCCATGTTGTTCATTTTAGGATTTGTTATTTCTATTTCCACCGCTGTTTGAGCGTTTTTGGCAGATTCCGAAATCCACCGGCACCGGTACCGATTTTGCTTCCGTTTCTATAGGTGCGGTTGTTGTTTATTTTGATGATCGATTGAAAGCGCTGGGAAAAGTTCCCGTTTTCATTTCGTTTGTCATTGGCGCGTGTAGCGATCGTGGCAAATGAAACAAAAAAACAGCGGCAAAATGACTGAAAATGGTGAAGCCACATCGCAATGCGGTAGAGCAAGGGGGTAAATCCTGCCCCGTATAACCCAGGTTTTCCGGACGACAGTAGACGATAAAGGTTGAAGGTGGATTGTCGGCAGATAAAGGCGTCGTCCATGCAGGCTAGAGGAACCGAGTCCAAGTTTGAAGTTTTCGATCAACTTCCAAATGTCACAAGACAAAAGGAATGCGGTACTGTTATCTCGGCGAAAAGTCATCGCATTGCGCGATGTGCATGCGTGTGTGTGTGTGTGTGTGTATGTGAGATGGGGGGAGGGAAAACTGAGAGAAGCAAAGTTTTCAATCCAATCAAGCGCTATAACTTAGATTGATCAGATTCGATACAGAACTCGAAGAAGCTATCCAATTGGTAAATCGGATTTTATAAGACGGCGTTTGGCGTTCATTGAAAACTGCACTCGTACTCGCAGCGGAACGTGGCCACTTGTTTACCCGGCTGAGAGCATGTTCAATCTACACATCGCTTATCGTTGCGAAAAGGCACCGGAACATTGCCGAACTGAGTGGGTCTTCTAATAATTTTCGTAAAATAGAAGATCCTATAGAGTGATTTTTTGGAAACTAGAACATGGAAACATGGAGTCTTGAATATATGCAAAAATGTAAAACCAGTAAATGGGTACTTAATTGAAATAGAGGTCCCAGCTAATTTGCTGAGCATAAGGCTTCAGTTACAGTCCGTGTCAATAAAATAACACAAAAACATTGAATCAGCACAATCTTTGCAACATTTCGAAAACAAACGGAAACAATCATTAAAAGCTGGGCAATCCAAACATTTTACCTACTTACAGTACTATTTTATGACAAGTACTATTTTATAGCGTCACAAAATAATTATGTAAACATTATGCTTACGATGGGTAATATTGTTTTACAAAGAATTTAATACATCCTTACTTACATCCTTACTTATTTTTTATTTTACTACTTTACTTACTTAGTTGGTTATTTTAGAAACCAAATTTAAAAATCATTATAAAAAAATGTTTAACCGTTCACTTTAGATATAGTAAATAGTAAAATCCCTTATCCAATGTATCTCTAAATAGTAAAAAAATTAATCACGTTTTTAACCATAATGATTCCTTATTTAGGATTTGTTAGAATTAATGGGAATTACATTGATAACTACTAAGAATTCAACCATAGGCATAAACAACCTTGACACCAACTGCTAGAAATAGATAACTACACGAATTATTAATTATACCCGAATTAACTAGTGAATAAACACTTGCAAACAGAAAGGCGCGAAAGATAGTTCGTGAATTTGAAACTCCAATATCACAAGAACATTTCGTGAATATATTTCACAGGATTTTTACGAACGCTCGTCTTCTTTTCATATTTTCAGAATAAAACAAAAGTGTAGGAAAAAAGTTGCATCTAGTTTAAATTTATACGAATATTACAAGAAGCTCAAAATGTGCGGCCGTCGATTTTATAATAATCTTCCCAATCCTTGCAGAATTTCTAAATTAGCTTGGCTAAAATTGGCGTGATTCTATTTTTTCTTAAATGAATTAACATTTCTAGTGATTTTCGTTTTAATAATTGACCAATATATCTTTTGGCGTAAAACCTATCTTCCTTTTTCTTGTAGACGTAACAACTTTCCCATAAGCTTAGGTGTTAAATAAATCAATCTGTTTGCCTAAACTATGCAATTAGTTTGATTATTACCATCAAACTATTTATCTATTCATCTTCAACGCCTGAAAATGTGACACTAATGCATCTGCCTCTGCTCATTCCTTATAAATACACTTATTATTTATGAAAACGATAGTTCTGGCGTTCTCTTACGAAGTTATCTCTGGAACTTCTTAAGAGATTGCAACAAACCGCACCTCGATCTGCCGTATGTCGATGACAAAACATAAAACTTCATTTCCCAGCTGCATTTCGAACAACTGGCACGACCGTGTACCAGCACGCTGGAAATAGTTCCTTGAAAATAGTCCATCCCGCAAGAACCGAATCTCCTGCGAGTCTGTGCGCGTCCGAAAGTGTGCCACCGAGCGATAACGGGTCACCCTTCCTGGTGCCACGTGTGCTATTTGGATGGATTCCCAATTCGCACCAGCCACATGGTCACCGTATCGTACCGAGCATGGCGAGGGAGCACCGCATATACACACACACACACAGTCATCCCCATACTGTGGGTGAACCTCACACCTTGAGCACAAATTGCGCCTGCAAAAGAAAGAACAATCGCCGGAAAAGGATAAGAAATATTAAAGTGCAATTAGGCAGATTTCTGTTCGGTCTCGTTTAATGATTATTGTTATGACTATTATCATTTTTATTATCGCGACCGTTATGACTGCTTGAGGTGGTATTGGCGTTGAACTTGCACTTATAGTTTTGCCCGTTCCGCCCAGGCGAGCGTCTTTTCGTTGCCCGGAACGGGTAACAAGCGTCGATGCGGAAGAATCCTGCAAAGCGTCATGAATGTGACACGAGCACACTTGAGAAGTTTTCTTTCTGATCATGCTGGAGGCGAAATGGCATGAAAGTTCTCACAGCACTGCTGATGCCAGTGATTGCTTTGCCCGTTTGCTTGCTGATAAGATTTGATGTTTTGAAGTATCATAAATATTATTCAGAACACACTATTGTGTTGTAAGATGAATCGTATTTTTATTTATACTTTCTTCCTTGATCTGAATCACGGATTGAATGCGAGCGCTGTTGTGATAGATGTCCTCTGAAAGCGGGGAATATAAACATGGTAAAAATCAGAGATCGAATAGCCGACAATAGTATCGCCAAACCAAGATAGTTGTGGTTAGATTCTCCGCCCTGAAGTGCAACGTACGTTGAATGGAAGATGCTTGAGCGGTTCCGCTCGACGGTGCGATGGAGTTGGTTCAATAAAACTTTCATTCATCATGCATTATTTCCCTCAAGATTTTTGGGAGCGAGCTGCTCCACCACGACAGCAATAATATTTTCGTCTGTTTATTCTATTTCTTCACCAATCGCTCGCACCAGTCGCCGTTGGTTTCGTCGAAGAATGCGCACATAAAGATAACGAAAGAATCGTGTCGCACCGAAGACGGAAAAACGAGCGTATACCCACGCTCAAGTGTTTTTCCTTTTCGTTGGCCGAATTTGGACCAGATTTCTTGTTTCAAGTGGCACTGCATACGGCTAGCGAAAGGCGAAGGTGAAGCGAAAAGGATAGGGCCGCTACAAACGCTCAAGTACCCTTATCCCTCGGTCTTTGAATTTTAAATCGCAGCCTACACTTGTGCTGCAAACGTTGGGAAATATGATCATGCATAGCGATTTCGTTCCTGTTTGTGCTCGAAATGCTGGTAGTAGTGGTGGTGGTGTTGACGATGGCGGTCGATCGCAAAGCAGCAATGTGTGAGCAAGACGATCCTTCTCCAGAACAACGATGGTAGGTTATGGTGGTCCGCTGCGAGGAACGGAAAATAAATCACCAGCAAAAATGAATGCAACCCCTTGTACGCTGGGACGCGGTTGGTGCTAGATCGCGGATCCTTTTGCTTGAAAGAGCAGCATGGCCTGCTATGGGTTTTGTTTCGATAATTGGTTTCACAGACATGCCAGTTGGAAATGCGTTTTGGTGCTTTACGTACTGATGGGAACACGAGAAGAGCGGTACGTAAATCGTCACATCCTGTCACATGTTTAGGCTATCCGAGCCTTTCGTATCTCGCATGGGTAGCTATTTTTACTACATTCATGAGATATTGGGTATCAGTTCCTTATTTTTGAAAATGTATTTTGCTATAGAATCATCAAACAAACATTAATGTAAATCAACGAGGATACAACAATCGGCAATATTCTCACCAAATATTGTAACAGCAATATTTCATAAACTTGCGATTGGATGTTGTCACAGATAGTTTTTCGAATTAAATAAGATTCATATAATCATAACTACCTACTATGAATAATATAACTAGATATAGTATTGATTCATTGTTTGACGAGCTGCATGAAAACGTTGGGTTGTCGTGTTTTTGCTGGTTTTCGCTTCGGATACACATAATTGTTCGGCTACTTTGGGTGCACTTTATTTTTCAGATATTCATTCCTTTTGATGGACGCAGTTTCGAATTTTATTTCAACGTGTTGAATTAGTCTTTTACATTTCGAACTAATTTGCTTTTTTTCGCTTCTAGCGAAAAAAAAATTCTTAAAATTAAGAATAAAAAGCAATAGCAAGCTAGGAAAAACATTTCTACGCAAGGTTTGAATGAATTAGTAATATTCTCGTTAATTATTATTAATAGAAATTTAAACTGTGTCTACGTGTATTTTCATTTATTCATTTCAACGCTTTCAAGCAAAATAGGTGATTGCAATATTTTTGCTTTTCTGTTACCATTTTTTCTTTTAAATTTGCTGCACGGACAATGACTTAAAATAGCAACTTAGTTTCTCTTGAATAGCAAAATCCGTCACTAGAATACAACTGATAAACATAACTTGTTTTTTTTTTTAGTAGACAGTGTGGTGGAATCAGTAAGATTGTTATTTGTTCATTTTCTGTAATTCAAGAATTAAGAATTAAGAATTAAGTTTCACCGCGAAGAGTCCACGAAGATGTAAAAATAAATAAAACATGTGAAACGCATGATAAATGTTTATATTATCACCGTAACTATGTCGAATATACATGTGCAATACACAGAGGAAATACATCGATATTTAACATGTATTATACATGTTAAATATCGATGTATATAATATTAATATTAAAATTATATAATTTTGTAATAATTGCAATGCTTGTGAGAAAAATCGCTACTAAAACAACGAGCAGGAAATTTTTGTTGGATTCTTATCTAATCTTATTTATTATTTCATCGTAAAACACCTACATTTGTTATTTAAGAAAATAACAATTGGTCCTGACATATTTTTTTTGGAAAATAACATCATTAAACATTAGTAACATTAAGCAACCGTTTGAAGAATTGCTTTGCTTTACAATCGTACGAAATGCTTTTTTATTCTTATTTTGACATAAACATTTCTATTGCAGATGATTGAAACGTGTAATGATAAATGTAATATTCAAATAAATAAGTAATTTTGGTACAGAATTTGCATGCGCAATCTGAAAATATTATTATTCCCCCATAAAGCGGCACATGTGGCGATCGTTTTCCACACACCCCAATGATAATTGTACTTAAAATCAAAAGCACCACCACTGATGGCGGTTGCATCAAATCGGACGCAGCTGTGTGTCACTTTAAAGGCTATGCTAATTATTTTCCAATGTTTCAACCGAGTACAACACTCCATTCCGGATTGATACCGCAAATGATACACCGCGAAAAGTATGGTTACAAAATAAAAACGACAAAAAACAACACATTGCCGCATAACAACGGTGCCGCCTGTTGGAGATAGCGGTGTGACTGGTGCACCAAAAATCCACTCGAAAGTACAAACCAAAGTAGAGCCGGAACCGGAAAAGTTACCAAACACCGATCAACTGGTCAACCCAAATGTGGCGTGCGGTAATGTGGCGAACAGGAAAATCAAAAGCCAATACCATGAACGGCACGTGGAACACAAGCCTTTTCACACACACACAAATAAAAAAAACACGTTCCTATCACCCCGCAAACACATACAGGGTAAAACCAACGGAATCGGAAAAAGGTCCTACGAATCGATATGCAACGGGCGGGCGCGTATGCAATTATTATTCTTTTTCGGGTACTGAAAACAAATTAATGCAATGAATTTTTCACGATTACGATGTAAACAATACGGTGGCTTAATTGAACGGTTCCGAGCGGCTCTCGAAAGGTCACGGGTAGAGCGCAAGGCGCTGGGCGCCATGGCAACCCCGCGTTCGAGGATAAAATGGTCTGCAATTCAAATTGTGCCGCAAAGGTTCCGACGATGCGCCTTATCGCGCGCTCGCAACCGAACGATCGAACCGGTCATTAAAGGGATCGCAAAGGGAAGAGTGGGCACAGATGGTGCCCATAAAAATCCAGCAGCCACTCGATAGCAACATTCGAGTGCACCTGCGGATCCCCGGATTCAGGTGTTAAAATAGAATGCATTGACACCCGCCCGGCCCGCGGACGGAGGGCAAGCCGGGACAACGAGCGCTTGCGAGCGAGGCAGCACGGAATGGAAAGGGGAAGAGTGCGGTTGTTTTACAGCAAATAAAATCAACTTCAACCCGAACCCGGTTTGCGATAAATCCATCAATCAATTTCAGATAGGAAAATCACAAAACCGACTGCTACGCACGGGCAGAGAAGCGCGGCAAACGCATAAAGCAGAAAGTATGACGCAAACGCCGGGCTTTTTCAGCAAGCGTCTGCTCGATGTTTTTCGGTAGCGTAAGACGGATACAACACACCCTTGCCCCGCTATCGGTGTATCGTAAAACAGCGTTTTCTTCAGAATGCTCGCTGATAATCTCAATCCAATTTGGTTCACTTTCCTGCACCCACTTTCCGCCCCAACCTGGCTCCCGATCGCTCGCTCACCTTGCAAGCGGGGGAGTAGAAAGCAATCGGGATCAGACCGGGCGAGGTCGGTAATGAACCTTAAATCTACCGCATAAAATACGGTGCGCTTTATCGCACCGTGCACTCATCCTGACCCTTCTTTATGGCGTATAAGTGCAGGTTCTGCAGGAGTTTTTTTTTCTTGTCCCGTGCGTTCCAGGATGGCCGTGTTTTTAGTCAGCTTGCAAGCGCGTAGGGAAATGATGATTTAGCAACGATGGATGGATGACTGATGTATTTTAATTCAAACGCTTCAATTTCGATTCGGCGCTGATAGATTGAGCGTAGTTTCTCTGTGATAGATACCGCGTTTTCTTAACGAAACGTTTTAATAATCAACCAGGTGTTTTTTTTTTAAAGAAAATCGTTTTCCCACCTAGATCAAGATAACGTATTCTTAGCTTGTTAAAGTTTGCTAGTTTGGTTATGTTTTGTATGCTACTCCTGGATTCAGAATGGAGATTTTATTTCAAAATTTGTCAACATCAAATAAGCAGCATTATGTAAAAATATCCTAATAATATAAAGTTATACGGTTTTCTATGATTCAACGTTTACTCCAGTTTGTTTTTCTTGAAAATTCTGAAAGAGGAACAAATCAAAGCATTTTTTAAAAGGAACACGAAGGAACACATAATAAAGCGTTCAATCAAACAATCAAAGAAAATTAATATGATGTTATATAAATCCAGTTAAAAAAATCCAGACAAAATAAGTGACATAATCGTTTTCGTAATTGAGTCAAATTTCTTTCTACGAATGACGCCAGACTTTCTTTCTCTCTGTGTTCTTTTCTCTTGAGTTAAATTTAAAACGTGCGTTTCTCGTGAAATATTTGTGATTATCTAATCTATTATATAGCACAACCGAACAGATGCAAATAGCTCTTTTATTACTATAATTTTTTTTTATCTTAGTGGTAATAATTATTTTACTACTGTCATCATAATTAAATAGCTGAAACCGTATGCATTTGTCATATCATTTTGTGGATGGCATTAATTAGCTTTAAAAAAATAAAAAATCTTTTTTATTTTTTATAAAAAATCTGCAAAGAAACATTTAAGACAAACCATGCCAATTGATTTGAATAAAAACGTATTATGTATTAATAATGAAAAAATGGAATATTTTTGTAATAATTTTTAATAATTCTTTGAAAGATCACGGGTAGATTTAAATAAATAATGACCGATGCAAATAATGTTTGTCTTGTGGTTTGTCTTCCATATGGTTTTTTTGTGTCTGATTTCGTGTTTGAAGGATTGCAGAGCGATATCTAAGTGGGCCATGAAAATCGAAGTACAGACCACAACTTCATTAGCACCGACTCCTTCTAGTGAAGAAAGTGTTATTCATATTTTTTCTCGTAGACTAACTTCTAAGACGTGTTCAAACATTGCATCAAAGTACTAAGGATTGTGCAAGCAATCTATTAATACAAACTAAATCCAATGTTCTTTGCCTGTCAGGATGTGCTCTGATACGCCTAGCTCTTTTTGAAATGCAAAATATTTCAATATGTGCTGAAACACTCTCGACATCTCGTGCTGATAACTAGGACTAGTAGTTCATCTTAGACTAGAATTCTATAAAAAGGTATGTTTTCAGGAGAAAAGGTAAAACAGATTAGAAATTGATTTTTTCACTTTTCGAAACAACAAGAAATAAATGTGAAAACTATTTTTAAACATTTTTTTTATTATCATTGTTCGCCACACGTAACAATAAGCAAGAGCCTTTCCAAACACCAGCTTGTTAGCATTTGATCTCAGTATCTGCATGGTCGAAATACGCAATCCATTTACCGTTGGACTGGCACCCCGCAAAGCTACCAGCGTAATGCATTAAACAGTAAGCACACCACTCACCGAGACGCTTGCTGTTAAACCCGGTCCGATAAAACCAGAAATTAAAATATGTTACACTTGATTAAACTGGAGCGACGCGACACGAAACCGGCGATAAATGTGCTACCCCCATACCCAGCGGCGAGGTTGGCCTCGGCGTGGCTAAAACCTGTCTCCGATTCGGCTCGCCCATTGCCCTACCCCTCGGTATTGTGCTCGGTCGGTTAAACAAATAAATCATAAGGAAAATTGTAATAAAATCCAATCGAGAAAAGGAGCGCGAAAGGATGCAAACGGAGCGAGTGCGGTAGAGATTTCCCGCGGTGCGGCCACCGATGATGCATGGCCTTTCAACTCGCTCCCGTAAGCCAGGACGAACCGTACGTTCAACCCTTGAATGATTACAACTGAGACGCATTCGCGTCCCTTCGTGCATGGGCACAAGTGCAGCGAGCGGCACCCCTCGATGCTTCCGGGGTTGGGAAACTTTCCCGTTAATCTCCACAACGGCCCGAAAATGCTTCATTATGATATCAAGGGCGTGTGCCCCGAGGCTTTGTGCGCCCTCCCGGCCGAATCCGCCGGATTTGCGAGTAATTTAAAAGAAAACATTTGATGTTCCTTTAATTTAGGGATAAGTCACCGCGATGCGCATCGTGGTGATGATGATGATGATCCGTCTCATCTTCCCCGTCGCCCGCGCCGCTGGAGTCGTTATCACCCCCTCCGGTTTTTGTGCTAGGGTGAAAAATGACACATAGTGCGCGGTTTAAATGTCTTTTCCAACTGTAGGGGCACCCCATCCCACGCTACCCACTGCCTCTGTTTTGAGGACTCGAAACAAAAAGCCCTCCGCAACGTTGAGCCGGCGCAGGGACGAACTTGAATGGCAGAATGGTCGAAAAGAAGTGCAGCCACGCCGAAAGAAAAAAAAATAAAATCACCCATTCCGAGGGGTGATCAATTTCAATTCACTTACGGGAATTCATTGCCATTCTAGAAATAATAGATTGCGCACGATAACGCAGCGGGAAAAGTTTTTTGGCGGGCGGTCCATTGCGCGTAGGGCGACGTTGTCGTTGGCCGGTCGCGCGATTGCCGGTCGGAATCTGTTCCCCTCCGGTTTGCGCTCACGGCGCGAGTTTTTAAGACCCGATGAGGGTGAATTTTTGTACAACCCCCGAGGAGCAATAAGATGATAAGCGAACAGTTTTATGCACTGCCAGTGGACTTCCGGTGGTAAGTTTTGTGATCAATTTTGTTTTTTTTGTTTCTGCTTCCTCCCGCACTGGTGAGTCTTCTGGTTTCCGGTGGGCGTTTTTTTTTTTCCTAGGGATTTCTACTCCGACTTCTGCCCCGACTTTCACCCCGGGGCTAGTTGATTGCGATCGAGCGAGCGATTGGAATGGTTTTTGATGAAATCGTTTGCGTTTTGGGGGGGAAAAAACGCACAGTGTAGAGATATCGTACATAATACGTGTGTGTGCGAGAAAGAGAGAGAAAGAGAGAGAGAGAGAGAGATAGATAAAAGAAAAAGTAGAATTACTTCCGACAGCACCCTAGACACACTTGTCGTAGGTTGTAGGTCTTGTGCAACATTCAAGTCGCAGTTCAACCGTACGACTAAGCAGCAGGGGAACTACACTGCTCTTTTCGCATTGTGCGCTTCAGCAACGAGGGATAGTTTCAGATGCGGCTCGCGAATTGTAAGGACAAAACATCCCACCGGGGGTTTCGCATTTACGACGCTTCCAGGAAGGGGTGCTGTTTCCAGATCAAAGCAGGCTGGGCTCTCAACGGAATGGCACTGAGATGGCACGTGGGGAAATGAACGTAATAATCGATGCTCTTGAACGAAGTGAGCGAGTGAGTGAGCTGCACCACTGGAACCACCGTTACGATTCGCTCAAACCAGAGTTTATCGGACGATTTTTATGGAACATTAAAAATTATCCACTCGATCAGTCCGCGACGATGGCGGGGCGGGGTTGCAACGCGGTCGTTGCAAATCGGTTCAATATTACTCCAAGGATAGTGTTTATTTCTCCGTTCGCTATGATTGCACGGTGACATAAGCTTTCCTGCTGGTACTGATGCGTGCGTTCAATCGTTCAAGCCAGTGATCGTTTATCGGAATGGATTGCATAGACAAAGGCTCCTTTAAGTTATGTTACAGATACCTTACGAACACAAACATCTGCTTCGAACAGTTGCTATGGCGAAATCTGTGTATGATGTTTTTTTCTCTGTCTCTTGTTAAATAACAACCACTTCACTGAGCACATTCTACGCAAGAGTAAATTGTTTATTTTACTGGCTGCCAAAAGTCGGACACTCGCTGTGTATTGTGTTTTTTTTTTTACACACAGAAGGTTAGTGGGCAATCCATGCAAACATGGAGATGCAAACTTATTCGATCAAAAACTTGATCAAGGCACCTACGATGTAGAACCGGACTGTGGAAGTGAAATGCACTCACACTCATTAAACTGTGTCAAACACATACATCACCTCCACGTTGTTGGTGCGGTCAGTTTACAATCCGCAGGTGGTAAAAAATTAGAATGAAAATGGAAAATTAATTTCGTAAACTGTGATTGAGCTCGAGCTTCGACAACAGAAGCAATCCTGTTTGTTGTCCTTTACAACAACAAGTTCCTATTTAAACTTTTCCGTTCCAGTATAGATATATATTTATATGTGTGTGTGTGTGTGTAAGTACTTTTAAAATGGTCACATTAAATCACCGTTGGGTGTTGTTTGGTTAATGTTTTTTATCCCTACGCCGTTCCCCGAACGACGGTTTCCTCTCGTGACAATATGTGAAACTTTCAACCACTCAGCACGGCTTACCGGTGGCTATCCCGTTTTGAAGCGATATCAATTATTTAACACATCTCGCTCGCAGAGACTATCCCTGTTGAAAGGGAAGTAATTTTTCAAACGACTTTTCTTCCAACGTAACAACTACCGTAACAAGTCGTGCATAGCAAGGCGCCTGTCTCTGGCGAGTGGTGAAACCGTTGATGGCAAAACTGTCAAATATAGGTTATCACCTTTTTTGCTGACCGGTGGGACGGTTGGATGCCACGGGCCCCGGCGACTAAGTGTCCCTTGGGGTTGGGAGGAGGAGCGGAGAGAGGACAACGATTGTCTCGGGCTGTACGGCACAGGGTGGCCATGAATTATTCAGCTGATCGATGAGCGAAACCGATAATCCTCTGGACTTGTGCTGCAATATTTATCAAGCGTCCGGCAAAGGGTTGTATCGTCAAACGCACTCTCGGCTTTTGCGTCACGGAGGGTTACGGGTGGACAAAGTTACAACAATCACGGCCAAGTGGGAACAACAGCAGGAAAATAGATGATTGAACGGACAACCTTCGACCGATCTGTTTGTTATCTGTTGCATCTTCTACCAATTACTTCAAATAATACAAAGTTTAGTGGAATTTCTGTGTTCAAAACGATCCTTTCATAAGGATATAAATACTCTTGCTGTTAATAACGTAATGGCAGCGAAATAGAAAAAGACCAAACAGCTACAGTGGATCAAAATAATTGGTAAACCAACTAAAATGTTGGGCTTTGTACCTCTGAAATATTAAATTATGTATAGAGAAATATTAATTTCATGTATGCTTATTTCGTGTAAATAAATTGTTAATAAACTGTTAATAAACTGTTTTTTTAAAGTGCAAAAAATCGGGGTACATATAATGTTGTATAATGGTTGCGTTTTGAATAATATATGTGAACCTTTCTTATAATTATATGTTTATATGAAATATATTTTAATATATAACATTATCTTATAGAAAAAAATATATTGTATAACAATTCTCAATATAATAATTTAATTCATACATTTGTCGCTTCGCATTGCAAAATTAAATTGATTAACTACTTTTACTCATTCATTTGTTTACTGTTATTCATTTGTAACTGAATTGAATAAGGATTTTTGAAACGTAAGAAGCATAGTATTAAATTAAATTCTTATTTATTTCAATTTTTTTATACCTATTTTGTACCAATGTTCCAGCATTTTTTGTTCAATATTATGAATTAATTATCCAAAGATTAGTTGCTGTTGATCGAATTGAATGCATTCCTTTCTAGATTGTTACATAGATTGTTTTCAGATTTTTTTTTTGCCATTAGAAAAGTTTCAATTCCTTTTCCTCCGTCGTATATTTTTTGCTAACGAGATGTAAATATTAAAGTGTTACGTCGAACTTTGAAGAGCACCCGAATGTAGTCAAACACAATGTTAAACTACTCAATTTAGAAATATTAATAAATAGATATATTAACAGCTTCACTGATTACTAGCTAATGACATATAAGACAGCGTTCAAATCATGATCTGAGCTACTACAACTTAACCACCTTGAATATGGCAAATTTTCGAATTGTTCAACGAAGTTCAGTTCACAAAAACGTTCAATTGATGAATTGAAAAAAATGCTCATAATTTGTGTACACTCAAAAAGCAGAGAAATGAAGCACCACATTTTCATTTTTTTTTTTCAATAATAAATAAACTTTATTTATTGGTCACAGAAATAAATTAAAGATATGTAAAAAAGAAAACTCACGTTCAGTTCAAAACAACGTTCAATTCATGATAAAAAAATGCATTAGTGAATTGAAAAAAAACATGCTCATAATTCGAGTACACTCAAAAAGCAGAGAAATGAAGCATCACATTTTCATTTTTTTCAATAGTAAATAACTTTCAAAAATTTTACAAATTGATCACAGAAATTAGTTAAAGAAATGTAAAAATGAAAACTCACGTGTATTTTTATTTTCATCAACATTACAAAACATCACTTTTCTGTTTCATTTATATTAAAAAAAATCATTAACCAAATAAACACAGGCTCGTAAAATAGGCCAGGTAAAAATGTAAACTTATTGAATTTACAGAGCGTAAGAAGCATAACACGGCTAGTGTTTATATATGAGACGCATAATGATTTACCACTGATAAGAATATTTGCCCGTCATGAGTGTGTGTCACATTCGGTTAGTCATCGAAACTGTGTTACCCTGTTCGGAGATAAGAATCTATGGAATCTCCTAACCGCACGGTACGGGTAGCCACAAAGGTCAAACAGGATTGTTCTTGTCTTGTCCCGGTAACATTGCCCAACCATGAAAGTAATGAAAATATTGATGGGTAGTCAATGTCTCCGAAGGTGCATGCACAGCTGCAAGCATTTGTTCCATCGTTCCATACCAAGCCTCATTCCATACCATCTTCCCTCCCGCGGCAGCATCGCGTCGTTATCTTTAATTCCGAGTGAAATTACTGCTTCCCGATCACCACGACATGTGAACCGTTTCCAATAAATCATTTCATCGACCAGCAGACGCCTGGGCTGACCTACTTACAATTAGTCAAACAATTAGTTGTGTGCCAAAGAGAATAAGAAATAAAAACAATCCTTTCCATTGCGCCGAGCAAATGGTTTACTCGAAAAGCCATGGTCCGGGTGTGGCGGATGAGGCACATCCGAACCCCTCCGAACCCGTCACCGTCGATCGTTTCGAGCTTCAAATTGCGTAATTAAGAACATTAAACTTTAATAACCATCATAAAACGCGCGTTCGCGTCCGCGTACGTACGGCCACACCACCCACGGCACGCTGTGGGCCGGAAGGTTAACGGAAGGCTTGGGGAAGCCGCAGCTTGATTGGCCACCGGTAATGATTCATAAAAATCCGATTCCGAATCAAAAGTTAGTTGCTCGATTTTGCAAAGTAAGCCGATGCGCCAAGCCGGAGATGAGCGAAAGCTCGGCTCGGCCCTTCGCTGCCTTGGTTCCGCTCCGCTCCCGTCGATATATTCCTTCCTATCATGTGTTTATGTACGGATGATGGATGGACGGGTGGGTGTGAGCGACATATTTTTAAGATGCTCTAACGTATTAGCTGAAACGAGATGCACAATAGTACAACTTGCAGCCACATTTTTCCAATGCAGTCCTAATGCTGGTGCATGCAGAAAACGTGAAGCCGATGGACAAAATGAAAAATATTTTGCGGCGTGCGTGAGTGAAAGGCTTACACGATTTTTTTTTCCCGATCATAACTCGATTACAAAAGTCATTCATAAGTGAAAAACTTTTCTTGTGCAAACCATAGCGCAGATTTATTCGCACAAATTGGTCAGCATTTTCTCGTGCCGTCTGTGCTTTATTCTTCGTTGTCCGCCGTGGCGGAACAGTTGTGAGGAAAAGCGCCGGAAAAGCGGGAAACACGTACACCAGCGTGCTACGTGCCCATTGTCTGTTTGTCTCTTTCTATTTCTCTCAACACCTTCGGGCGGAGGAACTCACGGGTAAACGAATCGTGCGGTTTTACCGGCAAACGAGAAGAAAGAGAACAACAGTTTGCGGGAGATATTATAGGAAATGCAGGGTTTTTCCACCAAACCAGTTCGGTTTATGCATGGAACAGCTGGTTCGTTCAAACGTTTTTCGAAGGATAGTCTTACGTGAATAGAGCAGCAGAGTCATTTAAACGATAGTGATAGAATTTTATTCGATTTAATTTCGGTACACAGAAAATTTACAGAACTGCAAGTACGCTGAACCACGCAGATCTATAACGAACCCCTATGACCGAATTCTAAATGTTAGTAAATGATCGAACTTTGACATTTGTAGAGCAAAAGTGTTGTCCTTTTACACAGTTCATTGTTATTTGTTTAACAATGTTTTCAAATACCAGCTGTTAGCAATATATGCTATCGAATACAATTATCAAGCTTTCGAAACGTGTTAAAAATATTTCATGTTCTATGTTTAATAACATATTTATTTCAAATGATAAAATCATATTAATATGTTAATATTTTTTCAGTGTGAGGTTCCATTAAAAAATTATATCATTTTTGTCAGAATTGATATTTCAAACGAATGTTTAAAACATTTCCACTTTAAAGTTATTGCAACGTTTGCCAGCAATTTCATAGTTAACAAGAGTTATACATATTTCAAAATGCTGATTTTGGAAAGTAACTCATTCAGCTCATTGTTTTTTCTTTAATTTAAAACATATAATAAAATGTTATCATTTTCTAGATTAGCATTTTTTGTTGTTGTTAATCAAATTTAAATGTTCTAACGTGTTTTATATTAACATCTTCTTGCAATTGATTTGCATAGCAGGAGTCACTGTGTGTGGTAACCTCACAACATCCGTAAAATAGGTACTGATTCCACATCGGCTACACTAGTGTGTAACTGCTTCCAATGTTTCTCTCAAAACCTTGCTGGGTGTCAGCATCGCAACGACCGAGCAAAGAACGACGGGTGCGAGCATAACCTAGCCGAACATTGCACAGCCCGAGCCGAGCGAGCGAGCGAGCATAAAGAGCATAGGGCAAACCGTCGTCCGTGCCAGAGCCAGAGCGGGTTTTTCGTACCGATGACGATGCTCTCACCACTCTCAGCGGTTGATTATCCGGTGTCGCGCTTCACCCATCTTCTGCGTTCGCTCGCGAGATCAGTTTTGTTTGTGGTGTTCGTACGTCAATGCCTGGTGAGGTCTGGCGCGTTCTGTCGTAGCGCAGCATAAAAACGTGTGGTCGACGCGGTACGTCTTTAACGAGCCCTGTGCGCGCGTGTACAAATGCTGACCCACACCTGGGGCTCATGAAACCATCGGTATCGCCTACAGGTAGTTGGAGGAGTAAAAATAATCACATCCTGATTGGTAAATGCAGCGTGCGTGTGATTGTGATACGGCGTGTTAGATGAACAACAGCACACTAGATGAATAATTCTACCATTTGATGTATGCCATTTTTTACATTTGAAAAAAAAAAACTCCCAAAACAATCCGATGATGAGTGGGAACGGAAACGTGATTCATGATGATGAAAATGGGATAGAGTGCCGAAAACAAAGTGTAGTGAACACGTGAAGGAACGAACGGTTCGCGTCCCGGTTACTACACGGTTGCATCGAGACCAGACAAACCATCCGAAATAATGTGATGGCAGTGCGCCCGAACAGTGCGACTATCATCCGGCGACAGCCTCGAGAACCGAGAAGGACCTAAGTATGATTGATGGGAAAACTTCCGGAAAAACGGCGTACTTGTTGTACGGGATTGCTCATTGTTTTCTGGAGTACCTAGCAGCAATAGCGGCATGGCATGGCAAGCCAAACTGTCATCTGAAGTATTTGAACTTGTTTGCTGTGCAGTGCGATGGTAGTTGGGGATTTTTTATCCCAGTATCCTTCACTACCCACATACAAACAAAGGTATCTATGATTCGTGAAGGATGTGTACCAGTGATCTTGGTTGGCTCTCACACACTGCTTCCGGTTCCGGTTGTCACCAGTGCGATGATGTGTTTGTGTGCGATCGTGTACTTGTGTGTGTGTGTGCTTTTGTTTATTAGGCTGTGCAAACAATCTCCAACAGCCGCAAAGTGTTGAATGAAATGTTGCAATTCCACCATGTGAGAAAACGTGGTAGCCAAGTAGGCTGCGTATGAAAAACCGCCTGTCAGCATTGTTCCATTTCGTCCCCGTTGGTGCAACACGAACGAGCAAAAAATATGCTTGCATTGGGCAATGCGCTTTGTTGCAAATTTTCTGTGCGTATTTTATAAATTACTTTACTTTTGATCATTTCTAAAACAAAGGTGTTACAATGCAAGTGAAAACATCAGCAAGCAGCTTTTAGCTTAGCGAACCACGAATCATAACTATCATCCCGGCGTGTTTCAAATGCAAGCGGATGTTATGAGTTAATTTGTCTATTGTTTCATTATAAACACTGCCCATTAGTAATTGCATCGCAGCAAAAAATAACCAGGAATATCGATGAACGAAAGGGCGCATAATTTCCCAATGGCAACTCGATTCAAATAGAACGAAAACAAACAGAATAAACGCACGAGCGTATCTCACACCGCTGCTGACCGGGCAAGCTGAGAAGCGATAATTATGTTGATTACACAAAAATTGAACTCGTGCTGCGGAAAATCTGCACGCACAGGTGCATTCCGAATGCGACCGGTATGCGTGTGTGGTTGAACAAGTGATGCATTTTGTTAGTGTGTGTGGTTCAGGGAAAGCGAACACACCGAGTGAGTGAGCGGGAGCAGTGAGCGAGATAGCACGAGCGAACGCGTGGAGGGGATGGAGCACGCGCCACACTTCCGCACGTGCTCCATGGTATCCTGGACGACGGACGACACGCTTGCTGCGTTTATCGGTGGCTTACACCTGATGAATTAATAATTATGTTTTAATTAACAATATTGTGAATTATTTTTCCAGCTATAATGTTATTTGTATTTTTTCTCGATATTTTTTCACCGTAGCGTGTGTCTGTGTGTATGTGCGTATGTGCGAGGCACGTGCAGTGTAAGCAAAATTCATGCATCATTGGATTTAGTGATCGTAGTGTACGTGCTAATTCGTCGAGCTAAAGCAATTCGATTCCATGCCATAGTCTGGGTTTTGTTGACAGAAGCAGAAACGCAGGCCGTGCGGTGGTAGACAGACAGTGCACTAAGTAAATGGTACAGTACAGGTTCGGTGCTATCGGTAATGTGCAGACCTCGGTTGTTGTTTCCGGTGTGGAAAGTATGGAGCAACAAGGTTTTAAAAAGTTCAATAAAATCCGCCAAGTTTGTTCATGATCTGCGCAAGTGAAACACGCGCCTGGTAGTGTGATCGAACGCGATTCAGAAGAACCCCGAGCCCGGCACGAGCAATGGGACCGGTGTGAGACTTCCGGCCAATATCAGTTTGCTATGACCCAATCGTTTCCCGTACGCCGGCGGGAAATTAATGTGGCAAACAAGCAAGGCCCACAGATTGCCAGTGTTGATTCACACCCGGTTTTATGGGCGCCAGAAAGAAAGTGTGTTTGCGTATATGTGTATGTGTAAGTGCATGTGATAATTGTGTTTAATCAGTGTGCGAGTGTGTGCAACGGTAAAGGAGGAAGAGTAAATAAAACCCGCCAGCCGAGTCCGATGCGAAAATTATCGTTTTGCATATGTTCACTCGAAATCCACGTTACTGTGCATGAAATAAAAATAATGTCGAAATGTTGATTATTGAATCATTGTGTCACATAAATAATTATCCGTGAAAAATTGATCGTGCAACGGTGTGTATTTGTATTGCGTGTAAAGGTGTTTGTGTACGTATTTATCGGTGTGCGTTCGGGTATCGCACAGTTCCCTTCACCCGTTCAGTGTGCAGTGTCATTTTTTTGTTTTGCAAAGCTGTAGTAAAGAATTAACCCGGAAATATTTTGCCCACCAAACCTGAATCCTACATGTGGCGCGAGTGCGGTGGTACTACAGTGGGGTAATTTTGGCCGAAACCGGTGCCGATGATTTTATGTTGATGAATATTTTTTTATGTGTGGAATCAACCATTTTCGAACCAATTATCGAGGGCTGTTTAAAAAATTGATCAACCTTTCCCGTCTCCTTCGGGGTGTCCCTTAAGGCCAGCAGGACATCAGGAGCTGTTGAAAGCATAAAATAAAAAGAAAATAAAATCAATAGCCATCGCTGTGCAAGGGAGACGCAGCGGATCGGTTGAGTGTGCGGTACGTTCGATGCAAGGTGTGGATAATCGCAAACAACAATGAACTGCTTCTGCAGAAACTTGGTCACATTAAAAGGTAAGTACCGGTACTGCATGTTTTTCTGTAACAAAGTATGCTATGCACGCTGGGAGTGGATGAAACCGTTGCCGTCTGTTTGCAAAAATTACCCATGAGGGTATTCCTTAAATATAGCGAAATGTATCAAAAACCCTTAAAAGCATCATTTATTACAAAGAGGACGGTCGTTTAATGTTCAATTTACAAAATATTACTTGCCAATCGGTGCGATCAACTCCGCCACAACGACCGATGGCAGATGCTTTTAACCTGATGAACATAACAAAAATGAAACATTACATCTTCATTCTACCCAATTAAAAATGCATCCAATTAAGCGCGTTTTTATCAGTCATGTTGGTGCTGTCTTTGCTTGCGTTGCCTTTTTCCGACTGGATGTAGTTCTCGGGATATGAAAGGATGGTAAAAAGTATTCACTGGACGTGCATACTGTAGTTGTTCTCGTTTATTCCGGTAGCTGGAAGCGATAGCGATTATCGACTATTAATTGATATTTCACCAACAGAACTGTCAGCAGCATAAGTATGATGAAAAATTAAAACTCCAATTGCCGCACGGGTTGGAGGATGTCGTAATATCCACGTGAAACGCTTTCGTCGGGAACGAGTAAAAGTTATGGCGTGGCAAATATCCTTGTCCGTTGCGATATTTTTTTTCATGCGCCGCACCACAGTCATTATCGACTGTTTACTTCAGCTCATAAAAATGTTCAAACCTTCTTTGCTCAACTTCCGTCGGTGGGTTCTCAGCGAATGCTGACGTTAAGATTGAATATTTGTCCTAGTTTCTCACCCGTCTCTGTAAATAGCGTTCTTCTGTACGGCTATGCCATTGCCTAATGACTTGACGATCATTAATTGAAATTAAAATTGAAGTACAGCGACTACCGCTTATAGGGTGCTGCTGATTTCGAGGCAAACGATTTATGAACTCTTGGATTATGCTGCTGGCAGCTGATATTTACTATCAAAACATTAAATTCATGAATATTCATACTCACATAATCATCGTTATCAAGCACTAGTGTGGATTTACAAATTTTTGATTGTCAGTTTCTAGCTCGCGTTTTAAACGAATTGGTTTTACCCATATTCCTCGTAAATCTTCGTAAAAAGAAATCATTCAGTCTATTCCAGTTCTATTTCAGTGAGGTATTATCGGCTCAAAACAAAACAGTTTAGCTAGTGTCTACTTTTTTTACTTCCAAAATTGTGTTCTTTTATTTGTTTCGCTAAAGATTACTCTATTTAGCTGATGTTATAGGCGTACCAGTTTTTCATCGTCTGTTTGCATTTTTCCCTTACCGAATGGCTCTTTATTTTTCCGTTCCGCTGAACTGTCGCTTTTCTTTCCCGTTTTGGGATTGTCACACTTTTTGTTAACGCACATTATTCCACTCGGGAAATAACAGTTTATTGTTTTTAAGAATTCAACGTATAAAATATAGCCATTGTTACATTTAATTATGTAGGCTATTGCTACCTAAATATTACTTTTTACAAACTATTCTTTTATTTTCAACAATCTTAACTTTTAGTTTGCCAAAAGTGTTGTTAGGAGGAAGAAGAAATAAAAGGAGTCAAACATAATATTATTGTTTTCGTTTCAAATCATCACATGTCTTATAATCTCAACATATTTGAAATTTAGGTTAGGCCAAAGGGTTTAATTGATTGATTTATTGATCCTCCAATTCCGCTTCTGTAGTGAAGGATTCATTACATTATTTTCGCATTTAATTTTCAGAGAAATTTTAAAGATTGAAACAGGATCAACGTGCTATGTTTTATTGTAAGTTTGTGAAAAATAATTATAAGATAAATAAAAGTTATAATCACTTCATTTCAAAACGTACGGACCGTTTAGAAATACGCACTTATTTATTGTCCTCCTACTGATTCCTCAAAGCATCCCCTGATAGCCCATTATCGGAACCGCAATACTTTCTACAAGTTAACTGATCGTCTACCGACCTGTTTGATAAACTGCGATGGAGCAATTCACAGGTCGCGCACATTAATTGCTGTTTGAATTTTTAAAATGGAAAATTAATTGATTTTCTTGCGTGTCTTTTTTCCGCGCTTTTGCATTTTGCCTCTTTAATTCTCCAGGGGGGTGAGTTGCGGTGGAAGGGTTTTGGTACGGGTACGGTGAAGCAAATAAAAAAGTATGCATTGGAAGTAACGTTGGGACCGGCAACGGCTTCGCTTTTCGTCTCTCACGGTAGCAATAAAAATGATTTATTGAATTTCCTTTCTGACCTGCAAAACTTTGGTCTGCCGGTTTGACCGGTGAGCCGAATCTGGTTACGTCTTGGTCGTCGGATATTTCCGAATACCTTTCAACTACCCCCGGACCGTTTTCTTTATTTTCTCGGAACGATTTATCCTAAGGCCGGAGCCGCGTCAGACGCGAATGACCTTAAGCAATCCCATGCCCCGGAGGATCATGACCCGGAATAACCGGGATTTGAACTGCGGTGCTAAACGGGGCGGAAAGTTTTTGGGCTAAAGTCGAATGATCGAGAGCAAAGCACTTTTTTATCATCTTCTTCACAAAATGAACCTTCGAGCCACCTGGTACACTCACACACACACACACACACACACACACACACACACACACTGAGGCGCCTTTGGCATTGATTTGACGAGGGGCCGTACCGGCCGTGTTATTAGGATGCAGTCGGGCTAGGATTTCCAGCAGAATTGGGGTTTTTTCGCTAATAATTGCACCCGACCAAAAATTGGGGCAGATAAAATCAATAATAAATGTTTCGCCAACACGAAACTGATTTCAAACCGTCCCGTGAGTCCTTTGAGCTCTCCGGGGAATAACTTGGTAGAAGCGAAATTTGATTTTAACCCACGTCGTACCTTTGCGTCCTAATACTTGCTATGTTCGTACTTTATTCGTTTAAATAAGAAACCTTGGCTAGGGGTAGGGAGGAGACATGAAGCCGGTGTATCGTACACAGGACTAGGATTTATCGTTTCATCATAATAGCGCACGCATCGGTGAAGATCCACGGAGGCTTGATGGCTTTCTTAGCCTGTCTTATATCTTCATCAGACCTTACGTCCGTCGCCGGCACTGGCTGAGTCAGGTTCAGACAATAAATTTACTTTTGACTCGCTTTATTAGTTTATCGAACTTTCTGCTCTGTGCCCGCAACATACTGACGAGGGCGCGAAAGCGCACGATGGATTATTCAGTAGCATGATCTAGAGAATAAAAACCAAAAAAAAAAAAACCGTCGGTCGTGGTGCGTCAACAGGATTCCGCTCCTCATCAAAGCACGTCCAGTGCGAACCCCAGCCGTATCGTATCATCGGTGGCAGCTAAGGTTAAGCACCTTGGCATGGTCCATATGCGGCCGTCCTCCAGGGAGGACACTTCTCCAGCGGATCGATTATCTGCCATTTTCTCTCCATTGAACACTCCGCCTGATTAAAGCTCGACCGTATCAATATCAATTTCGGAGAGTTGGATAAATTTGTACCTCACGCACAGAGTACAGGACTTCACGAGCTGGTGTATATGTGTTTGTGCGAAATAAAACAGGATAACGAGCACAAGAAACAAAGAAAAAAGGTTCGCCTAAGGAGGTGGCTCGCTTGACACCGATGCGGATGGACAGCTTAGCTTCTCGCCCAGGACCAAGGAAGGTGACCAATTTGCGATAAGGATTTACAGCTAGTTGATTGGTATTCCTGCTGCGTCGCAGAGAGACTATGGGCTTATGTGTAATTGGAATTAATACGAGGCGGCTTCCGGAGCCACCGGCGTAACGAGCTCCCAGTTTTCTACATACTTCGTGGACGAGGGGTGCAGCAGCCCCGTTCTCGATCCCATCGATGTAAATGTTGTTTTCGGAACTGCGCCAAATCAACACAAACTTTACCCATAATGTGATCCCGAGAAAACCATCCGGTGATGTGCGTTGGATATTGCCTCTGCTTCGGGGAGCGTTTCTTTCTGTCGATGAGATTTCGTAGAACGCTAAAGATAATTCTCCACTGAACCAGGCCAAAATCCGATTCGTTCTTTCATTTCTGGAGTTCTGGTGAAATAAATAGCAAACGGCTTCAAATTTCAATATCGCCCACCGCCGTTCTATAACGAAAGGTGTTGATGGTGTTCTAACAGTCAAACGCTTTGATACGATCGTAGCTAAATCATGTGACGCGAGATACATACGGATGCGTCAATGAAGCAAATATGCGTCAAGCAAGGAATCCACTATCGTACGGCACTGCGTCGTGTGATGGGAAAAAAGTCGCGTTTAAACGACACACGCACACCGTGAAAATAGTGTAAACAAAAGCTTGCGGAAAGGCTCATTTCCGACCGGACGACAGATTGCGCAACAAGCCCAACGATTGCTTCTGAAATTTGCATAAACCTACGCATGCCTTCCGGTTCACCATTTTGCGATTCTGCTCTTTTTTTTTGTTGTTTTCTTGCCATTATGTCAGCATCATCAATCGAAGAAAGAATGAATTTGACGGATGCTTTTGCCTTATCCGGGATGTGCTGAGCGTTGTGTTAACAGCTCGTATGAGTTTTTGCGGGTTTTTTTTTTGCAAAGCATTTTGCTGTATATGCCTATCGGATGGAATGATGCATATTTTTTTGTGTTTGCTTGCTCGCAGCAACATACAGTGGTTCTTTTCCAAGTCGTCGCTAGAACTCCCATTTAATCCAGCAAGGCCAACGTTTTCAGCTCACAACATATCCGGATGATCTGCGTCCAGAGCCTACTATCAGGCCATCAGGAGGCAACTAGATGTCTCGGTAATGTCTCCGTTCAATTCTTTGCCCACATGCGTTTCAATTACCCGGCCACATTGCGTAGTTTCCACGCGGCTGCTGGACCTAGTCGGGAAGCATGCAGTTTTTTTTTCTATGCTGCACCAAGTGTTGTTCTCTGCTGGTTGAGCTGGGAAAAAGAATGGCAGAAACACCAAACAACATGTCCAAACGTCATTTAGCATCGCACAGAGCGTTTTTGTCTTTCGCTCTTATCAGATTCCTCAGGGAAACAGAAAGAAGTTTACGTGAGCATGGACATTCTACCCCGGAATCTGGGCGAGATTGAAGTGCAAGTCATATTCACCTCCCCAGAGATGGGTCTTTGTGTCCCGATCTCGATTTCCCGAAAGCTCGGATACTCGAAACTTTTGCTGCTGCTTCTAATGGCGTGCTGTTTATTTGTTTCCCTCTGGCCTTTTTTGCTCCCGTTCAGGAATAAGGTAAACTACACAGCACAGGCGTCGTTACGGCCTGCAGGTCAGCACGAACTGTGGCGTTGATAGTGTTAATATCCAGCTTTCTACTGGGTACACCGAGAAGTCGTTCGACTGTTCGTCGCCATTCCACGCTTCAGAGAGATCTCACCACTCTGGCTGGACGAGCTGATGAATTTCCCCGAAAACCTTTCAACTTTCCTCCGACTTCCAGCGGTCGGCTGGCTACTTCCGATTAGGCATCCTCGGGCTACGCTGGGAGCGTAGGAATTCGGGAGCACTAAAAGGTGTACAAGCATGACAATCGGCTCCAATCACTATGGAGAAGCACACCCACAAACACATACAAATTATTCCAGGTAGCTCGGCTATGGACCACTGCACAAACCATGCAAACGTTGAGGTCGATTTTTCTCTACGACAAGCAAGCGACCTGGGCAAGGCTCGCCCCGAACGCAACCGTCCAATATTTGGGTAAAGTGTGCAGGCCTGATGGAAAGGAAGCTTGGTATCCCTGGAAGGGTAAATTTGTGTGAGTGGGAGGGTTGATTTGGGTTACACGGGTGAAGTACTGATAACCACTTCACAGGGCAAATCGCAGGACCGATGTCGATTAAGCATTTTCTACGCTTGATTGGAGGTTCGATGAATGTTTGCCGGATCAATTGGTGCATGATTGATTTTCCCTGTTCTTGGGTTCTGGGAGTAAAGCGTGCGAGCATCCGAGTGTAACCGTCGTACGAACTCCGTAACACCGTAACTCTCCGTGTTCCTCGTAAAGAGCCCTCGTCGATGGGCACGCACTGAAAGATTTAGCTCCACACTGGCGAGGAGTTCTTGAAAGGTAGAAAAGCATGTGGGTAAAGCAACCGTATTCCGGGGATAAGTAAGGCGTTTTCATAGTACTTCTAGTTACTTTAGACATTTTTTTAGCCGAAATATTCCCATATATTCCTTTAACTAAGAAGAAAATATTTCTCCCTCGAAAATGAAGCACTCGATTTATTACGATAGATTAAGCCTCATGGTTAGACAGTTGACATCATCTTTTACCATTGAGCCCAACTGTTCTCTTGTAGTACCAGAAATAATTTTTAAAATTAACCCCACAACATATCCGTAAAGTATTGGTCGAGTTGGATGCTATCAAAATGTGTTTGACCCCATTTATCTATGCGGTCAACTTCATAGTAGAACCGTTGCACATAAGGCGTTAATGCCTTCTCAGCACTTCATGCCTTTAATTTTATCCTTTTCACCTCTACACACCATGTGGACCGCGTCGACGCGAAGACGTCAAGCTACCACAGTTTCATAGGTTACCTCCACCTGAATCTGCCTGGAACCGGTGTTGTGTACAAAAAGAGCAATTTAAACCGGTTTTGCAGCGGAGGTAATACGTCGTGATCTAATTTCATAAAACGCCGTAAGAAACGCAACACGCTTTTTTCCGCCGGTTATAACCGAACTGGTGCAAAGGAAGAAAAAAATTGCAAACCTAACCCAACGGTCAAAGTGACAAGTATACCTTCCTGCAAAATGCCAGGCCACATTCAATCGGAGTCAATTGGATTGCACGTGAAGTCATTCTCGATGCCTTCGTAGGGTGTGCCGAAGGCTTTCGTTGTTTGCTAGCGAGGCGTTTCCACTCAACTTCCGCCAGAAGAACGGGCCACAGTCCCGTTACCCCGTTCGTCTAGCCGCATCAACAAATGACAACTACCCTCAACTACTCTCCCGATCAACTACTGCTGCTGCTAGCACTAGCTTGTTTGGTGGCTAATGGGCGAGTGTGTTTTTTACGATTATATAAAAATGCGATGCGACAACAGCGCATTGATGTGGTTTCCTTCTACCTAAGGCGAGCGGTTTCTTTTTTATTTCCGTACCATGCCAATTTTCATGGCATTTTCATTTTTCCTTCGTTTGCCATGACGTCAAATAGATCCCAAATCGGTGCACTTTATGAAGAAAAACGACCAATGCCAAAGCCAACGATTTTGCAGATCGTGCTAGCTTTATTATACAGTTATACAGAATTTAACACGTCGAAATGTGTAAACCAGTTCGAGATTAAGCAATTTTGATTTTGTTTATAAGTTATTCTACATCAAACAGCTTAGATCGTAACTGATCAAATCAACTGCTGCCAACAAAATATTACAATAAAATAATATTTTTATCCTACTCCTTCACTCCCTTGACTGCTGCCTAACCATCTCGTCCAACTTTATCTGAGAAACTGATGCTTGCTTCTGTGTTGGTCGTTTACAACCAATGGAAAAGCAATAGCGATTTTGTTTTTTGTACGTAAGATTTCTTCTGCAAGATAATTGCAATCATTATCGATCAACCGCGGATAGTGGTTTTGTTCGATCCCATAAACCATCGACGGAAACTGTTACTGTTCTCAGCATCTGTAGAGGAAAACCATTGCGATTGAATTCCAGTTTGTTGCGGTTAACGTTCGTGGTTACGTTGTGGCAAGAGAACAAAAAATCTTCGGTCGGATTTTTATTACATCCTCTCGTTGCTAGATCTATGGTGGACTAGCGAAAAACAGGTAAGGTGCACGTGTGAACGAACACCGCGAAGCTGGTGGGAGGTACTGGAACCAATCGAACACGTCCGTTGCTTTAATTCCGACAAATTATCTCTTCGTAATGGTTGAGGAAAAAACTAATTTTAGCCTTCCTTTTTATCAACCCAGTACTCCTGTGGTTGCGTGTATGTAAGAAATGAATTTGGATTATTTTTGCAGGTTTTTTAAAGATATTTATGTTCCAACAGTTTGAATAAAGCACCAATACTACAAACACAAATAAAATTAATATGTATCATAACATTACTTATCAGTTTTTAAATATCTTGAATTTTCATTACCACAGTTCAACAACCTAAATACGAATCGAAATTCTTGCCCCTCGGGACCAATCCACAATTTGTACATTACAACCTATTAAGTTGGTTGTCTGCAGCATTCGTTACATTCCACAGTGTTATTGGTGGAAGTTAACAAGCAATAGCGATTATAATGAATATTATTAACGATACCGTTCAATAATGACAATGTTTAAGGATATCAATTTTCATTCGGCACTATCAACGGAAAACATTGACATAAAGAACTATTTCCGATTGCTACAGTATTCGCGGTATGTTTTATAACGACTAAGAATGTACATTACTTCAATAAGGTTTTTTATCCTAATAACGTAATATTAGTAACGTAATATTCAATAGTAACGTAATATTTTTCACGTAGTTATCACTCACAAAAATTGGAACTTTAAAAACAATAACTGCTTGGAATTTATTGCGTTAAGTGTTTATTTATTTTCTGTCCATCTTTTTTGCTGAAAAATCTCAAATTTCTTTCTTTACGCTTTTCACGATTGCTGTATTTTCCCTTAGTCATGACTCAACATTCACCCCAACTCATCACTCGTTAGAGGTGCTCCGTAAATCCTACCCAAGATCAGTTAGCAGCCGAACGAAAAAGAAGACAAACCCGGAAAACTGTTTCGCTTATGCCGGCAAACACGCTTCCGTAATACTAATATACACTCTGCGAAAACCCAGCAGAGTCACTGGGGCTGAAAATAAAGGAACAACCCTTTGAGCTTTTCTTGTCCGGCCAAGGATGTATAGCAGGGATGTAGACATTCATAAGCATGCAGTGCCGGCACGGTTACGGCTACACGAATCTTTCATTTTGTGTCCCGTTTGTGGAACAGCATTAGCGTCGTTTTCATAGTTTTTTCATTTGTTTTTTTTTTATATTTCTTTTCCTCTTTGCATTGAAGAGGTTACCGAGAACGGGTTGGTAAACGATGTGAAAGAGAATCAAGTAGCTAGGAAAATAGAACTAAAAATTCACCCGGCGATTCCAACACTAAAAAATCGAAAATAAGAACCGACATGCCTCGCTTTAAAAAGGCTCACGTAGTAGCGATGAATTTTTAAAATTTAATTTTATACAACCTATTACGTCTATCGATCTCCTTTGCTCGAACTAAACCGCTCCTTTTACCCAGCCAGACGATGCTGTCCATAAGTAGAGTGTGTTTAAGAGCAAAAGCGGCTTTAACCTGAATAAAAACCCTGCAGTAAGATTAGTGTGTTTAAAAATCATAAATTTCATCGTAAATTTGTTTCATTTAATTCTGCCAACTTTTAATCAGGTAAATAGTATCGCCAAACAAGAAAGTATTCTATAAATTGATTCAAGTTATAGAAATACTAGATGGTGTGAAATATTTAGTCTCATTTTAATTTGCCTACCTTCTAAACTGAAGATCCTTGTAAAATCTCTCGTACAAAATCGAACTTCCGTCAGCCACTAACTACTAAAAGCAACAGGATCGTACTAATTTGCATGAAACACCCTTATCACAGTTTTAATGTGCGGAAAAAGTACAAAAAGTTTAGAATTTCGGCAATGATTGCGCTAATGGATCAAAATAAATTATGCAAATTGTTATATATTTTACGATATGCGAATTTGTTCGCACTGTGTTATGCGTGGCGCCTTGTTGAGATTCATTGTTTTACTTTCCTACCACGGGCGGACGAAAGCACTGAAGAGATTGCTCTCCAGGGCTCGATTGCTTCGAGGAGGTTCTCGCTGAGGAGTGGTGCGGAAGAAGGCTGAGAAAAAAAAATTTTCATCATCAGTCAGTGTAATGCCTTATGTACCGATCGAGCCTACCGTGAAGACGTGGTCGAAAGATTGGCAAAGTGTGCGTCAGGCGGGAGAGGTTTGCAAACAATAAGATTTATAATTAATTTCGCTACCAAAGAACAAAGCCCTGTCGAAAAACGAGGCGTAATCCCGACCTGCCAAAATGGTTTGGAAAGGACGGGTGGTCTAATAAAAATCTTATAAATTTTAATAAATGTTGAAGAATTTTCCGATCAACTTTTGGAGTTTTCAGTTTTTCCACCATTAACTTCCGCCCGCCCGGTTCACGCGTACCGTAAGTGCGTCGAGCCCGAAGGCTCGAAGAAAGTGAGTGAAGTTTTTAAGTTTAGCCGCAAAGGTCATCCCTTCAGAAGGCACGCTCCTGCCGATGTTTTATTAGGGTGTAACTTTTCCGCTACGTTATCTTAGCCTTTTTGATGCCATTTTTGATGTTTTCTTTGGCCCTGGTCATTCGTTCCATAATTATTTCGTCTCGACAGTTTTGATTTATGAGATTCATAGTATTAGCTTCGATCGTGTTACTGCTGATTGCATCTTTTTTTTCGGGATGCCTATGTATCCTTTGACAAAGTTGTCGTGTTATCTCAGGATATATTTTACATATATCAATAATCAGTGTTTATTTTATGCCAAAAACCATACTGTTGGACACTGGTATTGGTTTGGTTGCAAGGGAAAGGCAACTCATTGCAAACATGTGTGCCTTATTGAAGTGATGAAACACATGCCGAACATATGTGAGCTCCTTCAGAAATCTCATACATAAAATGTGATCATTATCGCTCTTTAAGGATATTCCTGAAAATCAAATATAATGATAACTGTTTTCCCGACATCCATAAGAGGCGCATATTTTTAGGATTTCACTTCATATTTCAATAATATAGTTATCATCAGAAGTTTCTTTGAATAATGCGAGGAACATAAATATTCCTCTTGGTAAACATGTCATTTCACAAACGATTATACTTATCTTAAACCATGAAAGCTGAAGCTATCTATGTGTCAGGTTTCTTCACACTACCTTTGATGCTCTCACCTTTCTGACGCTAGGAATTCTTCCACAAATACCGCTTCAAACACGAAACAAACCAATGCAAGCTTGCTGATATGTGCGGTTTTGTACCCGCAACTTGTAGCATGGTTGCTTACATTCTTTCAGTTAATGTGATTCCGACGGCTTATAATTCCAGCAAGGTACACCACTTTTCCTTCTGACATTAACTTGATTCTACAAACGTGAAACCATGGAACTTTCCTTTGATAACAAATCACTGACGTGTGAGGAATGAGATACAGTGGCGGCTTTGAAAACATTTTGATGTAGGTATCGCGGGGAATGTTTTGCTGTTCTTTTTCCCTGTTTTTTTCACAAATGATGATAATGACGGTACGTGATGACGATTGACATGCCGGTGGTGTTAGGAAGTACTAGATGAAAAGAAACTCTAGTCGACAAACTCTTTCTCTTCAACTGCCACAGCTTAATTCCGTTGTATTTAAAAACGGCAAGTTAATCACCTTTGCCGGGAGAAAAAATCTTATAGCGTTACTTTTATTTCCATTCCCTTTAGGACGATAATTTGTTTACCACAGTGTTTGCATATTTAAAAACCAATTTCAACACAATTCATAAAACCACTTGCAAGAAGTCTAAATTCATAACCCGAAACTAGCACTAGCTTTTTTTGTTCTAAAAATAAAGTCACTACAAGTGGAAATATAATTAAAACCCGCACGTAACATATAAATCACTTTTTTATTCTGATATTCCTTGTCGCTAACATTTTCTTATTAAGAAAAATCCAAACAAAATAAAAGCAGAATGAGTGGCGTTGTGTCGTGGAGAGAGCATCTGCAGAGTAAAATTTATTTCCGCTCAAAGGCAAACGGAAAATGAAACGGAGCTGCACGAATGCGCCTCCAGAATTGGCCACAGGACTGTCACAAGGATTTTGATGGAGCGGAGATGTGCTACACGAGAAAAGGAAGTCGCATATGGCTCTATTTCGTGAGTTTTTTTTTGCTGCAGCACGTAACAATGGACGCTCTGGGTAGCATCGGGAGCATTTCCTGGCCGGATTTTTCCAAGCCGGAGGGTGTGGCGCACTCACCCTCACTTGAAGTACGGCCAAAATGCGACTTTCCGCTTGTCAGACAAATGCCGCTGGTGGGTACGATTCGGGAGGTACAATCCGAAGAATGCCACAGTTTCGGAGAATGGATGGGTAGTTAAATTCACGTGTGTATTGGTAAGCGGGCCCGCAATGCGCGTATAAGGCACAACATCCTAAGTACCAACAGTACGGGGTATCGCCATAAAGGGCGCTACCGGATGGAAACAGATGGAAAATTAAGCTTCGGTAAGAATTCACTGAAATTATATGAACAACGCTATGTTGAATGACGAGCAAATATAAATTAATTTCCAGAATTTCATTCAATGCTTGTACAATGCTATATCGCTTCTTCCATAAAGTGAGAATTGTGTTTTTTTTCAATATTTTTTGCTATAGCGAAATTATGTAAAATGTTCAATATTTTAATTGCTTTCAATATTCCTCTAATTTCTTCAAATATGCTATTTTTCTTTTTCGCTCATCCCTTTTAATTCAATTTCCCCCCAAAAATTGGCAATTCCAAGCAATAAACTTTAATGCCAACAAAACATTCACATTTTAATGCATCATTGTGTAGAAGTACATTAGCAATATCTTCCCCGCAGCGCCAGTGGGTACTCCAACAGATTGAGTTCTTATTTCAACTTTGCATGCAGACGCAGATTTTTGCTCACTGTCGCTCACCGTTTGCTCTCCGGATCCATCGTCGTTCGGTTGGAAGCTTTTCCTACAAAATCTGGTGCGCTGGCGTATTATCTCTTGCGAATGTTACGAATTCTTGGCTTTCTTTGGTACTCGGCAACGCAGACAATCGACACTCTCAAGGGATTCTTTAAAGTCTTATTATTATGTATTACGACCATTATCCAGGCTCCGGTCGGGATTCGCACACATGTGCGCACCACGTGTGTGTGCATAGCCGGTTGCTCTAAGTGCTGCTGTCCTGCCGGTTCTTTGCACAACCAGCCCGATCTCCGGTGCACATCGCAGCGGGAAGAGGCTTCTTTAGACGAGCTTAAAAGTTGCTGAAGCTACGGATGCGGAAGAATCTGAGCACGATCCATTTTCTCGGTATGAATGGTAGGCACCGTAAACTAACCATGCGCGATGGAAAAGGAAAAATAAGACATATGAAAATAAAGAAGGTCGCCTCGTGTCAGCTGCAAAATCCATTACATTGATGAAGTAGGATTTAGCTCGTTAAATACGGTGAGTTTTACGGATTTTCCCGTTGCCGCTTTGTTTCAACGAAACGGATCAATTAGAAGGCAACGTTTTCGATGATACGATAGAGAAAATATAGGGAAAGAAAATTTCACAATTTTGCTTCATTAGAGATTGATTACGACGAAATGTTTGGTTTTTATGTACTAATGATGTGTATGCTGAACGAATTTCGCTTAGTAATTAAAAATGTTGCTTGCGAACCGTATTTGCAGCGTATTGCCGTCCAGTATGAAATTAATTGCATCGCTTTTGAAATAAATACAACTTTATTTTTCTCTGGTTCAAAACAAAACTCCAACTCTTCCTTAAGCAGTGGTGCTCCTGCTGCTAGCTGATCGAGAAAACTTTAACGAGCAAACCGATAGCAACGACAAACTTTGTGGAGCACCATTAGATGCGAGTACATTAGTTCCTGGTACAGGGATTATTGTTTACATATGTTTACATCGTGCAATTGCACCGGATGCTAAGACATATTTCTTTTTCGCCATTCGCACCATCCGTTTAGCTGGGCCACATATCTCGTCGCTAGTATGTGCTGCCCGAAGGTTTACTCATCGAAGGCTTGGCCAACCGACCTGAATTGCTATGAACCGGTAGAACCGCTCACCCTGGTCAGGTTACACACGGGAAAACATCAAAGTTCGGTCCAGTTTCAACAGCTCGGTTGACTGGATGGCCGGATGCTGAACGACGCCACGGGAGTCGAACGTTAACGGCTGCTATCCCAAGCCGATGGCACGCATATGTGTATATGTGTATGGAAAGTACGCATCGCCAGAAGCAGTACCGGGCGTGAAATGATACATTTTCAATGCAAATTATGTGCGTCGTACATAATTACCGCCTGACATCCTCCGTCCAGCTATGCTGTCTGGAGGGGGCACATCTTACTGTGCGGCGGCGAGCGTATGCCGCTGCTGGCTGCAGGGACCCTACGGACGACCGAGTGTGCAATAAATCTTCCAGATTGAATGCAGTCGTAATTGACATTCTATAGGCGAGCGTATTATCTCGCATCATATAACAATCATAACAGTATTTGCATCCGAGTGCACTGTCGGGATTGCCGAGGTTCCAGAGGGCCTCAACCTCATTCCGTAACGCCCGCAGTACGTTGGATTTCGCACGTGCATTTGAATCATGCATTCATTGCTGCCGCTGCTGTTTCTACTACTACCACTACTACTACTGCTACTTCACCGTCCATGACCGAGTGTTGGAGTCCTGCATTGCAACAGCGTGTGGGATTTCGAATAAATATGCAATAACAGTTGTTATAAGCCGGTGCAACCGGAGCACAAGATGGATGCCTCCTAAGATGATTAATGAATGGAATATTTCAAAGCAAAATGATGAACTGAAGGCTGAGGGCAAATGAAATATTTCCGAGTGCGACCATAGGTACTGATGCCAGTTTGATTGTGTGGGGTTGTGTGTGTGCTCGAATTTGATATGTTGTCTGCATGCACTATGGTCAGTTTCTCGCACCAATCAGGTGCTGTCAATCAGCTGCAATATTGCACTCACGTCCTCGAACTGGACGAAACATTTCAAATCGTTAAATAACAATACTAGTGCAATGATTATGATAACGAAAAGGAAGACCAAAACCTTGCTCATCTTATCGCGAAATGGATGACTGCAACCTAAGTTCAAATGTGAACGATGATTTTTCAGTTCAAATCAATACTACTTTGTGTGTGACACTTATTTTGATTGAGATTGATATCATTTTACGCTGCCGAGTGGGCTGCAAGATGAATTTCTTGATAGCTACCTTCAGAAAATGGGTTTCTAGAATCCGAGAAGACAAACTCTTCGCCTTCTCGGTTAACCTCGGTAACATAAGCACACTTCTTTCACCGGGACCAGACGGATGATTTGATCAGCTATATTTGAACAACCCATTATAATTTGATCCGTTGGGCCTCCGGCGTTTCTCTTTCGTAGTATCGTGAATCTATTATAAACATATCGTCGCACAATGATAAGGATGGCAAACCAATTAGGGTAACAATAAATAGATGTGATATGTTTTGATGCTTGAGAGTGGCACAAAACTTTTACCCAACACTGGCGTTGCGTATTTTCCCTCCAGTTCAACGTTGCAGAAGTCAATAGAGCCTAGTTGACTTACAAAACCCGTAACCAGATACATGTTTTGGCATTCGTTAGCCAAGTTTTTGACGAATTTGTCGAAACAATCAGAATTCCGTCCGCAGATCTATCGCGCGCCCCTGTTCTGAACTGAGGCATACGAACCGCCCGTTACATCGGGCGAGACCACAGGTGGGTTTGATAAAGGCGAAGGCTCGGCTATTGCTTCTGACGATGGTGGTGAACAAAGTGTTGTGAATTTGACGACAAATTTGAAACACGAGACCTGCCGGTACGTTTTTGGTTACTCGCACGCCGGAAAGTTGGATCATTTGGCGTTGGGAGTTTGGTGATTATGGAAAGGTAGCGGGCCTGGAACGGGTGACTGCAGAGGGAACGATGGCCGCTGCGCGTCAGCGAAGGACAAACTACTGCAGTAACATAAATACCAAATCGTGTTCATTAATAACGAATGAGCATTCATGCTACACCGGATGGCGTCCTGTGAAGTTTCCCAGCGGGGTTTCGCCAGCCAGTCAGGCACTGAAAAACTAGTCAACTTTTATCTTTATCGTTAGTAGCAACGAAGTGGCCCTGCACTGTACGTGTGACGGGCGACTGCCTCGGTCGGTTTCTCCCACCGGGCAACCCCGAACGCTCATTGTGGACAGCTAGTAAATGGGACACCTTGGTCTTGTTGTATTACGACATCCTTCGTCATGTGCTTTCTCCACGTAGTGCTATTGAGCAACCGGAGAGTCATTGCTCGGTAAATATAGCTAACCCAGACGACAATAGATTAGTCAAATACATTGTCCGTTCAGTACGCAAAGGAACAATCTCTCAGCAGATCCTACACGATTCATGCAACACCGGGCACCGTGCGTTAAAGTGGTCTTTGATTTTGCAAGCCCCAGACTAATGCAAGAGAACTCGTCAAATCGGCAATTTGAAAACAGTTATATGAAACAAAGCTATGGCTAGTAGCATCGTCACCAAGTGCGTGAGTGTGCTGTGGTTTGGCATGGATGGACAATTGAGATGCCTGAATGATTCATGCTTAGCCGGGAGCTCGTTCCTGCTCTGATGCCATACGCATATTTCGTGAACGGGGGCAGTAAATTATATTTTCATGACTTCTCTAGAAGAAGAAATATGTTTTATGACACATGTTACCCGTTCAATGAATAATAAAACGAACGATTCTCGTTTATAGCTTCCTGGAGAGCAGATTGGGTATCGTGACAAGCTATAGAATCACGTTCCAGCTCTCTTCCGAATTCCAATCCGTGCGCTTATTTCGCATGTAGTCTGACGGACGTGGAGCCGAAGCTACCGAATGCTAGAAAAATTAGATTCCTGTGCCTCTTTATTCTATGTGCTCTCTAACCATTGGTGTAGCAAGCAAAACAAAATGATTCCGGTTATTTACATCCATTAGGCGGATGTATTCAATCAAGCAAATATTAAAATAACATAATTCATTTCAAACAACAATAACAACAATACCGCAAAGGCATTGTGCCAACATGATTGTTAATTACATTCTCACCTAGTCCCGTGTCACGATTTAATATAACCATAATATTTTGATCTAATCTAATTCGGTCGAATTTTCGTTAGCTGTCTGCCAAATAATTGATCTTACATCACGTCTTATCACACCAACGGTCGCTAAATATGAACCAACGCTTTCAATAGCAGCTGTCAATTAGGGCACAAAAATGTTGCCCCATTTCATCCACCCAACCTTTCTCTTTCTCTCTCTCTCTCTCATCCCCCCATTCACCCAACGACCCTTCCATCTGCAACAAAACGAGCAAGATGGAGTGAATCGGATTGACGGCGTTAGCGAATCGGTCTTGTTATCATCAGTGACAATTATTTGCTCCGTTTGCTTCCACCTTCAAAACGGCAAACATAGGCCATACACCGGGGCACCGGAATGCGACAGAAATTGGGGAAAAGGCTTCCCGAGGGCCCGCTCGAAGACGCCCGTGAATGGTGAAAGTAAAGCCGGGCTTGGATTAAATTTCATCCTTTCATCCATCCACGATTTAAATAATCATTCTCTTCTCGACCGTGCGGCGTTATCCTTTAGCAACCTTTTCATCCTGGGCGTCAGTCGTCGACAGCCGGCGGAAGACGAGTCATAATTCGCGCGGGGTCGCTGCCACCGACAACACGACAACTGTATTTACGCTTTGTCCATTAAATCCCGGGGTAATCTTGCTCGCCGAAGCCTGAGAAATCCCCTTTCTTGAGCCCACCAAGAGAAGGGTTGAGCGGAATGCAAAGGAGCTCGGAGGTTTTTCGGTGGAATCGAGGGTGTGATAGGATTTTCAGTTACCCTGAAAAGTGTCGCTCTGGTTTGGTTTATAACTAAAAATGACAGACGCACATGTTTCGGAGGATTTTTTTTGCGAAACCAAAATAAAACAAGAATTGTAAGCCTTAAATGCAAGTAAATAAATAACCATTATTAATCATTTTCATTTATTCATACAGTGTCGTATTGTTTGCAAAAAAATATTCATTTTCAAAATATTTCATAGACACCTAGTGAAGCATTGTTTAATGAATAGGAATAAACTGTCACTTAGTTTTTTAGATATTTATCGTCCAACTAAAAGTAAACAAATATTTCTTGGTTTTTTGAGTTATTTTGTGAAAAATACCATTATTTGTTTGATGTTGCTGTAATTGCCGAATCAAATTATATGTACTATTGCTGACAATATTTTTATCACTGTTCTACACTTTTTGGCTATAGCCGTATCACCAACAAAGGACAGTTTTTGATCCAATACCAATTTATTGCTACTAACGTTGGCAACTAATCGTCTTTCATCCCTCCCTTTTCTGATACCTTAACTAACACGAAATGTTATGTCGATGTCAAGGTAGCTCATAATACCTCAATTACGGAGTGAAACAATTGTCACAATCTCAAATTCGGTCTTTCCGATAGTGTAGGTAAGGTTGATTAACAGAAAAATATCACCAACAATGTGTATCAAAATGCTTCCCTATTTTGTTTGCTTCACTCGACCGGGCTCAGTCACCACGTGAGATGTTTGTTTCATTCCATGTCGTTGCCGAGAAAATGCTGACTCGACAAATACACCTGCGCACTACAATGAACGACTCCGGCAGTGGTCCGCCACGTTGACCGAAGTGTGTAAGGCAATATAAATAAAGGTAAAATTGATTCCGCATTCGTTTATGTGGATTATAACCATTTTGGTTCGATCAGAAACATAACCCAGGTACCGGTGATGGCTTTTCCGTTTTCGTCTACTCGTTGTCCTATCTAGGATTTCTATGTAAGGATGTTGAATTACCTTCGGAATCTCGGCCTGCAATAGTTGTTCGGTATCATTCCGAAATATTGCTAGCTCTTTCATTCACTATCAATGAGGAGCGAGATCCTCATTGATTGCTACCAGTTTGTACGATGATCGTAAGATGTGTAGGATATCGGTTAGAACAAGTATGTCAAGCAGCGAATCAAAGCGATGATTGGTTCGATTCGTATCATCTTTTATCATAAAATTTTACAAACTTTCAATCATACCATATAAACAACGACTTTTTACTGTAGATAACCCTTGAGCCAGTGCCAGAGGTTTTCATTATGCCTGTCATTTTAAATTAAAACCACATCTTGCTCACCTTACCAGCGTAGGTGAGTAGGGGATTTAAGCAAGTAGGCGAGAAAGGCCTGCTGCGCTATGCCACATCCAATCAGTGTTGTGCTCCAACGCGTTCGCGCTATCAATGCGCTATCCCCAAAACCTCAGCAATTTTCCACCCACTCAAGAGACATTGAGACAATGCTAACCACAAACTTCACTCAAGTCGATAGCGCACTTTATCCTACGCCGCCATGGGCAGGGCACCGAAACGACCTTAATCTATAATAAGCTTCCTCTTTCGTCGAGTTGTGTCGAGCTCGATTGCGTAGGTAAATCGGCCCCACTTTATCACTACGTTTCGGTTATCGGAATGTTCATGTGTGTGTGTGTGTGTGTGTGTGTGTGTGTGTGTGTGTCTGTGTTGGTGTGTATTTATGTGGAGAACGCGGTGAAGATTGAGGGCTCGGGGATTTTCTTCCCGAGTGCGTCACATGAAAGCAGTCTCTGGCGGTTGGAAGACGAAACGTGTTCCAACACCAAGCGCAAGTGATCCCCTTAATTTCTCGGAAGCTGGGACGTATACGACACCGTGGTCGAACTAATTTTAGGGATGCGTCCTAAGCTTCGTAGGTTGAGATTTACACCCGGAGGTCGAGAGGAGAGGAGAGCGATGAACACAACACAACGCGTAACGAGATGGGTTAAGTATGCAAAAAACCGCACACGTTGCCAAACGTGATGGGAGGCTTCGGTAGTTTGGGCTCATCTTAACCATTCTCCTTTTTTTTTAGCTTTGTGTTAGGCGTCCTGCAGGGGGCTCTGAAATCACACAGCGGGACATGATGGAAAATAAACACAGTCAAAACAACTCCCCAGGAAATGGCGCTGCTTCGCCAACACTTGACGAATGCATTCTACCATGGGGAGCCAGCTGTGCAGACCGGCCGTCCACTTCGTTTCGTCGATGAAATCATAAAAGCTTTTGGAAGAGAGCGAACGAAAAATGTTTTAATGCACTTTCAAACCACGCTGGTGTTTCTGTGTGGCATGCAGTTGTGCCGCTGGTTCTGGGTTACGGGCGCCTGAAATGAAGATGTTGTTATCGCGTCCCACTAGCGCACGCGTTTCATCAAAGTTTCTCCACCCCGTTTCTCTCTTTATGTTTCACCGGTTTGATCTTGCCGGATCGAAGGTTTTTTTTTCGATGTACTGTGCTTCTTCCTTCTTCTCCAAATGCAGTTTGGACAAGACATGAAGCAACGCGTTTTTTTTTACTTTTGAACACTTTTATTTCATCGGACCTCCTACGAGCGCTGCCTCGAAATGGGTTGCAATGTTGAAAACGAAGGCGAGGTGGCTCACGGAATGGGCCACCTTCTGGGACCACACACACACATTCCGGCGGAACCATCAAATGGGAGAGCGCGAGATAACGCGATAGTCATTTAACGATATCATTTCGTTAGTAAGTTTTGATGCTCGGTTGGTTCTAATGAAATAATGTTTAAATGTTGGCTAATGGACATAGAAACTAATTTTAATATTCTTTTTGAGCCTAAATAACTGCTTTTTTGTTAAAATATTTTTAAAAAAACCATTCTGCTTTGACGATTCTACCAGTTTTTCCTGCTGTCGACACAAAAGTGGTAATTTAAATCACTTGTCCATCTGGTGTGTAATTTAAACCGCATCTCACCTGGGTGGAAAGTGAGCTGCCACCGGGACTGATCGATACGTCGTGCTACAATCGATGCGTGGTTTTAGCGAGGGTGCTGTTATACAGTACAGCGCCCGATGCTATGCCATCCACCCACAACCACAAAAACCGCATGCATAAAAATTTGACACTACCCCGACGTGCCGGTGCGTGTCGATGTTTTTTTTTTGTTGTTTCTTTACGTGTTCAAACGGTGCTTTTTTGCCCACCGCGTGTTTTCCGATACTTTCCCTACTGCAACACGGAATACAAATTAGATTATCAATATCCTGGGGCTTAGTGGTTTGCGATGGGGAAATTGAGTGTGAACGAAAATATTTGTCCAACTAAAAATTGTTTTAGCAAATAGTTAGTGTTTGTAGCTCTCACGATATTTTTCAAAGTTAATTTATTTTAAAAGCCTTATTCATTTTACAACTGTGTTGGTTGTAAACAGTTTAATCGTTTTTATGTAACTATGCAAAAAACTCTAATGAAACAATCGTTTTTCTAGTTTTGACTTCAACTATGTATTAGTTTATCGACACACAGTGTACTAGAAATATGAAATAACTACAACTTACGCTGGGTTCATAATACTGCACGCAATGCAGTGATAAAGTTACCACTTGCAAGGTTTCCTTCGTTTCCTATTTCCTTTGCAGATAGCACTTTGTGAGGGTTCATTGAAAGTCCCTCCAAATTGTAGGTTACTAGCAACGAAAAGAACATTAAAACTAGCAGTTAGACGGTTCATTTGGAAGGAAACTGGCAACGATTGTATGTTATTATTTTCACTTACCCTATTGATTTAAATTATTCGTCCATTGCTTCTCGTATGAAAGTGGGTTTCTGTAAGTATCTAAATTAATATTTTCCCATACATTGCATGAAACCGTTTTTGAAGCCATTCCACCATCGACTGGGATAAGTTACATAGTTTGAGTCATTTTGGACTATTCGTGCGTCGTCACAACGTTCGACCCAAATTACATCACCACCGTTGCGACTGGTATACCGTATGGCAATGTGAGACAAAAAGTGTAGTTTCTCACCGAACGTACTCACATACTCACGTATATGGATAAAGTACATTTATGGCAACCACGTTCGTTCGTCATGAAATCATCATTGATTAGGCGTGCAAGTGAACAGAAGGATTTTTCACACACAAGCACATCCCGTTGCTCTAAATCATGCTCAAACGAATCATCTAAACACATATCGGCACACATACTCCGGGTCGGCTTTCTGGTATACAGCCTCCGCCATCATCAGACTCCGTGCCCAGACGGATTCGATCGGGCTGATGTTTTTTCTCATGTTTGCACGCTCGTCGGAGAATAGAGGTACATCTCATTTTACGCTGATTTTTGACGGATTTTAGAGGGAATTGAAACGGGCATTGCTGCATTGAAGAAGCGTATGGGAGCAATGTTAGTTGTTAGTTTTTTCTAACTTATTTGTTCTAGACTGTGGCAAAAGTTCAACGGCTTCTAGCGTGTGTGGTTGATCGTGTGAGAGCATATATTTCTAACATTTCCACCCTTTCGTTTTTTACTCTACTTATAGGTAAGCCATACAGGTTGGATTGGAGATTTCTTGCTTTTGGAACGAAAGGTATCGTGAGTCAACTTTTAGGTTTATATCTAGTAGCATATAATATTAACACTTCCAATCGATTCGAGTGTTATTTTCCATGCTTCCAAATTTATGATTTGTCAGTGAAATTTTGAATGAATTCAACAAATTTGTAATATTATTAATTTGTTAGAATTATGAGAATATTTCAAATTAATTTTACCATTATAAGATTCAATTTTTGTTCGAATTTGGATCAGAAAATGTACATGACAAACATGCATCCGCTAAAATAACAAATTTCTGTTTAAAAAACATGCCTTTTCCGGAAATAAGTTCTGAGTGAAAATCAATATCACGTAAATGCCACTGAACAGGTATCGAATTTATGCAACCCTTACGACGAACGGTAAACCATTAGGGAAAATCATTTGCAAAAAGTGACGGTCCGAAAGCGGCTAAATAGAAATCCTATTACCCACACCTTCTCGTTGCCATGTATCGCCCTTTGATCATTCTCGGAAGCCCTTAGCTGACCTAGCCCTTCTGACCATTTGCTTTTCATTCGATGTATCCGGAAAATACGTCAATGTGGGTTCCATAGTTTTGTTCACTTTTCTTGGGGTTTCGGATTATTTACGATGAAAGACAACGTATAAATTTGATTTCCTTCTCCGATAAATTTCCTATCAATATTTTATCGCACGTTTGGAGCACGGTGCGGCTGGTTTGGCTATTGCGTCGATGAAAAATACATCTTCCATCTTCCCATGTCGAATGGGCGGATGTTGTAGTCGAATTTCAAGAGCATGACCAAAATATAATGATGGTGAAAATGATAACGGCAAAGATAATGCAATATCGTTTGGTTGGCATGGTTTCGATGCAGAATGAAAATTGTTAATTGGTCTGACACACGATGGAATACGACCATGCGAATGAATTGATATTTTTCAGAAATCAATGAATAAACAATATCTTATTTCGTTGGAAAATAATCTACGTTAGTTTGTCAATTTCCACAAATGAAATAAAGCCAAATTATATCACGATTTCCGATCAATTAAAGGGAATAGGAAGTGTCTCAAATAACGACGACGGGAAACGAAAACGTAGCGACATTGCCTTAAGAACTTTTGACAATGTTGCCTTACGTGCCTATAACTCTTTCACTTCATTGAACATATTTCCTGTGTCTTTGGCAAGAAGTGCCTAAACTGAGTCAAAGATCGCAGGTGGTCCTTGCTGACGGTGGTCAAGCAGCTACCAGCGCTAGTTTTAACCGGTGAACAATGCTTGATTGGTTAATTAACAACCCAGAGACTGATGGGACCAGCACGACACAAATGCTGGCACTGTGCGATAGCTGCGCATCCAACAATGGTGAATCGAGACAAAAGCACAGTCATAGTGAGAACGCCCTCATAAACACAGCAGGAAATGATTAAGCATAAGATAAGGAAGCATAAGATTTTATCCTTCAATCTTTAGCGCTGTTGCGTGTGTTATGTGATATTCAGAGACACTTCTACAATTACGCCCTTGCTAGGCTGTCGCGATCGAACGCTGGCGATCGATCTACGGCGATACACGGGAAATATTTAAACAACCGATCCACCGGGCTCCATCAAATGCTCAACGAAATTTTGATGAGAAACGATGATGTCTACTGTTTTGCTTTCAACCAAACACAGCGGCTCCCGTATACTGCTACGATCGATCGCGCACAGACGATGTGGACACCGTAGTTTGGATGAGGACGAAGAAATCGTACTCGTGCTGTGCCGCCACTACTCGCGAACCCATCCATTTCCATCGATTTTAATTAATTCTATTTAATTCACGTCATTTTCTATCGAACGTAACGATCATTCGATTCGGTTAAATCCGTACGTAGCTACGGAACGGGAGATGAGTAAGGCAGCTGTTTTATAGTTGAATGCGTCGTTATAAACTTTTATATCGATTCGATAATTTCTTTCTCCAGTTTTATGATTTAATGTTCTGTTCCATTCGCTCCCACTCTGTCTTTCTCCCTCTGTCTGTCCTTCTCTTACTCATTTTATTCGGCAACAATCTTTAACAAAGGATGTCATGAAGGTTCTCAGTATACTATGGATAGAAACCGAGGTGTGTGCTCGCTGCTGGTTCGTCGCCAGCCCGCTTCTGGCACTCTGGTCCGCTTCACACGAACAACGCAAAACGGATAATGTCACCGGCAGAGATTGATGAGATAATGAGACTGCCCCGGACATGTTCGTAATTTGAATGAACGTTTGATATCCAGCCGGCCCAGCCAGCAGTCCCGCTGGTTTTCCCGAACGCTTGTCAGTGGCACAGCCAGCGATACCACAAGGATGTAGTAGTTAATTAATGCGCCCCCAGTGTTCCTGGTGGTCTTGTATCCATTGGCAAGTTTACCGGGCGTTCGATTACATTGATTCGCATCGGTGAAGAGTGAACATGAACTCCCTTCAAGCTGTGTTTTGCTCGGTATTACGATGAAAGTTTATGAGCATGAAGTAGATGAATCATTCAGATTCCAACTAAGACGTATTGGGTGCGTCATAGTTTTAACGTAGTAAATGATTTTTTTTTTTCTATCACCATTTCCTCAAACATGCATTGCGCTCATATTCAAACATGTATTGAGTTAATAATTGCAAATTTTTCATTCCATTCTGATATCATGTGCTCAAACACACGACTTCAACCAACGAATTTTCCGAAGCTCAATGTTATTAGCTTTATTCAAAATTGTCTGCGGAAATGTCAATGCGGGAATGGTCTTGTCAAACCTATAGCATATACCCCACCATAGTTTATTTTTCAGCATAACTATTGTATTCCACAATATGCTTTCATCTTCGACAGCAGAGGTATCTACCAACAACAATAGCATGGGGCATTCCATTTTATTTGTTTCTACGGATGCTGTCTTTACGTTCGGTTTTGTTCTTCCCCATCAACCCGGAACGGAGTGAGCTGTACCAAAATCGATAGCAGTCGACAGGAGGAGAAATGAGATCTCCAAACTTTACCAAAAACTCGACCGGTAGCGATTGAGCGGGCAAGGAAATGTTGTGCAGCAACAGAAATCACACTTCCGTCGTGCTACGGTTGTAGATTCAATTTTCGTTTTTCCATCATCAAGTTTTGCGTCTGAGTTGTGTATCTGTGTATGTGTGTGTGTGTGTGTGTGTGTGTTTGGCCGTCGGAACTTACCGAATAGCAAACTTTTGTTGAAAAGCGATTGTTTAGCCTTGGTCAGGAGCCAACCATGCCTTACCATATCGGTAGGTGTTTGTGTGTATGCGGTGATATGGGATGTGGTTACGTGTCGATAAACAGCTAAACCTATCTTTCCAGAAGATTATTAAACAATCATTTGGAATAGCTTTTTGATTTGCGTTGAATAATTTTAATGTATTTGAAATTAAGAAGAAATGTTTGTACCTCTCTTTTAACAATAGATCTACTAATCATCTCTGCCATGTTCGATTCCATCACTAGTATTATTAAAACGTGATTAAACTTTCCATGTGTTTGCCAGATTCTCAATATAGGCAGGTGACAACTGGACCATTTCTCGACAACAAACACGCTCATTATTTTTTGCACACATCGTTAAACTTTGTTCAAACTTCGCGCTGCCTCGAGCTGCTCGGTTTGTCTTTTTTGTTTCGCTGTGGACTACAAAGAGCTTAAGAAGCTCTACCGATTTTGTCACTGCGTCGAAATTCAATAGAACTCTAGGATGTAGAAACAATCGATTTTTCGCCCGCCTGTACGACACTGTTTCTACTGTAGACTCTCTGTCAAAAAAAGCAGGCGCTATTTCGATTATTTTTCGCGCGCCGTGTACGTTCTTACTCGATATCTGATGCTGGGAAGCGTGCGACCCATGCTTAAGAATACCTCACAAACCTGAGAGCGAAAGACAATGGCAACGGTTGACAGCTAGGAATGGAGCTATAACAGCCGAACGCAGAGAGCTTTAAGTCGCGAAGAACCGTTGCCGTGGGTTCCGAAGCGTTTGCTGCCTCATGCCTTTGGAGACTTATTTATGGTTAATTTAGTAGGAATGAATGTCAATGGCAAAGAGAAACGAACAAAAAACAAGCGACTAAAGCTAATGGAGGGAAACGAACAAACAGCCGAAAGAACGACAGGTCGGATGAACGGCCTAAACGGAAGAGGGAACTGATTGTTTCTTGTCCGAGTCTCGACCGAACAGAGTCCGAGGAGAGATGTGCGGGAGATGCATGCGAGTCGAGGAAAAGTAGACATTTTAATTTCGACCAAATAACGAAAAACGCCGTTGATCCGATACACACATTTCTTTATATTTTTCTTGACATGTAAATTTTTGGTTCCCTCTTACCTCTGTTCTCTTGAAAACCACACGAGCGTACGGGTAAAGAACCACACACCAATCGCTCCGATCCAATAAGATTGAAAATAGAGAAACAAAAAACAGATCAACACTCCTGTGGGGAAACTTCGTCTCGAAGACAATCTCAGTCACAGTAAAGACAAAAAAACCGGACTCGAAAATCAACCAAACAACACTGTTCAGCTGATTGAAAGAAGATTAAATATTATGGGCCGTTCGGGAACACAGAGCAGAGCAGAGAGGTGTTTTTCTTGGTGCCGGGAGGATTAATTTTAGCTCGCAACGTAAGTAGTGAACTGGACAGGGTGCGGAAGGAGGGAACCGGACGGATTGTTGTACCGTGCCCGACTGGAGCACGGCTACTTCGATCGGTTCTGTCGTAGCTGATGCCTAAAATTGGTCGCAACCTGGCGTCGAAGCGTTGATAAGTGAACATAGGCATTTAAGCGGATTTACTCGCTTCCTTGTGCTCCAGCAGGTCAGTCGGTATAAAGGTGCGTAATTCCTTGTAGTGTTGATACTTGGATTGTACGTCGCCGCTTCGATCAAGCGTGGGTCACGGTCGACCACTTCCGCTGAACCCCCAAATACGTCGAGTGACCGAGCGGGTGTGACTGTTTTGGGCCCGACTGTTTTGGGCGGATTGACATCCGTTTCGGTTCGAAAAATGGGCCATCAAGACCGACAGGAGCTGTAGTGCTTTCACAGATGCCACGATTCACGCGATTATTTGTATGCCTCATTTCAACTACAGTTGTTTTAACAAGCCTCAAACTTCTGCTTCATTTCATTCCTCGGAGCTCGGAACACAGGTGACAACATCTTGCGAGTCTGAATATGGACGTTCGCTGAACAGCACTACTATTAACATCATAAATTATCGATTACTTTCAAATTATATTCAAATCCGCTTTTTCAATCCCGTCCCATACACTCGCTCTCTCTCTACTTCTATTTATAAGTATGGGACAGAAACCCTCTCAAACAGCCCCGTATTCGCTGGTAAAGCGTTTTAGCAACCATCCCGCGAACGGCCCATCCTGGATTCGGCTTTATTAATATTCTTCCGAGGCCTTGAGATAGATTACGGAGCCTAAAGGAGTGACGCGTGAGAATCTTCCGAAAATAAATTACTTCAGTCGCCGTTTCAGCCTTCCGGGCTACTCCTCTCGACACACATCTTCTGTCGCTTCCCCAACAGTACTCTTCCGATCCGGCCATTGTAACCCAACCGAACAACGTTGTCGAATTCCACCTTGGTGGGAGGTACGTTTGAGTTTTCACATCATGCCGAGCGATGCGGCACGGTAGGGTGATAGGATCTGGTGGTGCTGGTGGCAATTAGTTCGCAAAACTCTCTTCAAATAACAACCGCCTCAAAATGGTCCGTTTGGAGGCCTAAGAGCAGACCCCCGCAAAAGCTCCCGCCACCTTCGTCTAACTTGGCTAAGGGATGAGGAAAATTGAATTTAGTTCCAAAGTGGCGCTCTTTTTCGGCGTCAACTATAATGGGAGAGAGCGCGGTACAAATCAATTCACTCGTCGTCCCTGGACCAAATGGCGTTTATTATGTGGAAAGAGGACGTAAACTGATTTCGCAGACGATTGAGCATTTAAGTGGGACATTTGCGATGAAAAAGAGGATGGAAGTGGTTGCGTTTTTAATTGGATTACACAGTGCTTAGATATTCTTTTGTTCTTATCGCACAAACAAGAATTTAAAGTTTAAGAAAGATTGTTTTCATGAAATATTTAACAAGGTGAGAAAATCTTAAGCATCCAATCAACAAATAAACTATAGGGTTAACTTTGCATACTGCAGTTTTATTGTTAAAAGATTTGTTTGCTTAAAACTCGTTTAAAAAAAGAATATTGTGTTTCATGCTCCTTCGATTAAATCTCTCTAATATACCTACCAACTCACATTCCTTTATCTGATAATCATCCTTAAGATGCTGTAAAGACGAGTCCATCGTTTCGTATATGTCTATCGAATTTCAATGCACAGTGAAAGTGTGCCATGTTCATCGAAATTGGTTTTTCTAAATTCATCCCCAGCCGCGTTTTAATTCCTTCTTTTTAAAGCGATTCTTTTTCCTGCCCTACGACGCTCTCATATGACACACCACAAAAGCCGAAGTGTGGCGAGCGAGCACATTATCAAGATGTCAACGGGCAGCATTGTTGGGCCAAGCCACAGGATGACCCTACCCTGATCGGAAACCGCCAGAGTCCCTCACACCGGGCCGGTTACTATTTGAGCCCGCGCGATAAGCAGCTCATTCTGGTCCGTCCCATTCCACGCGTTACGAGTTGTAATAAAGGAAGAACGAAACGCGGATCGTTCGTTCGGATGGCTTTATTTCATTCCATTTTATTTCTCCATCGTTGCGTTCGCCACGCAACTTTCCACGCCATCCCGCGGTTGGAACGTGAAGATTTCAACGACTTGTTTCACCGAGTCATTAATATGTTTTATCCAATTTACGACGCATCATCACAACTATGGCTTCAAAAAGCGATGGCTCTTTGGCCGGCGCACCGCTGGTGCGAGTATGAAGTCTTGATAGGGAAAGATAGGTAACACTGTGGTGTTTCAGTGTTCCGACCTCACGGCTCATCAACCTTTCCGTTGGATTATGTATTTAATTCCATGGTCTTTTCGTAACACGGTAGGATGTACAGGAAAACAGAAAGCATAAATAAAAGTACGAACTTTTTTTGCCAGAATTAAGTACGGTTCCTTGGCATAATGCCACTCCCAATCAACAGCATGAACAATAACTGACGTTTGACCTCACCGAGGAGTTCCAGGGTGTCGAAAGTGAGTTGTAGCGTGACGCCAGGTCACAACTGTCACTTCGATACCGTCAAACGGTGAGAGCAGAAAATCGATCCAATGGTTGTGGATTGCCGGATTTGCTGTTGTCTTTAACACCATTACAGTTATGTTCACTTTTTTGGAAAAACTTAAATAAATTATGTTCACTCATTGGGAGTTGCAATTTGTTGACGCAATTTGCAATTTGTTGTACAGATTCATTTTCCTTACTTAACCGTCAATGATCGTATTTTCTTACATTTGAAATTACTGCTGTGAGTTTTTCTGATGTGTACAACACTGTGTATAGCCTATGCTAAGGGTTCAGCTAGCCTCGCAGAGATAACGGTCTACAATGTTTCTAACCCCAGGCGATCATCAACATTTTCGCTGCATCGGAGAAAAGGAAAAGCGTAAAATATGATATTTTTTATGATTATGTCAAACGTCAATAAGGACTGCGGTTGTGCCTTCGCAGTCCCCTCACCATTTACCAGGGAGGGTGAGTGTCGCTTCAACAACGTTTCGATGCTTTTCCGAAAGATTTTCGAACCATCCTGAACACTCGGGTAGGGCAAACTGTGCTTTCCTCCACGGTCCACCCACAGTGGGACATCCGGAACACGGGGCAGTAGTAAGAGCACTTTCTATGAGCTTTTATGAATTCATGAAAAAAACACAACCTGACAGGAGACAATGCTAAATAACTTGATAAATAAATAATATTGACAAAGGACGTGCCCAGCCTAGCCACGGACCGGAAGATGGCGCAAAAACGCAAACAGCAGCCAGGAACGGGAACCAAACACTCTCAGCAAAAAAGTTGACAGAACCGGAAAGGCATGAAATGGGTCACAACATGCCAAACCTCGGCCCTTTTCGCTGGGGGAAACATGGTACGTACGTTCGCGTTGGACCCACGCTTGGGCCAATATTCCTGTTGGTGGACGGATGAAAAAAAAAAACGGATGACAAGTGCGGTGATGATGTCGCTGATAACATCCAAGCCGTCTCGCGGCGGCGACGACGACGACAACGATGACTCCAACACCAGGGCCAAAATCTAATCACAGTGTACAGCGCCCGCACAGGAGGATAAAATGGGCAGCAGAATTGAAATGAGTGCAAAAAATAACCTCAATCCTATGCGTCCGTGTTTTGTTTTTTATTTTTTCGTTGCTTTCGCACCTTTCTTGTCGCCTGCCCGGAACCGGGCGGATATGAACACTTTAGTGCGGCGTTTACGACACTGCAATGAGTGTGGCATGCGAATTTCCCGGCGGCTGGCCATTGCCTCTTTGCTACCTTTGCTTGGCGTAATTCCAGTGCGGATTAGTGTAGCCACGGTGCCCAACCTTGCGTTGATCCTGAGGTTTGCCCGGTGACGAACGGTGACGGGACCGTGCCCTGAGCTTGGTGGAACGTAATGCCATATTAAAGAGTTTCATTGCCCTATTTGCTTTATGTCTACGCTCTACCGTGTACCGCATCAAGTCCGCGTGATGTGGTTGCTGGTGCTTGCACTGAATACATTTGCCGGCGCAGATGTATGCGATGAGATTATTTGCTTTCTTTCTCATTCCGTGTAGAGGAGATTCATTTGGCAAAACAAATTACTTCTCACCTCAGAACAATAACTCCCGGCGAAGTCGAATGCGTTGTTAAACAAGCGAGCATGTCCTTAGCTTTTCTGCCAATTTACTCCGTCCTTATTGATTTATGGCACTAATTCGATCGAAAGAATGCGAAGCTTATAACCTTCCAGTGATTAAACACGGCCAAATCGTGCAGCGAGCGATATAAATTATGCACTGCCGGATAAGCTCACTGCAACTTGTTTCTGGTTTGTGCGAGCATTGTCGTGTCATACCAATGCATCGGGCTCATTTTTCAGATCTCTAACCGAACGGCAACAGGGACAGTAAAACGGCAGTGTCTTCGTCGTTCGTTTCGATTCATTTGTATTCCCCACGGATCGGACGACTGTCAGGATCCCTGCGGTACCTTTTCAATCAGCCTGCCGAAACGGCTCTCCAGCAAACCCTTTCTGTCTGCCCTGACAAGACTTGAACTTTCAAAACCCGAAAGTAGATTGTCTTCCATTGATAAACGACGACCGCCATCGCCGACCGTTGCAATCTGCTCGACGTTTCTGCCCGTTTCTGCCTGCGAGCCATTCCGTAAGTGTTCTCAAGAAATGGGGCCTCCACCGTACGATGCCGTGTGTTTCCCGGGAGGTCCTCCGGTGCGATCGTAAAAGCTTTGGCCTCGTCTCGTCGTCTACGTAGTCGTCGTCGTTGTCGTAGCCCAGCTTGCGGCTGCCACCGGCTCGATGGAAAATTATTAAATGTATCATACAGTGTGTCGCCCAAGGGGCACCACCGACGTATTCCAGTACACGGATGCTTTAGGCTTCTCTCTTTCGCTCTCGTTTGCTGCGCAGGTTCCATCCAAACCCCACAGCTCACCCGCGTCCGTTCGTCCAGCGTTCTGCGCTGGACCGTGGAATAAGATATAAAAATTCATTTCAGTCTGTCGGCTCAAGAGAGCTCGCGCGCGGTTGGGGATGAAGGAGAAAACAATAAAAATGATGCCACTCTCGACGTTTTAGTAAAACAAACATATTCCCCGATTTATGCCCTCGTCTGCACCCTCGGTCAGGCCTGATGCTTAACCCTATCTTCCTCTCCGTCAGCTACGGCCACGACGAGAAGTGCTATCGTCTTATGCTTTTAAGCTCTTCATATTCTACGACTCTTGTGCGTTCCGCCGGGAATCTCGTCATCGTCGCTCGCTTCGTTTCACCACCACTACCCATGGAGGGATGCTGTAAACGAACGGCGGCGTGACTGGCGGATGGAAACTGGAAATTGTATCATTTTTTAAAGTTGAATCACTTCACTCGATCGAGTCGATCTTCCAAGCGGAAAGAGGATGCATGAGCCCGGGAGAGATGATTTCGTTTGGTTATTCCTACATACGCGAGCGGGTATCTTTCCCTTGGTTTAGGTGACCCGGTCCAAATTGCCGGTTTATTTCAAGAGCGAGCTAGACGGAAAAGCAAACAGCACACCCCATCGTTCCATGCCGTTTCATGAGCGGGATCGATTATTAGATAGTTAATGCCATATTTTATGATGATTTCAAAACAGAAACCAAGATTGATGCTACGAAGCGGATGAAATGTTGGTTACAGTGATAGCTTGTTGGTTATTAGGGTTAAGAAAGAGAGAATAAGGGAGAAAGAGCGAGAAATTAGAATAATGAACCAGTTAAGATTGCACGAACGATCACCACAACCACAACAAACATGCATTTCAAGTTATGGTTATAGATAGAAAATATTGGAATTTATTGGATTTTTAAACATCATCAACCATTCGACAACTTTGATTCACGAAAATTCCGACAGAAACTTTTTCTTCCGATCAAAGCGGTTAAACAATCAGTACCGAAAAGTTTTCAGCGTTCTGACTACTTCTATCGCTTCTCAATTTTCAAATAAAGCTTGACGCACTTTTAATTATGAAAAATATGTTCCATTTCAACCGAAACCCCCGCAGAAAACCTCAGCAGTACATTAAAAGGTCTACAACAAGCACAACAGATCAATCAACATTAAATAACTCCTAGTTACGGAGCTACCTTCGACCAGTTATCCTCATAGCAAGTCGCAAATTAACCACTGAATTGATCGATTTACCATACCACTCCACAGCTCTCTCTCTCTCTCTCTCTCTCTCTCTCTCTCTCTTACTCTCTCGTTTCCTCTTGACCGTTTCACCGCTGCCGATCGTTGCGCACGCACGATGTATCTCATATTTCATTTAATTTCATTGATTCTATCAAATAAACCTGAACGGAGCGTCTCGCATCCCTCCACCGCATCCCTATTCAGGGCACTGCTACCACAAATAATGCCCAAAATGATTCATCCATCAATGTGCCGGATCTGACAGCGCTATCAGATTACAATTTACATACGTGGCCAACAAGGGACGGTTGGTGTTGGAACTGTCACCATCGATTGACTGGCATTTAGTTGGAGTTCAGTCATTTTGTAGATCTCTATAGAAAAATGAAAAATCAAATCAGACCAAAATCCACACATTTAAGCATTCCAAAGAATTCTTCTTCCGTACACAACGACTTGTCAATTATAGGCCCTCCGCAAGCGCAGCTCGAGCGAGTAACGAGCTGCTGACATTTTTTCAAACATGGTTTTTGGCATAAATTTCGTTACGAAGTAATTGAATCAAAATTGACGCCGATAGACGCCATTCGCGGTTTTTCTATTGACAGTTTCGTCCTTTGCCCGTACCGATCCAGCGAGTGACAGAACGGTGCGTGCTTCTTTTAAGGCAGATAAAACCTCAACAAGCGTGTGGTTACTCACCGAACGATACCGACAGCCCAGCAGAATAACAACTTTTGAGAGAAGAAAGTAGTGCTCGGTTAAAAATGCGAACAGAAGAAAGACACGCTTTCAAGCTGTGCCTCAAAGCAACTCCGCAAGTGAATGCCTCTGTTCCGAATTCCAGTCACGTTCTGGCTGTCGCACTTTAAGTCAAGCGGTTCCGGAAAACAAGTCACTTCCATCAGCAGCACCCAGCGTGCTGTGGGTGGACTAGAATCGTTAAATTGAAACAAGAGCATAGACAGAGCGTGCCTGCGAGCGTGTGTAAAAGGCTTCCCCAAAAACGGTACCTTCTTGGCTGACGACGCAAAACCAAAAAATCAGCGAAAGCTGAAATAATAATATCGTTAAATGGTACTGTTATTACAGCTGGCCATGTGCCTCTTTCACCCATTACGCGAGCTGGTCCGGAGGGTATCGTATCTGCTTTCCGGTGTTTACCCTTTGACGCTGGCTGACTGGCTACCAAAACCGTGCCAAATGCATAGCATCCGATTTCCACAAGCGGACGACCACGACACACCAAAACACACCAGAGAATGGTGTCTCCCAGGGCGACACCACATCAGCGGGCTTTAACGTTTGCGAACGATGCATTTAGCTTTGATTTGAGGCGACCGGGGACACACGCTCGCAAATGGCCAGCAATCCAGCGCCCCTGTGCATCCGGTGTGCAGCACGAGACATACTTTGTACCATTACGATTTTCCAAAGCGCTTCCCATTGTTCCACCGATCCGTAATATCAGCAAAATCGCGATTCCGCCCTCAATGGGATTACCGTATTTTAAAAATGTAGAACATCGAAGCAAAAGCAACAAAAAAATGCATAATCCACCACCACCAATCCACCGGCGACCACTCGGTGACGGTGATCGTGATGGGAACGATCAAAACACACTGGTGGCCGCGCAGCTGATGTTATACGTCTCTTTAGGGCTTACGATGCAACTTGTTTGTTGCAGCGACGTGAGAAAAAGCGAGCACAGAGACCGGAACAATCAATATTAATAAAAGTTTATTAAAAATGCACATCCTTGTGATCAAAAGGACGAAAGGGCTGGTCTCTCTTGGGAAAAATAAAAGACTGCAGCGCGTTCACCGCATGTTTGGTACCTTATTCAGTGCAAGTTGTGTAATCCAGTTAAAAAGTACGATGCCAGTTTAATTGTTTTCTTTTATTATATAAAATACTGCTTTGTTACATAGGCACTTATGCCATGGAACATAAAAAAAACGAGTATGATTAACCCAGCAATGCACTCATCAAAAATACCCCTCTACTTAAATCAATCACCTGTTTGTCATTAGTGTTTTTATTCGCTCTAGTAAAAAGTTAGATTTACGATAGCATGTTTTAGAAAAAAATACACAGATTATACCTAGTAACACCTTAGACATTTCCGTTGTGTTTAACAAACAGTCAATTCTAATCAAGATTAGGTTCTCAACCACTTGAAACCCAACTGTTTTCGTGAAGAAAATTAAAACGTATTTTAAAACATAAGGTTGGTATTATGTTTACCTTGGTAAAAACCTATTTCTATTAGGCTAAGAATAAAATGAAAGATGCATATGTGTTTTAATTAAATAGTATCAATATGAATAAACGAAAGCATGGTTAATTTTGTTTTTCTAGCTTCGTCTATATGGTATATATTTTCATGCCATGAAATGTTTAAGTTTCTTTTTTAGCTATATTTTTGACAAATGCTTAAAGTTTATATTTGGGCAGCTAGCATCTAGACAGTCAATTAAAAAAACATTTATACAAGGTTAATACAATATAATTTTGGCGGTTATTGGGTAAATTTTTGTGCTCCTGTCTACAGTATGTTCATCCACTCACTACATGCAATACAGCCAGCCGTTTACATCCGTGTAAAATATGCTCTCGAAACACACGCCACAACCCGGTTTCGTTCAGATTCCACGAATTCTACCCAAAATCTCCCTGTCTACTACCCTAAATAACCGGTTACTGCACCAGAGCAATACTTTCTGGCAGATTGTTGCAAATTTTCCCGCGATTTTCCACGAGGGCTTTCTCTCGAGACGAGAAGGGGCACAATCTGATGCGGTATTTTACGACGGCAGCAACCGTGTGCACAAATATTCACCAACAGGCAGGAAATGAGGCTGTGAGCATCAACAAAAAAACACGAAAACCTCCGGCTAAGTGTACATACGAGTTAATGTACGTGTGTATCGCGTTGTATGTGTGGACAGGAAAGGTGAGCTCCCAACAAGAAAAACAACATAAAAATATGATTTCAACACGCAATTTCTCTCCTGTTTTGCACATCCCAGCCAGGCTGGAAGGCAGGCAGACAGAAGCGACGTGCATGCTACTAACGGTGGGAAGAAGTGTAACGCTTCCTGAAGCTGCTGCAATCGTTTTCTTCTCGCGTGGCCCAAAAGAAAGCAAAATCACAAGGGGATTAGCGTGGGTGTTCGCTCGGTGCTCGGTTGGGTCAGTCCAGTTAAAGTTCTTTCCTTCCAGTTTCGGGGCAATTTTGGAGTGTTGAAACACTTGCCAGGACTCGCTCGTTTTCGCTTTCCGGAACCGTGAAGGGAAACATGAACCGTTCGGTCCGCTCTGCCGTATATACCGTGTTGTTGTGTTCCTGTCGTTTACTAACGGTTGAATTATTCATGTTTACCGATTCCAGGCACAAGGTGGCGTTCGTTTTCTTTCGCCATTCATTCGAGCCGCCGAATGTTTGTCAATGCCAAGGTTCGTTTACGGCCGAGGCGTAAAGCGAACGCAGGTCTGGGTGACTTTCAGGGTGGCCTGCGAAGAGGTCGCACTAGAATTCGGGAACACAGCCGAAAAACGCAACCTAATAGAGGAAAAGGTGGAGAAAACATACACCTTGCCCCATCCTTCAGCGTATCAAGGCAGAGGGTTGGAGTGTTGGTTGTTGGAATCTACCGAGCGAACAAATCGTTGAATCGGTGGGTGTAAGGGATGCCGGCCGTTAGACGAAGCGTAACGACACAGAACGTGGGACACAGGCAAAAGGTCAAAGCTGCTGTCACGTGAGGCACCACGAGAAACAGAAAAAGTACCATTATTGTTCAATGTGCATGCGTGTGTGTGTGTTTGTGATGGAGGCTGATATGTTTTCAAGCCATCCATCCATCGAAAATGTCGCCCTCAATGGGCCGTGAGAGTGCCGTAATTTTGTTCCGTAGCATTTCCTTTCTCAAACGGTTGGAACCTGGTGGTCACTGGTTTGCTAGCAAGACGCGCAGATACGCGCTGTTAACGGACCCTGGTCAGCGATGGGAGGCACCGGAGACGTTAAACTCCGCTAACGGAATTTCCAAATGACACATTCTATTTTGTTCCGATTTCCGGTTTCCGAATCGAAAAGTACAGTTGGTGCGTGTGTTTTATGCAGCGGTTAAAGATTATTTAATGACTAAGCGATAGAATGATCATACGTTTTTATGTTCTGGATCATTTTGGCTGTTTTTATTCGGTTGTCTTGTAAAACTCCCATCGTATCGCAGCATAAAGTCGTACCGAATGGTGCATCATAAATTGTTTGGAGAGTGTGAAAATTGCGTTATCTCCCAGTGAGACATACACACCCAAACACCATCGTTAAAGGATACGGACCATACAAAACCATGTGATCCAACTGAAGCACCATACCATTGTGGGCCATAATCTGGCTTTTCGGCATTTTAGTGGTGATGTTCACTTTGTGACAAGGATTACAATCCACCGGCAGCAGACAGCACCGGTTTGGGTGTGTGTTTGGTTGCGAAACGAATACACCGAACAGGAAGAGCGTGAGATGTGCTGGGTTCCAAATTCTGCACCGCACCTTCTCCGGTTGCTGAAACAAGAGTGAATGCCGAGATAGCTAAAATAACCAATTCATTGGAATGTCGAGGGTCCTGTGATCGTTCTTTTGGAAAGTTATTTAGGCAGGAATGTTTCGTAGCAAACACAGTTGGGAGAGGTTCTGTTACGGTCATACCGACAAGATCCGTTTTCGCGTATTCTCTGTTTCAAAAGCTACTTTAGTGATTTAAAATGGCAAACGTTACTAAATTTAAAATAATTGAGCAAAATAAAATAACAAACATGACGACCAATATTAAACACACTGCAATCGTACTACATTTATGACCAATGGAATAAATCTGTCAAAAATAAATAAATAAAACGCAAAACTATAACAAACAAATAAAGATTCTGCAAAAAGTTTCATCAACATCGCTGCCATCTCTTCTAATATTGTACTGAGTCCTAAATGTATTATTTTCATTTTCATTCAGTCATCACACCTGCCTACCGTTTCTTCCAACCAATCGAACAGTTGATTGCTTTTTCATGGTTTTTAAAAGCGAATGTTTGCGGTTTTCACCAGTACCAAAGTGCTTCGTGGTTGAGGATTGAGGCTTCCACTTTCATTACTCTCGCTGAGGTAATGCCAGCAAAGCAGAAGTGCGTTTTTTCCTCGTTTTGAATTGCTTTGTCACTAGGTCAGAACAAAAAAAAACTCAGACAGCTGACAGGTCGTCGTCACGGTGTCAATAAAGGAACGTTTCTTCGTTGTCATAGATAAAATAAAAAGTATGGCAAACGGGATCGATTGTACTGTTTTGTTGCAGTGATGTTATTTTATTTAAAGCTGATTTTTCCTAAAGCTGATCCAATTTTATTTTCAACATTCAGATAGCATAAAGTTTCATGAACATGAAAACATGTAGTTTGTTGTATTAAAATAATTTTATATTTAAGACGAAAAGACAAGGGATTTCAGATTCTTATAAACGACATCATAAAATAAAAATAATTAAATAATAATTAATTCAACTTAAAAAGTTGAAAATTAATAATTTTTCATTTCGTTTCGTTTCAGGTATGGTAACTGCAATGTTAAACAACACTTACAACATCAAGTAAAATGATTCTTTTTCTCTAATTATTATATGGATTTACATCAGCTTATTTTGAAGTATCTCATTTGAGGAATACACACATTTCGGAACATAAAGGAATCGGAACAACATTTTTCATCGATTCTCGAAATTCAGGCATTATTAACTAAATCACTTTGAGTGTTTCGTTCCATCCACTAGCATAAATTCATTTTATTTACTGACAAATGTTTCATCTAGTGTCTGACAAAATCATCCACCACTACTTCGAAGATCTACTTAAGATTCCTACAGCAAAACAAATCGTTCCGTAAGATACAGCTTATGGTAAAAAGACAGAACATCGTCTTCCTTTCTTTCAACGCGTGTCACATCGAATCTTTTTGGAGCGTCCTTGATTCTCTCAACCAGTGTCATCACCATTACCATAATGCACATGCACTCTTGCCAGGGTTTAGTTTTATTCAAATGAACTGCAGCCCGATAACAAACCACCCGATGCATAACTACGTTCCAGTTTACATTTTCGCTTCCCTTTTACTTTTCCTAACAATGGGTAACATTCGCTTTGCAAGAGAGCCTCTTCTCTGACTGAACTGCGAAAACGGTTTTGCCATCAGCAGTCTGCGATATTTTTTGTGAATGCTGCCAGACTTTTTCCCAGCACCGGTTCTCGCGTTTCGGAGGGAGGCGAATCTTGAACCGCTGCCGGTAACGATGTTGTTATCCACCACTGCCGCGATTGTACGCCAGTTTTGTTGGAAAAGATTCACTACCGCCAACGGTTCACATATCGCGGCAGCGACGCGCTCATGTTTCGCTCATGCTGACTTATGAGGTCAAGCTTTCACTACCACTTTCTTGTGCTTCAGTTTTACGGGTGCGACGCTTAGCACATTTTCCCAGCCTTCAATTGTTACAAGCAACTTTTGATATGGGAATCAGGCTGTTCTTACTGAAACGTAGCAAATGAACTTAACCCTCCGTGTCCTACAAACCAGACTATTAAATGATGGAAAAAAACATCATCTACGAAATCAAAGATTCCATGCTCACTAATTTCAGATAGAGCAGCACAGCGATGTACCGCAGATTTTCTTGACATACTTATGTTGCATTATATGTTACCCACTGTATGATACTTCCAGGGAAAAAAGATCCCAACAAGATAATCTCCGATTAGCCATTTAGTATTTCAATACTTTAACGTTTTCCCTATAAGCGACTTAACGCAACTAAATGGTCAGTTCGCTTTATTCTAAAGCACCTTTTCCAGGTCTTGGCTAACCATGCTAGCTTTGCACAATCCACATAAACAAGATTAGACACCCTTCGCCGCAGGCATATCGTAGGCAAAAGATAAACACCACACCAAACCTTTCCATTCTCATATTGTCTTAGTGTGTTGAGACCGTTTCCTCACACAAAGCGCCTTAAAATTTAGCTCGAATACCATAAAGCAGTTCTGTGCAAAACCGACATGCTCTTTTTCGTGTTGAGCTATAATTTCTGCATTGTAATCCGTGAGCACTAAGTCATTTGAGTGGTTTATGCACGATTCATTTCTTTCAATAACACATTTTAAACTACATCTATTTTAAAGAAAAAATCACGAAACTTTTAAAATTATCTCACAAAAAATAGAAGCAAAATGATATTTGCCTCTTCTTTTATAACTCTTTGCCTCATATCTCTGATGAAAAGAACATAAAATACATCATCACAAGAAGCTCTCAAAAAAGAGTAAGGAAAGGTGGAAAAAGTGATCAATTTTTAGCATCCACGTGCATGGCAACGTTAGCCTGCACTGCAATCATTTGCATATTATGGTAATGTCTATCCGATTATGTTCACCGATTTCCCTAGGCTTTCCCATGTTTGGATCCATGTTTTTTTCATCCTTTTCAGGGGTGTTCCAGCCCGGTCGAAAAACACACCGCAAGATTTGCCAAGATGAACCTGCACATTTATGCGGCCACAAGAAAAAAACAGGGATAGAAGCTTGGTATAACCCATTTGCAACACCAGCATTGTAGGAAAAGAAAAATTAAAATATCATTTGGTGCTCCCCAAATAGATAGATTAATTAAAAATTCAAAATGATGCCACTGGAGCAGGTCAACACTGCCGTTCTAGTTACACCGGAAGTGTGAACAGGAAACCCAAAATACACGTGTTCAATCTACCTTATTTGTCACTAGACGCCGAAAGGAACCATAATCAGTCCCTGGATAATTTTTCGCTCGCCTACCTACTGAAGCCTGCTTAATTGTTACACGGTCAGGGATGATGCTAATTAAATTAACATCGTCCTTGTCCTATCTGTTTTTCAGTGTAGGAGATTTTTCATTCAAATTACACCATTTGAATTACACGCTCACAAATGAACGAAATTGTTATTCACGCAAACTTTTTTATGATAAAATGTAATGCTTCATTAGTGGGTTCAATGAAAACGGACAATTTGTATAACAAATTCATCGTTTTATACTTATTAAGCTTTTATTTTGTACTACTCGCCAAACCAAAAAGTCTATGAAAAATGAACGAAAAAGCGAAACAAAAATCATTTTTTATTAATCCAATGCGCTTGTTTTCGATGGAATGAAACCTCCATTTCATATGTCACTTTCAGGATGAACCGCTTTCGGTTGATCATAATTTATTGCAACTTCTGAAATCATGACAACGATAGACATGGTGGTGAAGTGTGAGTTGCTGCAGTGCTGCATGGACTATATCAGACAATCTGATTGAAACACCCACACTCATCTGCACTTCATCTGCGCTAATAACAATCGCTCCAAAGTGGTTTCCACATGGTCTTTGTTATGATGATGGGAAACACACAAACCTCGAACGAAACCCATTTTACACTGCGATGAGTGGAATCGATTTGACGCGATTCTCTACCGGGAAGCGGGGCGCAGTGTTCGCTCTGCAGCTGGGGCGTTGTGAAGAATTGAAAAGGACAACACCTAGATAATACCATCTCGATAGCATAAATGTCACCTTACTTTACGCTTATTGACTCATAAAATTCAAAGAAGGGAATGCTCTTAAAAGCAACATAATCATCAAACGCCTTCACTCGCATCGCCACACGCAAACACTTTGTGGTGGTGCTGAAAAGGTGGCCATCAAGTCGTGAAGCTTTAGCGCCGTGGACAGTAAACACCGGGTGAGCCGCTTCTTCCCACACGTACGTACAGATTCCCGGAGTTTTGCTCATATTGGTAACGGAAAATAAATAACTATATTGTCTCACGCAGTTTTGTGGGGGATTGGAACTCTGAAACCTCGGAAGATTGGCTTGGAAGTGGGATAGACATTTATCAAGCACTCTTTACGCGACACATAACACATTCTGGCCGTGCACCAACACACACACACACACACACACTCACACATACTCACAGTACTCTCGAACGCATCGCTCAAGAGTTTCAGATACTGGTAATAACAGGCATGATTTTAACATCATTCATCCTTCTCCCTTAGGTAAGATTAGAATGTATTATAGAAACAACAAAATTTCATGTTATTTTAAATACGATCTAGTAAGATATGAATTTGATTTAAAAAAAAAACGAAAATATAACTCCAAATTAGAGTGTGAATTGCCAAGAATATTGCTTTTCCATTAGCACAACTTTAGCTAGCATGCCAAATGCTGCTGCTTCGGGTCGTGAAGAAGGAGAGCACACGATGGCCCACTTTCGTGGATCATTAATTAGAGAGACATTCTAAACCATCCATTCGGTGCTGCCGTAGAGCCAACAAATGGCCACATTAAGTGCCGCGTCCAGGACGCATGAGTTTGAAAATCTCATTTCCGATCCTCGTAACTCGAGCCAAGGAATACCTACCGTATTCCGAGGCCGCTGTGTGTGAAACTCGATGCTCCTTTTCGTGAAAAAACCAAATTTATAACCGTTTCCGCTGGGTGGATTAAAGGTTCCTCGTTGTCTGTGTGAGTGTATGAGCCTTTTTTTTGGCAAAGTGTCGATCTGCTCCGGTTGTACGTGCGGTACGTCGTAGTGCACAGGCGCGCTCGTTGTGTGAACAATGCGAAAGATAGTCCTGCTTGCACACCGGTAATTACATTTTTATTGCCATTTAGAATGTATTTTTCACGAGCAAATTGTTCTCTCATGCAGCTATCTTGAAAGTCTAGTAAATTGAGCTAAAAAAGCGCTGACACTGGCCACGAGCATCGGGCTGGTGTTACTAAACCGACAGCACTGGCAATTGTGGTTTGTTTTAAGTTGACCTCAAATTACCCCAAATCGGTTCTGGCTCCACGGACAGGGCTCGTTTTGCAAAACGGACAGCTCACATCCGCCACGATTTCTTGCAATCAAGCTAATTTCCCTCCCTACAAAGAACGTACCGGACCGAACACGAGCTAAAACACGAGATTTAAAAAATGGAATCGCTGTAATGCAAACCAACAACAGTCTTCTTCTAACCTTTGATCCTGACCGCGCGATCCCAATTTCAATCTGTTCCATACCGCTCCCGGTACCGTCTCGGAAAGCGAGCGAAACACGATGCGCACACATATTGGTTTTTACTTTCATATCAAAATTAACTTCCAACGAAAACAAACCATCGAACGTGCCTTTTCGATCGTCGAGCGGCCGGCAATGACCCTGGCGTGGAGGTTGGTGAGTAGAAAAACAAAACCGACCTTCTCACCCCGAGCTTAAGACGAGCCGGGACCAAACAGGTATCGAAACGGAAACGGCACGAACAGGGCAGAGCACCGATAATGGGAAGGTGTTTAAAAGTAATTTTCATTATCCATCCATCCGACGAATGCGTTGTCCTGCGTGCTCTTTAGCCAACGCATAAGGATCGAACGTGATTCGACCGTGGCGCGCGGCGCGTTGAACAGCACATACAGCGTACACAGACCGTGGAGCGTGAGGAACGGTGGTGAAAATTAAAGATAAATATACTTGATCAACACCTGAGCCCCATGGACGAGCGCTCATCACTCAACATCGATGCGTTGTAGCTATCGCCCGCAACCGTCCACTTAGAACCGAGGAGCGGTTCATCTGCGCTCTTCAACCTACGAAGGCATCGAGGCTGGGAACGAGGAAGTAAATTGCCTTTTCCCTTTTTCTCGTTCGCTGCACTCGATACTAAGTTGGCGTGGATATGGCCTTTTTTATGCAGCATGTTTATTTTTCTCCTTTCCTTTCATCCTATTTCGCTCTCAATCAATCCCTTTTTGTCAGGGTTCTTTTTACAATCTCTCGCTTCCTGCTCTTGCCCTTGGCCCCGAGAACATCGAGAGCAGTGAGGTGGTTAAAGATCGCTTGAATCACTTTCCTTTCGTTCCGTTCCCTTTCAACCGCATCCTAGATACAATATCCTGCACCGTCCTCCTCCAGTTCGGACACCCCAGCGAAGAAGTGATTGATTAGGTTTAATGTTTGTGTTAGTTCCTTATTTCGAATATAATTTATCTTACGCTCATTCGCACACACCCGCTTACTCATGCGCTCGTTGGTGCACGTACGTGTGTCAGATTTTTTGGCTGGCGAAGGTTTAAGACGCCCGTACAAGTTGCGTGCGGCTGTGCTTGGTTCAAATCAACCCGTCGTTCGATGTATTTTCCCAGATTTGCATACGTTGGAAAATCCGTTTGGAAACGTGATAGGGAATACCCGGCCCGATCCTTCCCGGGCTGTGGGACGTTTGAATACGTTGATGAAGCGTGCTGAAACTCTTCCGGTTAGGTGAACGATTACCTGATCTCGGCCTACACCATTTACACCGACCTTTCGCAGAGGCGGTATGTAATTTCCCTGCTGCCCTTTGACATGGTGTGATTTATTTGTTCCATGATATTCACCGGAAATTCAACCCTTGTTTTGTACATGTTGTGAAGAAGATTTATCAAGAGGCAATGATTTCTTTGTATAAAACAATTGTACGATAGTTTATGGGACTTTAACGAAGCAGAAATAATTTTTCAATAATTATTTATTAATTGTTTGCAAATTTACAATTAAGAAACAATTTTGAAACGGAAACCAAAATTTGCGAATATTTTTTTACAACACGTTGCTTTGTCCCACTTCTTCTTTAAATTTTAGTACCTCACTGTTTGTTGGGGTTTTAATGGTCTATGCTGATAATTTGAGTCTTTCACAAGTCTTTTATTTGTTTGTGATAGTATTTTTGTGATGTTAACTCTAATACATTACACTACCGCTTAAGTATCACTTTTATTGCAGAGTGAGCCATGAAACACAGTTTAGGATAAAAATAACAATAGATTACGATTTCCATTTCTATTGCACTTAAAACACCTTTCACTTTCCCTGTGCATGTTAAACAACGGAACGACAGTTGTAAACGATACGCGAAATCGGTCTTCGCAATCAATCATCATAATTAACGCGGAAACTGTTCGCTTCTTCGAGAAATGTGGCCGAGAAAACTGAACCTTCTTCTTCTAATTTACCACCAGCAAGTGCGTCATTCGGTTGATCCGATAGCAGCAAGTGCAACAAATTTAAACCACCCTCGCACAGTCGCCAGCGGCAAAGGTTTGGCGTTTCAACCCACGCCATCTCCGTTCACGCCGTTTCCATTTCCGACAAATTGTTGCCGACAGTCCATTGTTACGCACCGTGGTGTTTCCATCTCCCGGCCGCAGGGTTAATTCCCAACGCGCGAAAGCACCGATCCCAGCATATCTTCGACGAAAACCGGGACGCGAAGAAGGCAAAAATTTTCCCACCCTCGTAAACTGCAGCAGACACGAAATCGGTTGTGCCTTAATGTAAGCTCCTCTGGTCAAACAACCCGGAAAGAGCATGAAGCCCCGCGCTCCGGCGTGGAGGGAATATGTAAAAAAATAATATTAAATTCTGATGTGCCATTATATTGTAATCAAAATAATCATCATAATGGAAATTAGTATAGACGCGCTGTTGCTTTCGATTGTATCGTTTCCGCCCGAGCTTCCCCATTCCTCCCGACTGCGGATGAGCTTTTCCCGATGGGGTATTCGGCTATGATCATCGTTTGCCTGAGTGCCGGATCGGGTTGGTTCGCTTCAGCATGGAACCTTCGGTGCTGTGCCTACTTCGAAGCAGCTCTTTTTTATGTAGTGCTCATTTAGGTTCTTGTTCGCGTTTTACGCTTATTATGTAGTTTTGGCGGGAACGTTTGCCCAAAATCAACTAACAAAAAAGAACGAGAATACATCGGAAAAGAAAACGAACGCTCGCTTCGAAAACGATCATTGACCGCTTTTTACCGGATATGTTGTGAAGCGCACACTTCCTATTAAATTTTTCTAATAACCGAATTTGTATTCGGTCGATGAAAAACGATCGCTCATTTGCTCCTCTGCACCTGCTGAACCAGTTTAGTTCGTTCAAAAATTGATCCACCATGTTGTTGATTAGAATAAAACACTGTTGAAATTAGACGCATCCCAACGATCGAAGATGTGGTGCAAGAAATTAGAAATGAAAATATTATGATAACATTTTGTCCGCTTCTCCATCGTGTGGCTTCCTTCACATCAGCCTTCACGCTCTGGCTGCGTTGGAACCATCCACACTACAAAAATTGCGATCGTTAGACTCTGGTCTCTGGGATTAGAACACATCTCCCTCATTGGAACTGAAAGGTCGGTCTCTCGCCAGTGACCGTTCAGCGCCCCCAACTGGGACGTTCTTAGAGGCAGAGTTCTCGTTCCATAAATTATCATGTTTACCGTAATTAATGGTCTTTCTGTTGCAGGGAGGAGGGAACGCTTTGACCAAACCGTGGAAGTATCAGCTCCTTTGGAAGTCTCATTTTTTATGTTCCTCTTAGTCTTCCTCCCTGTGTATCACGTTATGTCTCTCTTTCTCATTGACTTCCTACCTGCACCGGTGGCACTAGAAAATAAACAAACAAACTCACTCAACCCGGAACGCTAAGAAAAAAAACCAAACAAACGGTGAAGATGTGCCCGCAATCTTTCCGACTGCATGTTCCGGAAATGATGCGAAAATTAGTTTCTATTTTATGTGTTTAGGAAATACTCGAGAATTATGTAAATCACCTTCCAGTGCAGTGCAGCGTATTTGTTGCGCGCTATTACACCAAACGGCGATAATAAACGGTCCAACTGACCGCAAGATGTCATTCCAAGGCACGGCAAACGAACTGACCACATGAATCTCAGTGTCAATACCAAGCCAGAAAGGGTTACATCGTAACCTTTCATTTCCAGCAAACCCATTAGAAGTTCTATCCCCCCGAGTCTTGAGCTTTCTAAGTAAAAAAAACGAAAACACAAGGTAACTTATATATTTTGTGCTGTGTGTTTTGATAATGATCTTCAAATTGATCTCGTGGAACTGACCGTCGGAAATGCGGACGAATGAAAACTTTTCAACCTTGATTCCCTTGACGGATGGATGGATGAATGGATGGATGGGGTAAAGCAAATTATTAACGAGCTGGGAAACGGACCACCATTTCTGGTTAAAGTTCCGATGAAAAGCAACGGCAATTTTAAAAGCAACCCCAAACAGTCTCCAAAGGGTCAGTTTCTGTTTCGAGAACGCATAATTAACTAGATCACTAGATTTTTGTTGGTTTTTCAAAATATGAGAAGGCAAACTGTCAAATGACAGGTTGTGCTGTCTTTTCGAATATAATTTGCTGCACTGATTCACATCCGCCATTACCATAATCCAAATAGAATTTGCATCTGCTCAAACCCTCGAGAGGATATTATTGATAGATTAGTTATAATCTCTTTCGCATTCAAATGTAGAATTCTCTAATTGATACATTAGAGTTTATTTTAATTTGCTTGTCAATATCTCTTCTCTATTTTCATTCAACTTGGGAAAACGCCTTTAGATATTTACAAAAAATTAAACTATTAACAAATTTGGAAAATACCCTACATCAGCGTCTTGGTTGATAACACGGTGCATCTAAATAGACTGCAATGTTGTGGGAAAATGGTAACATCAAAGCCATCATCTCCCATCATCAACTCAGATCGGCTTCAATCTCCATTGTACGCTATGCATGTCTAACCAGTCGAATCAAACTTGGCAATGAATAATTTCCATTCTTTCGGTACAATAAAGCTTTAGTTCTTCATCACTCCGAAAGAGTACACCTGCATACGTTGATAGCACATCAATAGGCTGAGATTAATATTCAACGACATCATTATTGTGATGAAAGCACAACACACAGACGACACCGCGAAACATTATTTCGCGTTCGTGTCACATTTGGCGAATGGCATTTGGAATGATAAACTTTTTCTGTACGCCCACGAGACACAAATAACTGCAACCCCTTTTCACAATTTCCTTTCACTTTGTTTCATTTTCTCGCCTTGTTTTCATACGATTTGGCAACGAATGAGTGAAGGAATGTACAATTTATCTTACAGAATATGCCATGGAGCATTTCGTGAATGCTTTGCATGGCAAAGAAAAGACAACAGGGCTATGAATTGAAAATTTGTGCGCTATCGCACTCGTATAATTTATTGTTTTCTCGTGTTTTTATGAGCAAACCTACTTGATGTGATTCAAAGCTACTCCCATGGTTCCAAACACGTTAAAAAATACTTCACATTATATATACCGGCCATTATGTGAACAAATTTTTGCAACCAAATATCAACAAAAGCTCTCATACGGAGTTTTGGACATAACTTCAAAAAAATTGACACACTCATTGGGCAAACCAAATGCATTTCATCGTTCTATTTGATGTACTCGATCCACACACACACGCACACGCACACTCCATCCTCCTAAACCTTTGACCATATTTGATATACGATTCATCTATTTGCTCACATCGGCATTCATTCGCGAAAGAGCCATTTATCATACGGTTTTGCATCTAACCGCACGCTTCGCACCCACTGCAACCGAAACCGATTGCGATGCGTCAATATATCGTTCAACCCACGTTCAGAATGTTTTTAGTTTTATTTCTTGATACCGTCCACCGTTTGTTTTACTCACCAACGATAAACCGACAATCGGCATGCGAAGTGTGTATGTGTTTGTGTGTGTTATTTGAAAGAGATTTACCCATGATTTTCACGGTGCACCATCACACGAAAAAGGCATGCGGTAGTGCATACGCGTGTTGTTGAATGGTTGATAGCACGAGCAACGAAATACAAAACCTATGTCTCCAGCCCGTACTGATAACGTTAATCCGCAACGATTTTCATTATACAGATCTGTAATATAAAAATCTTGATGTTTCAAGAACACTAACTAGTCATACTGCCAATTGTGAATGCGTATTCCTTGATAGTGTTTTAGTACTTGTAAAAAAAATGTATTCATTTATTGTTCTGTGCTTAATCCATAGATAAGTATTCCTTTGCCCGTCATGTTCGACCGTTTTTATATAATTCTTTCACGTCCATATCCTTCCTTTTTATCCGTCAGCCTCTCTATGAGAATTTTGAATTTTAACAAAACTAATGAATGTCCCAAGCATGTATCGCTCTCCCTGATCGCTCCAGGTTCAGGTCATTTTCCTAGCATAAAAAATAGCCCGAAATTCGGCTTCCTCCCAGTGACACCAGAGCGTAAAAAATACCTCACTCCGTTTTCAATCCCTCTAACGGATGTTTTTCTTTCCAGTTTTCGAATTAATCTCGGATCCAATCATAACAAACCGCTTCCAGCACAGTCACCCGGAACCGATAGCCCTATACCTGGCCATTGTTTCCTTGCGGTCATCGTTTATTTTTCTGCCACACCGACCGAGCGGAAGATATACGCGTCAGGAGAGGTCGTCAAAAAGACTCCATACCAAGGGGCTCCGAGGAAGAATGTCGGAGGCTTCCTTTTGCGAAAGAAAAACACCAAAAAGGACGTACAGCGAACGATATTGTCAGCAAGGAAAACACTCAATTCTAGGGACGGGAAAAACCAACAGTTAGTTTCTCTTGTCGCTTGCGAAGCGGTAGAACGGACAAGATTTTACAAATGGCTAAATTAATAATGAGCATAAAAAGCGCGGCCTCCAGCCTGCGGGCGAGTGCCGACGGGAAAAGTAAATATTTTTATAAGAAATTAAAATCGAATGAAAAGTAATGCTCTATTCTATCGTGGCACGCATGCGAGAGTGGGATGTTGTCACCCAGCAATGGAGATGGAGAAGGTTTACAGAAGAACGGAGCGACGATCGCTACAACAGAAGGAATTGAAAATTGAATTTTCAATATTATTTTTTCATATCCTTCCTATCTTCCTTCCTTCTCCTTTAGATTTCGATGTTTTTGTTACATACCGAATTCTATTCTCGATTTTTTTTAAATTGTGAAAATATGAATGAACGTGAGCCCACAAGCTGTTTCGTTCAAGAGCACTAACTAATGATTGATTATCTGAGCCTGATGTCCTCATGGCAGTTCCTTTCCGTTCCATGATCTGAACAGAGCTGAACTTCCTTTAGTTGCTACATACCAAGAAATAATGCCTCACATCTTCCACCCTAAAACAACTCACGTACCTCGCCTGCTCCAAGGGGAACAAACACGATGTGCGGTAATTGTATAGTAGGAGCCGAAAATAGTCGTCCGGCAGAGGCATACGCCATCATTACCAGGTCCGCGGCCGTCCGCACGGCGGCACAAAACGAATGCGAAAGGCTTAAGCGGCCTGTACACAATGACGTTGTCATCGGCTGATCTTTTGTCCCTCTCTCAATGCGACGGTTCCAGACGTTATACATTGCGCCATCGGTCAGAGAACCTCGATGTTAACGGATAATTCCGACCAAACTGGGCAGAATGGACGATTCCAAAGATTTTAATCTCTATTGATGGTTGCGGCGGCTACGAACGGCGGCTGTTCACGTGTTTCTCAGGCGCAATCGCTTGGTCGCTGTTGTCAAAACAATGGCGCGTTGTCGGTCGGATCATAAGGCCGATGTATACATACATATTTTTTCTGGCTGCATGTTGCCGTTCTTGCTCCGTCTTCCCCTTTAACGGGCACGCGGTCGCGCGCGCACTCTCCATTATCAACCACAGTATGATGGCATCTTTTCGTCTGAGAAACCATCAACAATCCGTTGCGTATAGGGAGGATTGCCGGTCGCTTGATGGACTTGTAACGGGCTCCAAATGGTACGAGATAACCGGCTCAGCAACAGAATGCCCACCGTAAGCCCTAAGCCGAGTGGAATATCGCGCTCACGGAGGAAGCTTCTTGCGAACAGAAAATGGTCCAGATATTGTCATTTACGAAGCACCGCCACACCAGTAAACTTTAGCGTTTAAAAAAAACACACACACCACTTGTGAGATGACCGAAAACGTCATTGCTGAAACGCACAGATCTGCTCGGGAAGCAATTAGTCATCCAGAGCGGCGCGGAACCGCTCCGAAAACTGCGCTCCGTCGCGATTGCAATAAACCGCCCATGACCATGGAAGATTTGTTCGGAAAAGATAAGATCCAAGCTAAGTAATCGACCACTCCAAAAGCACTCGACAATTTTGCCGTCAATGTTGCTCGATGCTCAACGCTGACAGCAGACCCGTGGGATGGCATCTTATCATTCGGTGGCTTAAAAATGTACCCACGACGCGTATTCGGCGGCCGACTCAACTTCCCACGACACAAAACCCACTGAGGCCTGTAATGCAGGCAATTTGGGTAGCAGACCAGCAGACAGAGGGTGGATTAGATTAAATGAGATGTTCCAATGTTTGCGACACCAACAGTCGCGGGGCGAAACGAATAAAAATTTGCGAATTCTTCGCAAGATTGTCAGATATAATTTCGAAAACCGTGCGACGTGGACAACGGCAAACGAGAACTTTAAAGGTTTTGAACCGTGCCGACGCACTTTAAGCACTTACGCTTGAGTGTTCAAAAATAGGACATAATGTTCGGTTCCTAGATTCTAGACAGAAGTAGGGTTGTGCTGCCTTAAAATTGCTGCATTGAAATTGTTAAGGTGCATTTGCAATATTTCATTACCGATGCAACGTTTGCTCCTGGACCCGGTACGAGAGTTTCATGTTTCTCACAACAGATTGTAATCCGATCACTGCAGTTTGCCCATGTATAGCTCACCAATCTGGCCACGTGTCACTGTGCTGGAGAAAGCATTTTCCCTTTATTGATTGCAGGAAATTCGCGTAATCACGAAGACGGTGATGGATGCTCCAATAATGCCCGGGGATACCACCCTTGCTCCTAACCTCTCGCCACAGAATGCACTGGTTGCAGGAATGTGAGCGCATTAGCAGTGCACGGTGGCATGCACCAGAAATGTAGCCGCACAATTTGAATGTGCATCATAATGGGTCTGTTTGGCACTCTCAAGGGTCGTTGTTGACATGAATTCCGACACGACGAACACCTGCGAGAATTGACGATTGCAGCATTCCGTTCACGCCATTATGGCGACTCAAGGTGTATGTAATATTCATTAACCGATTTTGCCGAAGATGTGTGTATGTTTGTGTTTGTGTGCAGTATTGTGCTGTCCCGGCATTGTGCAGCACGTGTAGCTTTGATTTGAACGTAAATGTATTATTAATATATCTGTTGAGATCCTGCTATATCGCCACAGAAATAAGCTGTGCTGCATCATAACGCACTAGACAAAAGCAATCTGTTTCTTCGTGATTTTTGTGCTGTTAATTTGTTCGTACAAATAGTTTTCCGCTACACTGCAAATCAATTTACCTCAATCGACTTGTACCCCGTGGTCGTACAATACGATCAAAGTGGCTACACAACAGCTACAACAACACACAGCTTGCCATTTTTGTTCATTTGCATACAAAATTAATTCTTCGTGCCACCACCGGCACCAGCAGCAAACCCAATCCCCACCGCTGCCACATCCTACCAGCGATACAAGAACGATGCCAATCGACTACTGATTGGTTCTATCAGACTAAACTTCACATCTCACTTGTCCTCATGCCGTTCCAAGCGCACCATCAGGCTCACCAAAACCATCGGCAGGAGCTGCTCCGAACGGGCACAAATGTGACACATTTTACACACTCAGCTAACTTTCGATAGGCACCATGTTCGAAAGCAAATTCCCAGCAGTTTTCACCCAATCTTGTCACGTTCTCGGGCACGACCTGAGGACAAGTCACGTGGTCTCTCCAAGTCACGGGAGCTCACGGGGAAAGGGACCGCCGGACGAGGATGCCGGATGCCGGAGCGGAGTGTTGAATTGGGAAATAGTGCTTGGGAATGATGATTTCCCAGGCGGTAGCAAATCTTTCTTCGGCCCTTTTTTCCGGCAGCCCGGCACTGTTAGGCTGATAATCGCGATATAAACTAATGTCATTCGGCCGTATTTCTTCTCTTCGTTTGACACTTTCTCGAGACCGGGTGAACGCGGGCGTAGAGAGAATTCCTTTGGGGCAAACTTTCAGCAATCTTTTCAATGATCGATTTTTCGATTGTGTGTTCGATTTCGGCATGGTCCGGATGAACGTGAAGACAGCACTGGACAAAGTTGTTGATGTTGGTTGATTTCGGTCCCTGTGCTGGTTTGTTGCTGGGATTGTTGCTTTCAATCTTTCGGACGATAATCTCAAGGTGAGAAACGGAGATTTTTATGTTGTTGGGGTGTGTATGGATTTTCTTTTGTTTTGTTGTATATTTCATATGATTGTTAATACGAAGTTGATTGCTCATCCCACCACCTGTCATATGACTTTCGAAATGAGAATGTCTCTGGAGGCGCAACATAAACGACTCTCTCTGGACGATACGTCCGAACTTTTGAACCAAAACTACCTACGTAACATTATTCGCCATTTAGTTTTGGTATAGTGGAGTAGTGGAGCAGTAACGTGTTTCGTAACTTCATCATACTTTAATTGCCGTAAAATATGTTTTAAATGCACTTGCTACGGTGGAAACTTTTAACCCAGCTACTCAGCGCGAGCAACTGAGAGCAAAAGAAAATGGAAGCAAAAATCGCTCACAATGCACAACAACAACATTCTTGAACACTTGGGCGCCTTCGGAAAAGGCAACTGTTGCCCGCACACTAATTACTTCCAAACGCCTCTCTAAGTGCTCATCCAGCCAAACGTCAGCTTGTTATGCCACTAGCTTTATCCAAACTTTTCTACCTCCCCGCGCAACTGCATAATCCCACCAGCGAAAGCAGCGCACCGTGAAGCGTGATTGCATTTCGCTGCCGGAAAATCGCCCCGGCAGCGAATGAATGCGCTTTTGCCCGCTCGCAGCATCATTTCACGCCGAGCTGCGAGATGTAACCGAAGAAAAACAATCTGCTTCCCGCGAGCGTACACCTTCCGCCACGTGCGGCGTTGCTGCGCCATTTCGCTGCAGCAGTTGTGTGATTTGAATCGGAAAGCTTTCGCTGGCTCACCAACATTCTGCAGTTTAAGCACGTGGTGCCGGTGGCTGATCCGCGGCGTGGAGCAGTGCATCATAATATTTTTAACAGTAGTTTATCCCATTTCCATTCTCGCCTCTCTGCCCGGCCCTGGTCGCGTGTAGTTCGGCCCGAGTGGGAAAAACCATTACTCCGCCGGGAAAACCTCCACCAAAAGCCGTGGCTGCAACCCGCAGCAACCGAGTGCGAAACGAGATCCTGTCGAGAATCTAGTTAACTTCCGTTGCCTGGGAGCTGGGCGGAAGCTGAACGTGAGCAATTTGTACCGCTCGTTCCCATTTGTCTAATTTTGCCTGCATATTTTATTCATTACCATCTCACCTCGTTCGCCGCTTTACGCCACGGGACGCGAGTCTGCTGGTGCTTCCAAAACGGAAAAGGATCTTCTTCGGATCGTCCCCTTCCATTCTGCACGCACGCAAGTCTTGCGCTCAAACCAGACCAGAAAGTGGCCACTTTCACGGGCGATGGGTGATGAGAAACAGCAGGAGGCCAGCGGGGAGCTCCGTGGTCCCGTAGCAGTAAGTATGAAAAATTGCGGAAAAGTGATACCAAACTGAATTAAATTCAATTGCGAGAAGAGCCCCGGCAACCACTTTTCCAACAAGGATACGCGCCTTGGCGTTGATGTTTAGTTTGGTTTAGTTGTGCAAGGAGAGGAATGCGGTGCTGTGGGAAAGCTGAAACTGCAAAATTACCATTCCGAGGATTACGGACCCTGTCATGAATTATGTTCGTGGCGTGCAGCGCCGTGCATTCCCCCGTGAAACCAACTAGGGCTAATTAAATTATCTCCGACACTCGGCGACCATCATCCACATCATCAGCAGTTGGGATGCCGTGCTAGGAATTTTCATTTGGAAAATTATCAACGGGTTAAGAAAATCGGTTCTTATAATACGCATAAGCACGATTTGCTTTTCCTTATCCAATCTACAATTCACTCTCGGCTACAAACGGCAAGGCCTGTGGGTGTCTGTATTATTTCCATTTTACAAATCTGTTACACGAAACCAATTTGTTGAATTTTTAACCGGGAAAATGCTTTTATTCCTCTTTCCACGATCACATACCGACACATACAACCAACCAACAACAAATCGTCCTACGCTTTGTACGTCACTTGTCAGCATTACCATACAAAGCAATACTTTGCGTCGTTTATACCGTGAGCCATAGGGCGAACGGAGGTTTCTTGGAATCGATTCACAGGAAAAGTTAGATAAACAAAATGAGATTATGACGCGCCATCACATTTCCTTCCCACTTCACCGGAATGGCTACTCCTCACATACACACAACGCTCTGAATTGTGTTTCATTTCCTTCGCAAAGGACGATTCACGCAAACTTCCCGAAAGCCTGCCGCTTTCTTCCATTGGTGCCGAAACCCGCTTGAATCGCCAAACAATCGAATGAACCATATGCATTACGCCCGTACCAGACCGACGAACCAACAACTGCCGCCGGTAAAGAGTTTTTCCTCTGTGTCACTTCCTGAACGGATGGGCGAGCTTCTTTGTTGCCTTTTTGTGCTTTTCACCAAGCACAAACCGAAGCTGCACAGATGCGCCATGGCGACGGATTTCCACGTGGCGACGGACCAGCGAATGCGAAAAGAACAACTCCTTCAGGCCAAATCGAAATCGGAACACGCAGAACACGCCCTTTCGCGGGCGCCTTGACGAACTTTGGGCAGGCTAAATTTGTTTGTGTTTTCTTCAATTAACTTATAATCGAGTTTAACATCCTGCACCCGGTGTGTTTGCGTGTGCACGGCCATGGCCACTCGGTCAACATTCAACAGCAATGTCAATATTTGAACCTCCGAATTGAAGTTCTTTCTTTTCGTTGGTACTCGCGCGTTCGCTAGTGCTATTTATTGCCTTATCGAAATCAAGAACTACCCATACGGATAGGGAAAGGATAAGATTTATAGCAAATAGTGCTGAAAGCATTTCATTAAACCTTAAATTCACTCGCATTCTCTCTGAACCATGTCCCGAAAAGAAGAAAGGAAAGACAATTCAATTCCCATCAATAGCGCACATAAAGACACTCGAATGAGCGTAATTGCAAATGCAATTAAATACCGTAATTACAACACTTATCTGCGCATTGTAAAACAATTTTTTAAACAAGAAAAAAAACGCTCAGCTAACACAAATTAGATTCTTAGCGCAAGAACCATCATGCTTTTCGTCAACAGCGTATCTTCAATGAAAGTTCGTTTTATTATTACATCTGGTCTCCACGTGCCATGGAAAAAGTTTTTTGTAGCTTTCTCCGTGTTGGTATTTCACAAACGAATTCAGCAAGCACAAAACATTGCCTCAGGATATTTTGAGCTTTCTGGTTCCTTTCTCTCTCGGCCCGCTCACTTTTCGTACCCTTCGGTTCTTCAACTAAAGTGTCATTTTGAGATCTGTTGAAGCGACAAATTAACTCCAATTTCTAGGTAACCGAGTGTTTTACCTCGTAAGCGCTTACACCTGGTATGGATTCCTCTACGTTTCTTCATTTAGTGGACTACTAGCAGCATTATTAGTAGTACCAGAGTTCCCACTCAATGGAGCGATGTGAAGCTTTTCCGAAAAGGTACTTAGGTGTTTGGAACGGTTCACTGCGCCTGACAGCGTCTTAGAAGTAAACTGTCAAAACAATTGGACTCGTGTCGTGTGTGAAAAGCTAAGAAGTAAGGCGTATCCTTAAGCGAAACACATCCAACATTTGCCTTGTGCCGCAGTCGGACAGGCAGTCAAGGAAGCAGGTGTTCCGCACAACCCGTGCGCTTCCTGTAAGGTAACGCCGGTCAAAGCCACTTCGCACGAAGTCGTGAGTAGGCTTTTCAATTTCTCACCGATTTTCGCACCTTCTTCGAAACAAATGCGTTCGGTGACCCAAACTCTAGGCATATTCGGAATATAAATGAGCCCCGACAAGCCGAGATTCGACCCTGCCGAAGAGTTCGGGCCGGGTGGATCCGGTAAACGTTTCGGAGTGCTTAGGTCGTAGTTCGCCATAGCGGACGGACGATGGAATTTCAATTTCTCTCCATTCGCACAGGCCACAAAGTTTTGATCGATTTTCGGGCTGAGCGAAAGTTTCGATATAAATCTCATTTTCGTCGACAACCAGCGGAAAAAGGTGCCGCCGGGATCAATCGCACGGAGCTGTACCGTGTGGCCATCTTCGCTGTGGTTGCTAGCAACTGCGCCGGGAAAAAGTTTATAATTTCTTTTCGAATCCGTTTAGTGTATTATCCATCAAATGCCGCGGCTGCCGTCCTGACGTACAGCTTCGGTAGGGTCATCTTATCGATCCTCGAACAACCCTCGACCGGGATTAGATTGGTAAATTGGCTTTCTCTTTACCACTTTCACGAAAGCTCGGTTTTGCTGACATTGGATTGCTGCTGAAAACCTAAATCTAATCATTGACATTCCTGCCGAAACGCACGTAAACATGGTGTCTTTTTTGCGGATGAAGAAACTAGGCCATCCCGGTTTGGGTTGGTCCGGTCGGTTTGCTTGCGAATTGTGGTTGGGAAAAAATATTCTTTCCCGTTGCACACCGCAGACGCAGTGAATGTGCACCCGATACAGGCGCTACTTCCGGCCGACAACCTATAATGGTCGTGATTTGTGCGCAAGAAAGTACTACGCCCGGTTCATCCAAAGTTGTTCAGAGCAAGAAGAAAACAACAACCCTCTCGCCAAATCTGGACAAGTCTGATGTACTACAAACATTTTCTCGCAGCGTTGGGTAAAAAAATGAAACGAAATCAGATTAACTTTCTGTTCAGCAGATTTTTTGCCTATTTGTTTTTTTTTTTTGGACCAGTACTATTTCAAGCACATGCCATATCGTTCCTCTATCTGCCATCTCAAATCTCTGATCCTTGGTCGAAAAGCCGCACGGCACGATGGATAGTTTTTGGTCGAGCTCGGTTTGGGTTTTTGTTCTGCTTGTTTGTTTTCCGTGTAGAAGAAAATAGAGAGATAGGCCGTTTGGTAAATTGACTTATCATTCCCAGTATCGCATCCGTCTGATCAGCGCGACTGATTGCATTCGTCCTTGGCCAAACGAGATAGGACGGCATTGCATAGATATCGTCAAACAAACAAGCATTGTTTTCCGAAAACAGGGATTCTTGCAAAAAAAAAAACGCATACACGAAACTGAACATCATCGAAGTTCCTGTGCACAGTTGTGTTTGTCCCTCGTTTCAATTGACATTTTCAGTCCAGGAATGTCAACGGTGTAGTCGTTGGATTATGATTGAAATTACAAAAGAACAATGTTTTGCTCGACGCTCCAATATTTCTAATTGAATCAGTCTAGTTTAAGATAACATGTAACCCATTTATAGTATGTTAACATACAAACCATATTTTGTTGGACCCGTTTGTTCTCGAGTGCATGTTATATTTGTCCTTACTCAAAGAGGGTGTCAAAGAAACGAAAGAAACTGTGTTCAATTTACGATGGCTTCATTGTGCCTTTATACGAACATGGAAACACATCTCTCCCTTCATGGAAACACATCGGATTCTCCCTTCATCCCAAGCAATGCAGCAATATTTATACGTAAACAGCCGTACGACCGAGCGATCGCATTCACGAACACCATACACCGATCTCTATTTATGATTCACCCGCACACGATACGGTTGATGAGAAATGTTATTACATTTCAGTGCGAAACCCAAACAAATACAAAACCCAGCCAGGAAGAAACTAACAAACATGATCAAGAGTTTTGCATCGCGACATTCTTTTCGTTGCTGCCGATACATTACACGTAACGAACCGCGAGAGCTTCAGACTGTAAGGGTAGGGTACTCGAGGTAGGAACTCGAGGCGACATGAGCATTAAACTTCCAATCCAACTTCGGCCTTGCTTCGGCGTGTCGGCTCTATTCATTTACGGGAGCATGTAAAATTTAACTTATGACAATTTACAAACGATCTCAATGAGACGCTCGTGCTCGTGGCAGGCAAAGGGCAGAACTCGTACGAAAACAAGAGCATAACCTCATACAACACGTACCGTGTCGGAAAGTTGTTCAACTTTTTTTTATCGCCCCACTTCCAACCAATCCGATCCTCTCTCGTCCACACGGGTCCGGCATGAAATGCATATCATAAACTTTCCAGCTGGCCAAAGGGCCAACTTTGCCAACGTACACAAACACCGGGAATGTCCACCGGTTTTCCGTATCCTCGCATCTGGCAACCTGGATAGCTGGTTCTCGGTTGGTCAGCTTAAAGGCAACGTGTCGTGTAATAAAGAAGAAAAAACTCAGCTTGGCTTAGTAAAAAAAAACGAGAACACTTCGTTGTGCCTTCCTTTCGCTGGACACATATTGTTTCATTTACCGGATCGCGGATACTTCGTACACCACGAGCTACGGCTGCGCGGCAATACGAGGCAAAATGTTTATCGGTGTCCAGAGCAACAACAACAACAACAACCCCGACCAACGAAACTCATGCATTCGCTGCAAACATGTGTGTGATGCTGCTGCTCGGTAAGAAACTCTTCTGGCACAGACGGACAGACGCAAAACCAAACGCCACATAAGCTAAGAAACAGGCAAAGGAAGTAAGCTCCAAAGCTCAGACAATGTCGCTCACGCTCTGACCACACTGGTATGGCGAAACTGGATTAAAGCTGCAAAGTTTACCGCCCCGACCCATAACCCGCGAGACATCTGGACTTTCTTTGGCTTAGCTCTTGTGTGGAGTGTGTTTTGCTTTTTCGTCTTCTTTCTTCTGTTTGGTTTTATTTAGTTTTATCCGCAGTTTTTCAATTATTATTTTATCCCCGCTCGGTTCGCAATCCCCCGTGGCAGCCCTCGCTTAACCCTTCGCCGAACGCTCAGCATCGCCTGTTGCGTCAACGCTTTGGCTTTGGCTTGTGCTGGCGACATATCGGCGCGTTGTCACGATTTCCCCGGGTGGTTCGTGCCGTTTGCTAAACACGAACGGCGTCCGTTTTTCTGTTTAAAAATTGCTCCACACAACCACTTTTTAATCTGCTCCCCAAAGGCGCACCAACCCTACCTCACGGGATGGTTGCGGGTTTGCCGGTTTTGCTCCATTTTTATCCCACCCGGGTGCGCAGCTTCACCATGATTAACGATTTGTGCTTAATTTTAATAACTGCACAGCTTTACCGTGCCCCAAGCTCTCTTTGCCACCTACGATGGCGCGAGGACGATGAAACGGATAAACTATTGCTATTTATTTTATTTATTATCTTCAGACAATTTGTTGCGCCACACAAAAGCGCCCATTAAGCGCGCGGACGGTTGCGGTTTCGGATTTATTTATTCTTGCTTGTATTTTGTTTTGTTTGCCGAGTTCGCTTCCCGCTTCCCGCTGCATTATATGCGCCGTGAAATATGATGCTACTACCGTGCCAGTATAATGCGGTCCATGTGCCGCCAATCGCCGCGGACATTTCTCTTGTACTTCCGTTTCCGATCGTTGGAATCCGAGCATGGCGTTCTTAATGATTTTATTTGATTGCACTTATTAATTTGGATTCAATCACGACGTATGTGCTTGGGATTAATGATAAAAATTGCACATTCGCGCAGTCAGACTTCCTATTATGTTGCGTAGAAGCTTTTACGTGTAACTTTTCTGAATGAAATAACACAATCTGTGATTTAACATAGATATTGTTGAATCGATTTACCTTCACTATTTGAATACTTTCATCGCTTAAACGAAGCATTGATGTTGTATTTTAAACACACTATCATCATAAATAACCGTAATTTCATATTCCAAGAGTCATATATTCCAGCTTAAAAGAACATTTCACAATCCTTTCACCATTTATATGGGTGAAATTATACCATGAACTACAGGAAACGATACAAAGCATTTTAATTAACTACTCCACTTAAATCTATTTTCAAGTATTGTATAACCACTTATGAAATAGAATTTGTACTAAATCCTGTTGTTATAGTATGTTAAAGTTTTATGATATGTAAGTAGTAAAAGCTTTGCATCAATATCCTCAAGCCATATATAACATATCAAAAAGGATACCGCTTTAGGTCAAGTAACATTTCCCGTGGAGTTTTTATCTGTTTGATCAAAAGTTATTTTTGATGAGAAGAGATGCATACAAAAGCTTTTATTTGAATAATTTAGAAATAACAGCAAAATAACAAGCAAGCAATTCTTTTCTCCCATTTAAACCGCTTGAAAAATCGAATCCCAACATCAACGATATGAACGAGAGAAATGCATCATATGCATCCCGCTAATGCCCACTGGGCAGTGCCATTTTCGGCATCAAAATTTACACGCAAATGGTTTCACTGTAAATATCTCACCGATGTCCGTACGTGCCCGTAACCGTCAACAGGATTGCAAGCTGCCAACCGTTGCATGGAGCAGTTTTTTTGGTAATGGTATTTGTAGTCCATCACTAGAAAATCTCCACTAGCAACCGGTGTAAACCCGTCATTCTCGCAATGATTTTTGATGCCATCGTTTGCGTTGACCGTGGGTTCAGTCTCGTTGGGTTTAATTTTATTTTTTTTAATTTTTTTGTAACAAACCACCCTACCAACCAATTTTCTGAAGCAGAAAAGTTCCTAACTGGGTCCAGCACCACCAGCAGCAGCAGCGGTAGTAGTGAGCTGCAGTGTCGAGTGCACTAAGCACCGCACCGACAAGCGTACCTGACCGATGTAGCGCGAACGATCAAAGCGCAAACTAGCGTACCCAGTTGAATGTCCTGAAAAGCAAAAAAGATACTAAAAACTAAAAACAAATGCACCATGTGCAGAGTGCATACTTCACTCGGGTTCGCGAGTGCATCTGGCCCAATAGCTACCGTATCAGGCAAGTTCGGTGGTGTAGCGAAACGGTTAAAAACCATCATGACGGTGACTTACGTTTGGAGCGATGGAATGGTTTGGCAACACAACATCTGGTGCATCTGTGCGGACAAGGGATTCTTTGGATTGGATTTTATTTATGAATCAGTTTCTGGTAAGTGCTGGAAAATTCACACGCTGGATCATGCCACGAGTTTTTTAAAAGGTCTTAGGGGGATGATGAATTTAGTGGTTTGAAAAATCTCGATCTCACGCCATGGTTGGTGAAGTAACAAAACCAACACACTATCAGATGCATTTGCATGTTTTAATTGCAAAAAAGCCTTTTTTTAGTCAATGCAATGCTGTCATGAAAACTTTTGAACACGCACAATCTCGCTATCATATGTTTTCATTTAAAATGACACTATTGCTGCATGGATATTGAATAACAAACAATCCCGTCAACATGGTGCGTGAGAGAAGATATTTAAAAAAAAATAAAACACGCAGGTAAGAACAATCACAAACGAACCTTTCTTATGGAGATTCGTTTAAAAAGATTTTCCCACTCACTTGCAAATAAAGAACAAACAAACACATTCACAACACCGCTCGCTTATGAAGACATTGTAGCTTATCCTGGTGGCCAGATTTTCGGTAGAAAGCACATAAATTACGACCTGATCCGAGCCGAACGAATATTAAAACAGTCATTATTCGTATTACAATCGTTGACAGCGGCCGTTCCCTGCTCGTGTCGTATTTTATACGTCCCATTTTACACGCTCTCCCGGGCCGCATGTTCCGGCGCGGCCATAAAGGAAACAAACAACGCTCGTTAAAAAAGGCGCCAACATAGCCAGCGATAAAGTTGTGACAATTTGCGTAAAGCGCTTCGCACTGTGTGTATGTATGACTTCAATCGTGTTTTGTTTTTTATTATTTCTCCTGCCCAACGACACCGACAGCCTTTAAGCGGTAATTGTCCAGCGCATGTCGGCTGGACTGTATCGTGCGCGTTTGCGATCGTCCTGTTGAAACTGTTAGTGCTGCTGATCCCCTGCTACGTATCGCGACGCAAAACTACTCTTCAGCTACCGGAGGTTTAGCGGTATTTTTGTTTTTAACACTCAACCCATAAAGCAGCGGAAACGGGTGGGCTGTGCAAAAGCGCACAAAAGTACATTCTAACTATAATTTCGCGTAAGCATGGGCATCTAGCTGTGTGCTTTATTTTAGAATATTTTTCAAACGACCAGCATGCAGACAAACATCTGGCGCTGCACGACGGTGATGAAGGGATAGGGAAAAAGGTTGATAACGCTTTCGTAAGTCCACATCGAACATAAAGTCAAACCAGTGTGCTTATTGCTTTAGGTTGGTGTTCAAAATTGCTTTTGTGTGATGTGTTTTTTATCCTCTACAGTGAGAGCTACAAGCAACATTCTAAAAGGTTTGCCCATCATAACGCAAGATGCATCCAATAAACCAATAAACGGGAAAGGATTCTTTGAGGCATCTTCATATTTTTTTTTATTTATGTGTTAATTGTGCTTCCCCCGCAGCCATAGGATGCAATAAAAAATCCAACAGAAGGGAGCACCACAACCCATTAGAACGTTTTTGTTTTTTTTTTATATCACCCATTAGCGTGGCCGGCGGATTAATTTCATCTCTACGTCCATTTTCTTTTCTTTCCAGCGGTGGCATTTTCGGTGACGCTGTCCACGTTGCTCGCGCTCGTCGTCACCCGGGCGGCGGCGGATGAGATTCGCGATACGCGCGAGGGCGAAACGGTCACACTGAAGTGTCGCTTCAGTGAGCAGTCGGCGGCGAGCGATTTTTCCTACTACTGGGCACGGTCTACGGGCAACAAATTTGACAATGTTGCCATCAAGGGTGTTCAGCTCAACACAAACTACAGGTAGGTGGAACATATTTACTTCCAAACCAATCCAAACCAACGGTGCAAACCGGACCGAGCCGATCGGGGCAGCCTGGGCATCCGGTTTAATATTCCGGATGTGGTTCTCGCCGGCCGGAAATGCACATATTTATTTCCCACCGACCAAGCAGCAGCCTTGCTGGCAAGCCGAATGTTCAACGAGCAAATAAACGGACCATCACGAATCCATTATTCGCTGCGTTCGACCGGCTAACCACTACGCTACGCTTGCACATTGATCGACAGGTTTAATGTTTGCGGTGCCTCGGAAGACAGCATGTACCCGGAGTGAAAGAGGTGAAGGAACGGGTTGCGAAAGAGTCTGCACTGCGGGATCTCGCTCGTTATCAACGCTTATGCAATTGGGTGTGGATGCGCCACATCGGTATGCCACCACCACCAACACCACCATGAGTAGCACCTTTGCATTGGCAAAAGGATTGTGCAGCGACCGAGGATTTTCGCAAAAGCTTTGTGTGTGTTTGGGTGTATGTGCAAACGGCCGATATGATCGGGAAATGACAAGAGCATTTCAGTGGCGTTTGCGTCGCATTTTATTCGTAACTAACTGGATGTGTATGTGCATGCTATTGATTTTATTTTCCATCGAATCCGGTGAACGATTTGATGAAGCGTATTTATGTGCAGTATTTCCATATGCCTGATTCACTGCGCGAGAGCAATTAGGTGACGCACTAGCTTACGCGAAAGTCATTACCGATTCAATCACGTGGCAGATTCGCTACCATCTGTGCATTAATTTTCATCTAAATGCTAGTATTTTCCTCATTCGCTTGTTCAAAGGGGTCCTTTTCGTGGCATTTATACAATACTAACGATTTCAAATTTAATATTGAACTCACATTTGTATGTACTATCGATGGTTTTTGAAGGAAAAAGTAATAACAAAAGTAGGTTTAATTTTACGCTTACCACAGCATTCTGCCCAAATGAATCACGTGTTGTAATCGCTGGTCGGTTGGTTTGCGAAACAAGCAAACAAATTTAAAATACCCTAAATGGCTCACATTTTTACTGCGCTTCCCATCGAAAGCGATTAAGCTCGAGCACAAATTTGATTACGGCTACCGTCATGCCCGCACAGCGTTCCGATCGTTAGGGTAGCGACGTGATGTTTGATTCCCGCCCACCCGACACCAGCCACCTGAACCTTCTAAAAAACATGAATTTTTCACACAATGTTTTTTGTTCTATTTACCTTTTTTGCTCACATTTTGCCGCGACCTTTACCTACCGCGCTTGTGCACCCTTCGGGTAACATCAGAAAAATGCACATTGTACAGACGACACACCTTAACACCATCGTATACCCAGTAAAGCGAAAAACACCCGGGTTAAGGGTTATGCTTCAAACACACATACACAGAGCGTGCGAGGCTGTGGGTGGAGAAAACTTGATTGCGGAACGGCCCCGGTCAGACCAGGTTGAATCGAAACCTGGGGCGCGGAACCGAAAAGTGTCAAGTGACTGATAAAATGTACACCGAAAACAGGTTTATTATTATTTCATTCTGACAGTTAAGCAACCGCAGCATAAAGACCACGGTGATGAATATTAAACATTTTTAGCGCATAACCGCATAAAAACCGACTCTTTGGTCGACTTTCCACCGAACCGCGTATCGGGCGGGGAAAGCGAACCGCTCGCAACGGGTGCATGATGATCGCGAACACGGATGAAACATTGCGCCCGATTTGCAAGTGGTGGTGAAAGGGGAGAAGGTGGTTGAACAGGAGTAGGATGAAAAAAAAACATTCGGCGAATAAATTTCCCGAACATCCCCAACATTGGAATTTTCGTTCCAAAGCACGGAGACGACAGTTCGGACGAAAAACAAACGAAGTGCCACTATCAGCGCTGGTCAGCAGCACTGGCAGCGTCAGTGCCGCCACCATTTCGCAGCGGAACAGCACAATGACATAACCAAAGCAGCGAAAACGACATGCACATGCCAAATGATCGGTAGTGTGGGGTTTTCATTTTTTAAAAATCTGTACAGAAGCAGCAATTTAAGTACCACCTAACTTGCTCAACATTTCAATGGATTTTGTTTTTAACAAAAAAGTAAACAAACAATTTTCATTTCCTTAAACACATGACATGTTCAAAAATTAAACAAATCGAAACATGTTATATAATCTAACTGCAACTGCATATAAGCAACTGCATAGCGTCCAACGTCGTTTCTAAACAATCAGCGATGAAATACGCGGTTGGTAATCACCAAATTTTACTACTTTCTAAAAATAAACTCCTTGCATAATTAAGAACTCCTAACCGCGTGGGATTTCGTTAAAGTTAGAAGTATGTACTGGAAAATATTGATGTGACATGAGTAAATAGCTCAGTTTTGAAAAATGCGATTATTGTTACTTGTGTATTCGTGGTACTCTTCATGCCGAATTATTGTTACAAACCGAGGTACTCTTCATGCCGATAGAAACGGCTTAACATAAACAGAACAATAGCGAAGCTTATGTTTATACCCAATAAAATATTGAGCCATAAAGCTACGAAATTCTTACGTTAATAGATCACTTGAAAATTACTTTAAGCAAGGTGAAATTCTAACCAATGGCAATCGCTCATGCCAAACTACATTAGTCTAATTGTAATTTGGTACTTCTTCCATATCGCTTGGATTTCATTAAACCTACCAAATTCAATTCAATTCAATTATGAGTCAAACTGCTATTTCAAAATATGCAGTTCTTCATAAAAATGACAATATGAATATGATAGTCATATGTCAAATATGAAGTCATATTCATATATGACTTCATAAAAAAATCTCAACAAATCCTAAAGACGAGTTTGTAAAAACCCCGTTTTTTTATCAAAGTTCCTGACCGATTCATTCATTCTTTTTTTTCTACCTATGTGCATACTTCCACTCAAAAACACTTTCAAAACATTTGCATGATGTCATCCTCTTCCTAAACTACATCATCACTAACTTATCACTTAATTCATTATACCAATATCATTCAATAATAACACAGCACCAACCATGTAATACGGATGGCATATGAACCAACTAATGCTTTTTAATTTGTTTCTATCTACCTCGCCCACCTCCGCGAAAAAGGTCCAACACTTGTGCAAACTAAGCCATAGTGGTTGCCTGCCAGGGCAAACTATATTATGATCATGACCATCCCAGACCACATGTTCGTCATTTTGTGAATCTTTGATTTCCTGTATTAGTCGTTTAGCACTTCGTTTTCCTTTCATACATTTAGGTTCGTTTGCTGTTCCGAGAAGCTTTTATGTTATTTGTCAAATAAGCAATATAGCGCTGGGACGAAGCAATGTGCTGTCGGTTTGCACAAGGCTGAATAAGTTCAAAGGACATCGATGTTACAGCAACGCAACGATGTAGAAGGATACACATTTGTTTGAGTTGGTTATGGAGCTGAGAAGCTTCATTCTTCCTCGAACAGATGACTTTTTCTTGTCATATCAAAGCACTGGGCAGAACTTTGTTGGAATGTTATTGGTTTTGCCCGTTGAAGTCCCAAGAGCGGTATACAATTTCGTGCAACATAGATTGATTCGGAGAACACTTTTTACCACCGATTTGCCAAATGTAATTAATCAGTCAAATTGATCCCGCTTCAATCAAATGGAAAACAATCTACGGTGATGTGTATCAGGTCCTAGAATTTCTAAATGTTTCACATTACCATTTTTGTAAAAACATGTATAACTAGACGCTCTGTTGAAAGAATTTCAAACACGAAGAAAAACAAAGTTACTATGAGTCAAAAACAATATTTCAAATTGCAAATCAAGTTTAACATGCCTACCTGTATGCGACGCAGTTAAAAACGAAGAAAGTTGTTCATTATGTCGTGACAAACCTGACGCGCCCTACACCACCTTCTTGTTTAAAAGTTTACCAACCGACCAAAAGCCTATCGAAAATTCGGAGTAACATACAAAACAAAACAAGCGTAGTATGTTCGGCCAGCATAATTATCCAAAGAATAACAACTGCTGTACGGTGCTCGCAACGGAGGGTCTAGCCCTAGCTCGGACCTACCACCCACCCCGCCTAAGCATCGTTGTTTATGCTTCAGCTGTCACCTTCAAGCGCTCCTATCCAAACTTTCCGTCAACGTGGCGCTTCATCACAGGTCCGCACAGTCTGCTATGTGTTTCAATTTGTGGGTACGTTCGTGAGAGGGTTCGTTTTTGCTTTGCAACTTTTGTTCTTACCAAAACTTTAAGACTCAGACCCGCACGGAAAGCACCAGTAAATTGGACCACGGTTATGTGTTACGCAAAAATATCACCGACAGCATGGCGGCAACGCAAACTTACCGAATCGTAAATCATTGAATCGTTTCCCATTGTAGGTGGCGTGTGGCATGATTTATTTTATGATTGCTTTATTTCTTCTAAATTTTCCATTCCGGTCGCCCCGGAAGCCCGTCAGGTGCTGGGTCAGTGGGTGGAGGGCGATCCCCGGGGTGAGTGGAAGCTCTGTTGGCAATCGCGCCCCGGATATGAAAACCCCAACATCGGGGCTACTGAAAGAGAGTAAGCATGGAAAGAGCGTGAGGTCGTAGGTTAATTCTACTGACTCCTAATTTTATGGCACCCCATTTGCAATGACTTTTGGCATACTATTTTCTTTTTTAATGTGCTTCTGAAGCCATTATGCCGGGCCACAGCCTTAATCGTTCAGCGGATAAAGCGAAATTTCCCGAATGGGTTTCATCCAGCCCGTCGAGCGAAATTGCACTCCATTGTCCGAAAATGGCACAATTTTAAGCAAAACTATACTTGAGGCAGTGATCGGTGCCAGTGCTTCCTGTTACTGAAGCTGTACCACAGTTTGAAAAAGGCGCATTTTATCTACTTCGCTGCATAAAGCTTGCATTTTATTTGTATTTCTTTTCCTGGAGCGGCGTTGAAAATGAAAATGGTTTAGGCAGTGCTAAGCCTGCTAGTATTGGCAAAATCGCAGGAAATCTATCGATTCGGGTTCGGGTACCTGTGTTTTTGTGTTCCCCGTTTTGTTTGCCCTTTTAGAACCGACTAAAATAATAGTCGGCGCTGCAAGTGCTGCCTGAAATCGAACACGGTGCATTGCGAAAACATAGTGCTGCGATAGGGATTGCTTTTCGGCATGTTTTCCCAAATTATCTGGGTGGAAAATACACGGACACGAACACTCGGATCCTGATGTGCACTCGAGTGCGTTCAATTTTGGTTGCATATGAATACCGTGTACCTGTGAAGTCTGCATGCCGTGCGTTCGGATAAGCAAAAGTAGGACCGTAAAAAACTAAACAAAATCTATTCTACATGTTATTTTCTGGCGCAAATGCGAACGTCCCTTCAAATGCTATCATGTGCGATTCGCTACGGCAGATCCGTGCAAATATCTTGCGCAAAGGAATGCAGAAAATTGAATGATCATTCATGCGACTCTGTGAAACCAAACGAGCGTAAATAAAGCTAGTGGGAGGCTGTAATATTAATTTCGAACTGCAAGTGGAGATTTTATGTTTGGCTCCCGAATCAATCGCTTTCCAAACGACAGTGGAATGTGGGTGATACTGGGAAACATATCTGCGTCTACTCATATACGAAATTGTATTGTTTGCTAACCGCGTAGACGACTGATTACGTTTTACAGCAACGATTGTCAGCATCAGACGAAGTTTGAATATGTTTACCATTTCAACCGAGCGCGCGCGAACTCCCGTTTCCCGTCAGCAAATGATAAAACGTGCCTTCCGAGATGCATTCGATCTGCTGCCAAACAGCCAGAAAATGGGAACGTTTTACGCGCCCGCACTCTCGGAACACGCATTCTAGCACGTGCGTTCCGGATCTGAACCGTGAAACAGTCCGTTGTTCACTTGTAAAACACACAGTCATTGTTATATTTAGCCAACTCACAAGCCATGCCTCCACCCGGTTCCTGGCAGCACTACAAGTCGCGATTTGCTTTGGTCTTTGATGGAATAATAAACAATTTCACTTTTGAGAAATGTTTGTATTTTTTTCTTTTCTTACGTTTCCCCGCATGTGGAGAATCGAAGGCTGGAGTTGGATTCCTTCGACTCTTGGGTGCATACGAATCAGATAGATGAAGCACGGTTCTTTGCTTGTGCCACTGTAACTTAAACGTTTGTTTGGTTTCTTCGCCTTTCAGAATCGACTTCCGACCGGAGCAGGGTATTTACGATCTCACAATTATGAACACATCCTACAGCCGGGATAATGGACGGTTCGAGTGCCGCGTGAAAGCGAGCGGTACTGGTGCGGACGTGCATCAGGAGTATTATAATCTGACCGTCCTAACACCACCGCAGCCACCGTTCGTCGAGCCGGTCGAGTTACGGGCCACCGAGGACGAAAAGTTCGATCTGACCTGCAGCAGCATCGGAGGTTCACCGGATCCAACCATCACGTAAGTCTACTACCGCTTTGCCCACTCGTTAGTCCTTCAATGTTTGCTATGATTTCACTATCTTTTCCCTTTCTCTCTCTCACTCTCTCACTCTCTCTCTCTCCCTCTCTCTCTCCCATAGGTGGTACCGAGTGGGTTCGGAAAAACCGCTCAAGTCGAGCAACGCCAAGGGCGGTTCGAAGGATCTGCGTACCTCAAGCACCCTGTCGATCGTGCCGCGGCGCGAGGACGATGGCGCAAAGTTTCGGTGCGTCGTCTGGAATCGTGCCATGGCCGAGAAGGATAAGCTGGAAACGACGGTCACCCTGTCCGTAAACTGTGAGTACTAGCACGCACGTCTGAATTAATCTTTATACCATGATTCTTTCGCCAAACATGCTCGACTATGCCCCAGCAAGCCAGATGGCCAGAGTGCTTTGTGCCACTGTGCATTGCTCCAGTCCAGTACAGAGCCGGCAAGGTTCCATCATACGGCCGACTGTTGCGTTTGAAGCAAACTCATCAACCTCGCGAGGAACTTTTCAAGGAAATTCTTCCAACACCGAGGAATACAAAAAATAAGTCACGCTACCAACTTTTCGAAACACTTTTTTTTAGTTTAGCATGCTGCTACGAACGGCAAATCCAGATAGCATGAGGGAGGTTAAACTTTTGCGTTAGTTGCTCAAACAAGATCGGAAAGGTCAATGCAGCACCGCTAATAACTTCATCCTGTGGCCGTTGATTGAACATGTTTGTAGGGTGGTTTTCCCTACATTTTCTCAGTCTTGCCATCGGCAGCAACACCGTTGCGAATGCGAACATTCAAAGGCATTCAAGAGAGAAGATTCATTTAAAATTGATTCGAGGAATTGATGCTTTTTATTTACCCAGAACCCACAGCGCAAATAGCTATCGAGGAGAAAATGTTTTAATTGATTCTGATCGAACTGAATGTCAGCATTACTCTAATTCAATAAGAATAGCAGGAGAAAAGGCACGCTACAAAAACAGAATTGAGCAAAGTAATGATTTTCTGTTTGGCGTCTCGACGCAATTATACACATTTAAACAAATACGAAACTTCAGGATAATTGGTTCGTCTCATCACGTCTCCACCTACGATGTTTCCGGCAAAGGCATGAAAAAAAATCCCGCTGTACTTGCCGATTTGTGTAGCATTTAATTCATGCAAAGTGCCAATTAATGACGCTCTAATTATTTATTCATGTAGCAAGGCACGATTTGCTACACTGCTAAAAACAAAAACGACCCAAAGCAAACCACAGCAACGACAAAAAATCTTCGAAATACCGTCTCTTCGTGTGAGAAAATCAATATTTAATTAAACGTATCCACCACACACACGTAAGAAATTGATAAACTGCTTCAACGCGTTGCCAGGGTCCGTAATCGGCCGGAAGCAACAAAAAACAATTATGGATTCTCATACTAATGAGTACCGCGGCAGGGGAAATGGTGGTGGTAGTGGCAGAAGCCCATAAAGCTTCTCCATTTGGCAAATCGATCGGAGGCACTCTCGACACTCCTACCAATAGGCTCAGCGCGTGTCATTTATCTTGATGTAGTGCAAACTGAACTACTACGCTTTTTTGCTACTACGCTACGCTACCAGCGATGAGCTAAGAATTGGAAGAAAATTGGATCTTGTTGTGTCCCTTCGACCGATTCCGCACATAACGCACAGTTCTCCCGAAATTTGATTCCTTCACACCCGCACCAACCGAGCCCCATATGTTCTTCGTCCGGTGATCAATCTTTTGCCGATGCTGAAGTCCACACGATGAGCAGAGGAGAGCGTGCTATGAGTATGACAAAGCATAAGAAGGGCGGGCAAGACATTACCCACCGAAAGCGTTCACGTATTCGCTATCAAACAACCACCCGGAACCCATTTAGCCGTCCACCGGCGCTGGAGCGCATTGAATCCAATCAACGAATGGATATATTTATATATATGAGGGAGGGTTTATCATAAAGCGTATTTATTATCATTTCCCACTTACACCCGCTGAATGGTTATCGATCTTCCGGCGTTGAATTGATGGAATACGTGCGCTTCCTATGCATTTTTTTTCGCCCCGTAGGGACATCAAATTTTGCTTGCTAAACACTTTCATGCCCTACCTGTGGACGGTGTTTTCTACAAGGAAATACATGACAAACGCCAAAGACGTGAACAAAATAAGAACTAAAATATCTCTTCCGTTTAAATGTTCCTGCAGCCTCCACTCATAGCGAGCGGTCAGGATTTCATTCGAAAAGTTTCATATTAAAATTTCCCGTAAATGTCTACCCTCTACAACATGACATCGATCGATCCAAATTCAAAACTCCCTCAAATGGCTTGGCGTAGATAATTCCATCCAGCACTAATAAAATAAACCAGGCTTAAGCTAACAAACGTATTCGCAACAGCATCCATAGCCTCCCGGGACGAATTTTTCCCACCGGTAGAGTTTATACTCGGGAATTTATATTCGTAATTTTCGTGGTTTATGAACTCCTGACAAACCGTTCCGATAGCTTACGGTAGCCCATTTTCTTGACCGCTTTTCCCGCGGCCAAAAAACAGGAATGCTCGGGCGAAGCAAAAATTTGCTCAACGGGCAGCAAACATATTTTTTTCAAACGAAAACGGACTCTATATCCGCTCCATATCTCGATGATATTTAATTGAATCACCAACTTTTACGGTTGATGTATGGCTATGCAAAGCCATTTCAATGGCATTGGGACCGTGGTATTTACGCCAGGGAGAATGTTTCTCCTCTATTTTGCTTATTCGCTGAAAAATATTAAAGACTCGCCATCTCAGGAGGCTGAGACGGGTATGTTTGCATTTTTAACTCAATTTAATTTACTTGAAAAAATATCTTCGCGGAATTTGTAGTTATCTTAAAGTTTTGCTTTCCGTTTTTTTTCCGGCGCACGACAATATGGCTACTGAAATCATCACATATAATTTGCTGGGTGTAACCCACTCAAGATCTCAAACAACCGTAGTCGGACGATATTGATGACAGAGTGGCGTGCACGCCTCGCCCATCTACTACGTGACTCTTGTGGTACTCGAAATCCATCCATCCAAAACCGGAAACATCCAAACGCAGCGGAACACCGCGAAAAGCCCTTCAAAAGTACATTTTGACCAGGACCGTTTCGCAACGGTCACTCCAAACCGTGGCCGGGAACCGATCAGAGTTGTGGAACATTTCTTCGATCGGAACGACATAATTGAAATGATAGAACCGTGTCCCATTTGTGTCCCCAACGTTTGTGACCACGAACTTCTTACGTTCGTGCATTCCGTTTCACTTTCGAAAAGCTCAACTGAAGCGCCGTCACGTGAAACGTGTCTCACATGCCCCGGCACAAAGGCCAAACGCAAATTGTTCGGTGGCGATGGCCAGAAATGCCGATTGCGACCAATCGAGCGCGGAATCGAAACCCGCAATGTGTTGTTCGGGCCGGAGTGGTCTGGTTTGGTCAGAGTCGCGTTTTTCCCTTCCTTTTTTCGTACACTTTTCTTTCTTCCCCAAATGGCCCGAGGTGACACGCGCTCTCGCACAAACGATTACGGCCGTAGCCAGATGAAGAGTGACGTGCCGTACACGCCGGAACGGAAGAAACGATCGTTCCGGGGCCATTTCGGTGTGGGATTATTGTTTCGACCGGTCCCGCGTGCGTGTGTGCCGGCTTCACTTTCGCGACACGGTTCGAGCCCGTTGCGACAGGGCTTTTATATCGCGGATCCGATCCCGATACTACACCCAAGGGAGTCGTTGATTGAAAACGAGCACGTAGCCTCGTAGACGACCGTTCGCCAGCGTCGCGGCTGACATTGCCGTTGAGGTAAAGAAAGCACAACGACGAATCGCCAGACACAGGCAACACGGTCAGTCGAAGAACCGGAGCAAAGTTCGGCTCTAATTTAGCTCCAATTACGCGAAACGCAAGATTAAAATGTTACGAGATAAAAACACCCAAACAAAGGCACGAAAACGCGCTTCCGCCTGGCCGTTTCTTTGCGACTCCGGTGCGACACATTCCTGATGCCGCCAACCAGCGTCACGAAAAGCGATTTAACAATGGAGAGTGAGCGATGTTGCGTTATTTGTTCACTTCGTTATGGTTGTTGTTTCTCGTGATTGGTTACATCAATAAAAATGGGTGCTTTCGCTTTTCATATCGACGCACCGCCACGTTTCGCCCGAAACGCTTGACGCTTTTCTTCAGATCAACTTTGTTTTCGGAGTGTTATCGCCATTTTTTTTAAGCAGCCCAATGGAATGGACTAACTTTATGGTCTGCGATGATAATTGCGAAATTGATGGAGATACCCAGAAGACGCCGCGTCAGTTTCTATGCCGAGCAAACTGGCAAAGCTGACCCAGCGAGTGGAATGATTCACAGCCGGCTGTTGATTGCCGCCGTCGCAGCCGCCGTAAGTCCTCGGACGCATGGACGAATGGTATTCAAAAGCCGACAGGATTATTTCGATGAACCGGCGCGGAAACCATAATTCCATCCAATCAATCGTACCGTCCGAGCACGAGATTCCTCGCAACGCGATGAGCGGGACGTGGTGAGGTGGTGGAGTGTGCCATTGATTTGCCGTTGCGTCCAAAACCGAAGCGGTAAGGATTATACACATGGAACATACGGCCTGCAGCAAGATGCTTTTCGTGATCGATGCTTTTCGAGTCTGCAGCACGAGATTTGATTGCGTTCGCTATCCAAATTTATGTTACCATGTCCGGACCGGGTGAACGAGAACCGGTACTGGTCGGTACTATAATTTGGAGCGCATGATTTGTAGCGATTTATAATTCTTTGTTCAAACGCAGCTTAAGTTTTTATTAAACGAATATGGTCTCGATTTCGTGCTTTTTTATTGCACGCACAACACATAATGTTATGTCTGGTTCATCACACGGCTTACACATTGCGGATTATGTATTGATTTTTCAGTTAACAAATTTTCAAAGCGATTCGAGCTTTGGATTTTTGTTGCAATTCTTGTGAAATAAAACAATTCTCATTCCTAATTATGTGTTATTTCACGAAAATCCTAAACATAAACTTCATAATCAATCGACATAAAACTGCTGGTCACAAGCCAGTTTTTGCTCTAGAAATATGTTCTACAATCCTCTTTAAAAAAAAAATCTAAGTTTATTTGTATCAATATTAATATGTAACAGAAAACTAGCACCAGCTTAGTGTTTATAACTAAACATGAACTAAGAATCGATCGGCAAACACACTATTACTAAATGTTCACTCATTTATTTTAATAAGAGGTAAAAGCGGTCACGTATTGTTATTGTGAGTACTGTAAGCGACTCTTATCAATTATTTGTTTTATATCATTCAATATAATATGAATGTTGGACATATGACTATGCAACGATGACATGCCTCTCGATAAATTTATCCAGAATTGATGTTTCTAAAAACGCTAAGATCCAACAAATTGAATCACTGCTGAAAAGTGATTGATCTGCTATTGTGTGATTTGTTTGTCTAATTCTAATATTATTTCTCCCTGTTATGTAACATAACGAGATCACTGCTATTTCATGATTCCGCAGTGGAAAAATGTTACCAGAAAATATATTCAATTTGGAGCTCAAATTGAAATAAATGAATCACCGTATGGCTTTCGACATGAATGCGATCCATTATAGTGTGTATATTTCAGCGATCCGCTAGACACGCCGCACAATCATGGCAATAAATGAAAACATCAAACAGCGCCGGATGCCGTCGTGAAACGTTTGATGACATAAATGGTTCAAAAATGCGTTGATTATCCGCTTCACTTCAACCGAAGGAAAAAAAAGTGCCACAATGTTAAAACACACTCGTTCGCTTATGAAGCGCTGATGGTGCGAGAACGGTGCTAAGAACGGGTCAAAGAATGCCCATTGTGAGCCGGTCGACGCATCGCGAAACGTGATGAAGCGTCAAGGTGGTGATCGCAACCCACCCAGAGTTCGTTCCCGAAAGCACAACACAGATTACGAGATACGAAGAAGAACGGACAAAGATCCCATTCCAGTACGGTCCATTCCAATTGGACCGAGGCAAAGCGGCTTAAGTAAAAAAAAAGAACACGTAAGCGAACAGACGCCAATAAAGTGTTTACCTTTAATGACGGGGCAGAAAAAAGACGCGCTTCGATCGGGCCTGCGGATAGCCATAAACCGTTGAGGTGAAGAAAATAGCAAAAAAATGGTTCTCACTCACTCGGGCATGCACAGCCACACACATACAAGTACAAAACGTGTAGTATAAAATTTCAATTCACGCGTAAATTATGGCCTAAAAGTGTCCGATGGCGTCGGTGGTGGATGCCGGCACAATTTTATCCCTGCGCCCCCGCACACGGACCCGTATCCAGCGATGAATGCTTGATGCTGTGAAGCAAACGCAACGGCACGAAGCAAAAAAAGCTTTTCGTTCGGAACCTTCTTTTTGCATTCGCTCCTTGCCTTCGCGGGCGCGGTTATGGGCTGGGTTGTTAGAGAACCGTTTGCGATAGCGAAAAAAAGAATAGCATAATCCTGCAAGCGCGACCGGGTGGAAGATGTATGGGTGGCACGGCAGGAATATTTCATCCGTTGAATCGTAATCAATAAATGCCAAACCGCAAATGAACGCCATTTGTCATTCATCATCATCATGTCATTCGCCGGATTCGATCGGTGGCAACCGCAACAGGAAGCAATCTATATTGGAAGCTGCTGCAAAAAGTGGACCAATTTTCGGTTTCACCCCTTCATTCCGTTGGGTGGGAGTGGAGGTTTGTCGCTATCATCTTTCCACCGGCGGGGTGTGAAGTTTCCCCATTGTTAGGTGATAAAATGTACACGCCTCGAAAAAAAATGTATTTGCTTCATGTTTTCTGTCACATGAAATGTATACCTGAAATGCATCCACCAAAACAGGAATTATTGGAACTGATATTCCAACATAGCCAATGAAACATAGCCTCAGGTTTTTCTTTGTTTGTTCGTAATCCACAAAATCGGAGTATCTGATCGCCACATTCGACTAGTTCTTAGACGATACCTTTCACTTTACGCTTACCCGCAGGCCACGGTACGACCTTTACGGGCGTGTCCAATAAGTGGACAAACACACCGCACCTATCGGCCGTTTGATTATCGAGCTATAAACCCCAATTTCGAAATGTGAAACAATCGTTCCCATTCCAAACAATCTATTACATAGTCTCCAGCTCCAATTGGCCAAATGTGCTTCACCAATATAAAATGTTTCATTTCACACTGTTTGACTAATCGTCCCTAAGGTCAGCTGGGATTAACATTTTCGAGTCAAGGATTAGTAAATGCAACCATTTTTTCTCCCTCAAGCTGATAAACAAAGTTCAAAGAAAACCTGCGTTCCAATGCGGCTCAAGATTGCCGGTTGTGCCACTCTAATCAGCAGATTAAATGGGTACCATTGAGCTACCATCGCCCGGAGAACACCGTGTACTGCATCTCATAATCCTTTAGGAGAAGCTTTCGCCGGGAGCTGCCAGCGTTCTAATTATGATCGGTAATCAACGCTAACGAAGCTCTCAAAAGATGTCTCGACTTTCCTCCATCGCCCGCCAAAATCGTCACCCAAAACTGGTAAACACAACACCTAGTGGCACAGCATACGGCCGATGCAAACGAGCCATCGCTCTCAAATCACGGGGAAGAGCCATTAAAATTAATCAAACACGTCTGTCTGGTTGGTACCGGGGAGAAGGTGGGTAGCTTAGCAGATGGCCTGGCTTGATGAGCTCGTACGGAACATGGCACAAACGAACATCGAACAAACGAACGTCGTGGAAAAAAGGGCCCAATCCTCCAATCCTTGTTCCATCGTAAGCCGCGTTCTGATGGGCTCTGCAGGCCATAACCCCTTCCAGAGCGGTATTTATAACGGCGGATTATAATTAGTGAGAATGTGATCGAATTATGTGCGATGTTTTATGGGGATACTGTGCGACTACGACCACTGTCGTCTACCAGTGCCGCTAATGGAATGCCTTCGGTACCATTTCCTGCAAAGATGTTCTCGAGTCGCTTTTCATCCAATATCTTTGGTTCGCGACCGTGCGTACCATATACCAAGCCGTCTTCCAGCCACGGCCGGCACGACCTGTGACACATAATGTATGACAAAACCGTACGGTTCGTTTGAATGTAAGCACAAGCTCTGGCCCCTCTCGCGTTATAAAATACACAAATGTGTGTGCCCGATACACCGTACTCCCGAGCATACGGGCTTGAAGTACATTTCGCAAGGGTTTATTATTGCATGTATGTGGAACGCAATTTTCCATCCACGAAACATGCCGCCACACTGTCGGCAGACGGAATCGGAACGATACCAGGTCCAGGTCTGAGCCAGTGTCATGGCATGGAGTTTATTTGCACAGACAGACGCACACAGTGTTTGAGTTTAGCGATCCTTTGCGCCCCGTCGTCTTGCTAAAGCTTCGACCGGCGTCTGGGTTCGCCATTCGACCCGGGCAACGCGGCACAATGGCAAACGGTCGACAAAAATTCAAAACACTCCTCCATTCTACCACTGAATGCACGAAAATTTGCAATCAACATATATTACCGGGTGAAATTAGATGGCAATAAATAGTTGCATTCCATCTGTTCTGCTCAGACCATTCCTGTCCAGCAGCCGCCCGGGCACGGATTGCTTCTGCTGTTGCTTCAAGGCAAATGCACGGACTTGTGTGACAAATGACGTGAGCCTGCAGTCACGTCGTGCAGCGCAAAAGCTTGCTCCTCGCTCTTGCGTTCATCGGTATGATTTGTGACACCATCAACAATCATAGTTTGCGTTGGGCTTCCAAAGAGAAGCGAACGGTAACGGATTTTATTGAATATGCACGATTTAACTAAAGCACACGAATGTGCTTAAAGTAATGTTGGCTTTAAGAAAATGAAATTTATACAACAATTACAGAAATCTTAACTTTTGCAGTCTGTTTTTTATTTTTGTAGAATAAAGGGATGTATTTTAGGGGGCATTGAAATATTATTCAGAAACCTCCAAACCTAAACATCCTTCGGCGTCTGGTTTCGATGGTTTCGAAAAATAATTGTTATTTAAACATAAAGTTGAATAACATAAAATTACTTCCTTGCAGGTTATGTAGTTCAGCTATGTCTAAAATATTGAACTATTTTGGTTTCAAAATTTTACCATTGAACAAGATTCAATTTATTGGAGTTTGAAGTTTTAATTTGTTCGCGCTACATATTGAAAAAATAATTTTATTACCATTAGCGGTTGCTTTGCTTTGAAAAAAACACTATTCAAATTGCCACATACTTAACGAGAGCGAAAATTGATGACCTCGAAATGATGGTGATGCTTTCGCGCGCAGACGTTATAATCCATGTCACGGGAAACAATTAATAATGCTCAATTATCGCACTGATGAATAAAGTATTGTCTCGCCTGTTCACAGTGTTAGACAACAGTATTCTCCCGCGGCGGAGAAGCTTTTCTTTCATCGCAGCTCACTAGTACCAGTTGCAACTTTCCGGGGCTGTAAGGTTTCCACTGGATGTTTTTTTTTTTGCCGCTCTAACCGTATCTGCATGATTTCACACCAAGTGCTGCATCCACCAACAGCCGCCCTGATCCAGAGCGCCCGTAACCGAGGCGGGCAACAACTTCACGGATGCTTTCGGAGATAATGAGACTTCAATTGAAAGAGCGGACCCACAATAGCATGGGCGAGAAAAATGCCTCCAGGGCTCCCCGTAATGCTCACCTTTACACCATTAATCATGTGCGCAACAATCATCACAATCATAACAATAATTCCATGGGGCCGGTCGGTCTGGCGGTCGCTTCTCGAGGGTCCTGTTCGTTAGGGATGCGTCCGGTCTCGGTTCGGTCCGGTTACGGAAGCTAAAAGCTTTCTGCCACGGATAAACCGGACGCCGGATTCCGCCCAATACACCCGGATCCAATTTAACGATTTCTGCTCATTGTTCTGCCTCGTCGCGCCATACCGTCGGCCGTATCCTTCGTGGTTGTGCCTCACGAGGTTTGAAATTTGGTGTTATGCTGCATGTCCGATGAAGGGTTGTTCGCCGCCCGATGGGCACCCTGGGCACACGGTTTGTTGCTGGGAGTGTTATCAACGCCCCATGCACGGACACAGCACTGCTACAACATTTAACAGTGCTTGCGCATAAGCGAGTGAGAAGAAAATTCGCTCCAGCCACTAACGTACTTGAGCGCAATTGAGCTAAAGAGGCATACCAATATCTGAACATAATCCAGAACCTCACCCCATCAGTGGGCTGTGCAGCTCTTGTGGAGCAACACCAACGTGTGGAACAAGCTAGTGAGAGCGAGAGAACGCGAATGCCTGAAAAACTAACCGAACGCCGCGAAGAAAACACCGGAGAGAGACAGCAAGAACTGATATGAAAACAAAAGTAACCTCAAAACCCGATGAACCCATACACTGCCAGACACGCCATAGCCCATCATCCCAAACGGCCCCTGGTAGGATCATTACGAAACGGTTTCGTTCGCGCCATGAACCATGGACCCCGGGATTCGGGGAATGATTGCCCTCAAACTGATGAGTCAGGGTATTATCGGCGGGTGGAGATGCCCGGTAGGTTCGAATGCTGCTGCTGCCATTGGATTGAAATTTAATGATGAAATGGATCACTTACCCGACCTCCCGAAGTCCACTTGAGGCTGGATGAATGCGGCAGCCGCTGCTGCTTAGTTTGGATGCCTCCATTTTCGTCCGGCCATCCCCGTCTGATGCTAACACGTGCGTTTGCGTTTTCGTATTCATCAACCATTTTACCTTTGCCGCCGGCACGAACGTTTCGCTCGATGATTGAAAGCACTCTAAAAAGGAATTGCGCTAGCACTCTCCGGTCCATGGTGGAGATTGGGCATAGAAATCATAAAATGTGAGATGCAAACAAAACAGACCAAAAAAAAACAAACCCTCACCACCTTCGCGAACGGTTCCTGGTCGGTTGGCTGCGCCACCAGCATGATGATCATCATCACCATCGTCAGGAGCGGCAGCATCATTACCATCCATGCACGGGTGTCTTTGCCTTAGAAGGTGGCCTACTCAGCTTCCACGCCCGAAAACGCTCCTGCTTTGCCCTCCCGTTACGTCGGTGTGGAAGTGATTATCGATTGAGATAAAGCGTGAATTATTTAGAAAACGACCAACGACGAACGCCTTCCTCCGACGTGGAGCCCTTTCGCCCGAGAGGCTTGTTTACTCCTGACACTTTCAAATTATCATTCCGTTTGATATTTCGTTTCTTTTCACCGTCCCAGCCGCCCCGTACCGTCCGGTGTTCTTCGCTCACTTGCTCGTTTCTTGCTTCGGTAGAGCGGAAATTTTTACTCCGAATCCAATCCGCAAGACGATCGTGTTGGGCGTTTTGCTCCCCGTCCGTTTAACAGCCACCGATTTTGGGGAAGCTATATTTGAGTCGAGTTGAGTTTATGAAGCGCGCAGTAACGCAATGAAGGAAGGAAAAAAAACAACGCACATTTAAAAACATGGCCAAAAAGAAGCGTAAAGTTTTTCGCCGAGGAGTCCTTTCACGCCTACTACAATCAACACGCGACCACTTCGGGGCTGCCGCCAGATGCAACATCCGCTCGCCAGAACGAAACTATTTTTGTACTTGCTGCTTTCGCTCGATTAACGTCAACGCCAATCCCTGCGCAGAAGTTCCAATACATCCCACCCACCCAAGGAGGAGGATTTCCTCTCGAGGCAATTTAGTTTGGGCACTCATTCGAAAGGTTGCTCCGTGGTGGAACCCTTGAAGCATAAATAATTAATTATGTGTTCGATGCTGCTGCTGTTGTTGCTGCTGCTGCTGCTACTACTGACTCTTAAGTCTGGTTTGAGCCCATAGCAACCTCATCGATATCTTTCGCACGTAAGCGGCCTCACGTTTTCTTGTGACGCGTTTTCGCTCTTATCTAAAACGCAACCGAGTTGGATGGAATAATCGAACAGAGCTGAAAGTACGTTCGCTAGGGGTAAGCAATCAATTAGGATTTTTTGTTGCCGTCGGTGATGTTGGCTCTGCTAGAACTTTTTCCTGCCAAAGAACGTCCGTGCTCGCTTCTTCTTTGTTGGAGTTTCATTTCTAGGGGCCATTTTTTATGTTCCCAAACCTCAGTACCCGTGCGCTCCGGTTAACGGTCAGGATTCGTGCAGTAGTAAAACCTCTGCCACGCTGCTAAACTGGACACGGTAGCGTGCCCTTTTTTCCTTGCCCCGATTCGCCCTCCTGCGAACCATCCCCATTTTGTGGCCATTTTTTATCTCATCTCGTAACCGCAACAAGCAAACGGTCCCAAAAAACCAAACCAAAATCGAGCTGACTTTGTTAAGACCATCGCGGCACCGCGCCAGTTCAGGTTGAGGCTTCGGCTATATTAGTTCGGCCCAACGAGAGGCCCTAATGTGGGGGGCCCGGCAAAGTCGCTAAAGGAAAAGTTCAGTCAATTATTGTAATTTGACGAGCGGCCTAACGATGATGATGATGTTGAACTGGGTATGTAGGCACGGAGTCGGCAGGACGGTGTTGGAAGGCCGCCACAAGAGGTCGCCGATGATGGGTCATAAGTATGATGAATATGCTTACTCGCCCAGCCCGCATGCTTCACGAGGCGCATTGCCGTTTGGTTGTGGTTTGATTAATTTTTAAGACGCGCTGATGAATGGCTGCCCCATTTCAACACCTTCTCGGTCGGTACCGTACCGGGAGCGTCTATTGGGAGTTCGTACGAGATGAAAACGTCCTCCCGTGAGCCTAAGTTTGTATGCATTCCATAACGCGTCGCGTACTTCGGCGAGCGTGATTCACACCTTTACGGGTGCGTATATGCCGTACACGGGTATTGATTCAATGTGCTAGAATTGACACCGGTTCTAAGCGTTCTTCGAATCACACCTTCGTCGAGGGTTGTTTTTCATGCACCACAAATATTGATTTAAAAACCATCACGTTCTTCACCACTTCTTTTGAGAAAGACTAACATCGACCAACATGTATACATACTGCACTGCTAGTGTTTAGGTTGATAAAAAAAACCTACATTGAACTTTGGTAAACATGGCAAACATGCATTCATTCATCAACATATACCATTTCAAAATCATATTTTTCGAATGAATAGCTTCGTACAAAAATGCTCCGGCATATTTCCTACAATTTAAATACATCAGATTACAAAAAATAATTAAACATGAGCATGTTTCATATAAGTAGAACACCGAGCATATAATGCAACTTTAAACACAATTTTTTTCGTGTAAGTAACGCTTTGAAAAGAATTAACATTATTTTTGATTGTAATAACTTTTATTTTCATTAATTTATAATTTACAACCAAGAAAATGTATATCATTGGGTTTGTCAAACTTCAATAATTATTACAAAACAAATTTATTTTTCATCAAAACTAAACAAGTAACTGAAATGAATTAATCAATTGGATTATTTTAATCTTTTTATTTTGTGTGTAACGTGTTTCGTTCTTGCAGTAGCTGGTACAAAAAAGATGGTGTAATGATCTTATTTTCAGTAATGTTTTTGCCAGAAAGTTACGTCTTTACTGCTGTGTATTTGCCTCGTCGAATGTCTAAAAATCGAAACAATTCTCATTACTGTAACTTGTGAAATAAATGTTTTGTTTATGTAAGATATGAATTCTTAAAATAAGACAACAGCATTTGGAATTCAGTATATTACATCGTTACATCTCTTGTGAAAGGTGATTCAAACAAAAATATAAGCCTAACCCTAACGGCTACTGCAGTTGCGTTCAGTTTAAAACCCACTAAGGGCAACTTCATCTTATTGTATGTATGGAAAAAAACGACCTAAAATGCGCACTGCGATACAGGATGCATTACAAAATGCGCTCAATTATTGAACTCCCTTGCTCCCTGCTCGCCGTAAACAATCGATCTGGTTCGCGCGCGCTCACAGTCTGATGAACACGTGTGCACCCGGATCGTACCACGCCAAACTGGTTCTTCGCGATGGAAACTCGGCGTGGAAAGTCCGTTCGATAAACTCTAACTGCATTCAGTGCGCTTGGAATATCTTTCATCCGAACGGAACGCAACCCGGAGAGGAATGGACGGTACCACAAAAAATTGATGATTATTTACGTTACAGTGCGTATTTTGGGAGCTGTTTACTTTCCCGGCACGCAGCTTCGCTCCTTTGGCAGCGCGATTCTCGATCGGTCGGTCGGTCGGTTGTTGTTGTTGTTGTTCGATGCCAGGTTTTTTTGTTCCTCCTTTCGTTGTCTTCTGTTGAAGTTCTCATTCCTTCACTCGAGTCCATTTCGAATGTTGTTTTTTTTTTCGTAAACTCCACGTCGCCACAACCTCCCCAACACTAGCGGATCGGCAATCTTGCAATCTTGCCACCAAAAACACGGTTCATCTTAGACGGGTCATTGCATCTGGAACGAATGGAACGAACAATGTGTACGAACTCGTCGAATGTAAACAAACCGTGCGCTTGGTTTCCTGCCTGGCGCGTTTTTCTTTGCCCCACGCACAGTGCCAGTGATCTCCCAGTCACCACGGTTCCCGCGGACAGAAGCGCGGGTTGTGAAAAATGGCCACAAGAAAGCTGACGTTCGTTGGCGGCCGACTTCTGACTCGACTTCTCGTACGCTGGGAAGACGCGTCCGCGAAGAAACGATAAATTACAATGTAAAATAAACAATCGACCGTTCGCTAGTGTTAGCATTCCAGTACACCATCGGGAACTGTTGCATGCCTTACCTGTATACGGTAGGAAGAAAAAAAGCCTTTCCTACAACTCTCGTCCAGCTCCTGCTTACAAGTGGGACGGAGCGGAAGAATGCTGCTGAATGGACTGATTTTCATCAACTCTAATCAAACTGGATCACACACATAAAAGAGCAAGCAAACGATCTGCCCGTGCCCGTACATCTCTCGCTCCCAGTACTAGACCCGCGGGTGGGGTGAGTGCATTGTTCCGACGCGCAGATTACATTCCATCCGGAAGCATAAAGAGGGGGAAAAGCGAAACTGCCACCCTCTCGGGGCATCACGTCACGATTTTCTTAGCGGCCCCATTCGCGTAGTTGGCGCCCGTTTTTTTTTTTTTATTTCTCGTCGGAAGAGAAGAATTCCTGTTTCCTCCTCCCTCTCTACACACCACCACCTACTTCCTCCAACTGCCGCTGCCAGGCCTCATTCCATTTGATCCAATTTCTCCCGCGTACGAGCGCGACATCAAATCGCACCGTGCGCTCGTGTACTCCGCTGACAATGCAGAAAATTACGGATTACGGTGAAGCGTGTGCGGAACACCTTTCCACCCGACCGCCAGATGGCGCTCCCGTTGTGCCACACCATTGGCGCCATTTGTCCGTTGACAACATTGCTGGCTAACGACCAGCCGCGCGGGTTGGTGGCACGGGAAACCAGAAAACAAACATCATTAGAGCGTACGGCAGTTGTAAATTGCATGGATGCGATGGCAACGGTGCGCTCTCTTTCTGTCGCACTCTTCGTGCGTCTTTTTGCACCGCCGATGATCGTATTAGACTTTTCCGTTTTTACCACACGGTCCGCTTTACGTCTTTGCCACCAGGCTGTGTGCCGTTCTTCCGTTCCCATTTCATGCGCGTGGCGTTCCTTTCACTGCCCGTTCCGTGCGCGCCACTTTCAGCGCGCGGCCATACTTCAAGCACTCACCTTTCACTGATTACCAGCATCATCAAACCAACCTCTGGGGCTCTCTAGGGATCGTGCGAGGGGAGACCATACATTGGACTTTCTGCTCACGCGCCACAAACTATTTACCCTCTCCAGCCTCGTGAACGGTTGCCGCTTCCAGCAGGAACATATGAGGCAGGAGGCATCGGTCGCAAACAAGCTCCAGTTCTTGCCGATATTCCCCACAGCAGTTTCAAACATCAGACCACACCTGGCGCCACATTTACACGGCTCTGAGGTGAGCATGAAACCGCGTGTGGAGGCAGTGGAGGATGTACGTCTTATCAATCTGTAAGGCACTAACTGTCACTCCGATTATGAGAGCACAAATCCACAAAGGCGATACACGGCGGGCGGAAACAGTACCCTGCTGGCATGTCAACTAATAGTATCTGAAGCTAAGCTCCTGCTGCCGGTGCCTGTTTTGTTGTGGTCAGTACCAGCTTAACAATCGAACAAGCAATCGAACAGACGTTTTTCACATTAAACTTCGCTCTACCTTCCCATGCTACCGTCGGTTTGGGGATTAAAATGGCACAACATAACATGCATCCACGTTTGTCATTAAGCAGGCTATGCCCAGGCAAATCCGTAAAGTAATCTTAAATAAAAATGTGCAATGATTTTTCAAACTGACAAACCACGTAGCAACAAGCAATGTTAAAAAATATGACGCATTACTATTTACACGCAAGTGGAATCCTGGGACGAAGCAACGAATCACACCAGGATGTTTATATAAATATTTCGAGTTTTTGCATTCTTTGAGTTTGCAATAACAATATTTTCCTGACCTCAATGATTTGAGAGCGAGGCTATATTATGGAAAAATTGTTTCAACTGATCAATTTTTGTTCACGGTGGCAAGTGGGCTGTACAAAGTTCTTATCTCATAAAGTCTCATTGCAGTGTCACTTCAAACGATTTAATCACTATTAATATACTAGTGTATGGAATACTCGCAGGCTGTGCATAGTAAACTAAACACTCTTCGGGTTCCGTCACAAAATTTGATTAATCATCTCACGATTTCGCAATGCTCGACATTCCGTGTATGTACCAGAGAAATTTCTTAGCTAAAATTTATTTTTTAATTTAAGTGCAGAAACAATATTTACCTTCAAACACATTTGTAAAAGCTCAGCTAGGCTTAATTTCACAAGTAGATTCCATGTGAAACCTTGCAACATTTATTCACCCATAAATGTTGTACATCGATATGAAAGGCAGTTTTAATATTATAATCGCTGGCAGTATGTTTAAATTCGTTTTCCTGAAGTGTTTTATACCGATCACTGGACATATTTTATTACCATTTGACAGAAACATTGGGCTGGATGTATCAATTAAACAATCTATTAATGTGCTTCCTTTCTCTCTTCTCATTTCCAGGTAAGTCTCACCACACTATTATCTGCTCGTTCAAAAGATCACCAGCATAAGGTAACATCTGATAACTATCAAAATGACAGTTCCGTGAACAACACGATAGCACGGAACATCATTCGCTTTTCACGCTACAAGTACTCGTGCAACGGCCCATTACGTTCGTCTGTTAAACGGTTGCTAATGATAAATCAAACAAATCAATTCACCCACCGCGTTCACGTTTTCATGTGCGTGTGTGTGTCCCGCTCTTGGGCACACCACACGCCTGGGTACGACCGTAAAATTTCCGACCCAACAATCGAGCGCAAAACCGAGAATCCTTTACCGCGGCAACAGATTTATGACATTTTCAACACTTTGCGACAACGGTGCGCAAACCCGGCCAAACCTCCCGGCCTTAACGCTTTGGTCGAGCCCAAGGGGCAACGAATGAGGGCAGACATCGGTCAGTTATGGCGTCACTAATTATGAGAATTCACAGCAAATTACCTCCGAACACGCCACGGTGTCTGACCATTAAAAATAGCCACACAGACGAACCAGGTGGTACCGGTAGATGATAGTGGCCGGAAAAAAAAACTACGCCAACGTGTTCATCCTTTCCGCTCGCAGGACGCGCATGTTTGTGTGAATTAGAATAATGCATGCGAAACACGCCAATGTTGAGCAATCGCACCGGCCTCGTGCTCGAGTGTCCAATTGTATCCCTTCTTGCCTCACTCACTCAAATATCGCGACCATAAAGGGGAGCTTTCTTCCCATAAATTCATGCGCCTTCCGTGCCTTGCCACCGAAGTTGCAAGAAACGGACGAAATTGGCACGCACGTGTGAGTCCGAAAAACGGGCGAAGATTTCCGCCCGTACATACATCACTTTGAAGTCATACGATATCGTGACCCGGTAGTAAATAGTAGTAGCAACAGCTACACTACTAGCGAAAATGATAAACGGATGGCTGCTAAAAGGATGGCGAATTTCCCGGATACCGTTCCGCTCACGTGTACGGGTAAGTGTACGTAAGCGTAGGTAGACCCTCGAAAGTGGCACTGGTCCCTAGTTTATACGCCGGAGCTCCCACATAAATCATCCGGCACATCATCGAGATCGGTGTGCTTCATGGTGTGTGCCGTCGTTGAAGGTGTAGACCGTACATGTACGCGGCGCCCGAGTAAAAAGGGTTCGGCACATTACATCGATACGCCGATACGTTGGCGTACGCTGGCAGCACTAGTCGAACGGCCCCCGTTTTCCGGCTTTTGCGAATGCGAGTGGGGAAGCGAGCAGCACTGCAGCGGCTAATGCCGTGTATGGAGGAAATAGCACTTAAATCGTACGAAAGGAAAAGTATAATTATACCATTTTAAAAGCTACTGGTACTGTTGCTGCATTTCCGAACAATCCGTTTTCACCTCGATATTCTGCCGAGCTTGCCAATCGAAAGCTACCGACTTTTCGTTCGTTTTAAAGTACCTTCAGTGTAGCACTCGAGCGACCTTCACAAGTAGGTGGGTTGTAATAAAACAATTTTCAATTTTTAACGATACATTTGTGGCGTTTCTAACGAGTAGAAGTTTTTCTAGTAGTTTTATAGTCATGCCTTTCGGAAAGTTATTTGTAACAAAACATACATGATCCAGCCGCATTAACCATTCTGTACAAGTTTGAAAAGCAATGTTGAAATATTTCTCTACCCAGATTGAATTATTTATTTGACATAACACCCATCCACACTTCTCACGAACAGGCCTGTAGCTGTACATATACATCTAGATATTTTGTAAACATAATTTAAGCCATGTTCTGTAAAACATCTCCTTTTGCATTAAATTCACGTATGCGACAAACCAACTCACGTAGCGCTAATGCTGCATCAAGGTGCACGAAACCTGATTCGTCCACTTGAACATGCTCACCCTCGTCAAAAGCACACCCAGGCTAGGGGTCGTCCATTTCGATTCAACACAAAAACAATGGTACAACTCAAAAGGGGAAAATATGTAATCTACTCCTCATACGTACACTCATGGTCGCGCAATCAGCGAACCACACTATACTCGAGACGACCGGAGACCGGTCACAGAAACAATAGATGTATCCGCAACTGTGAGAGTGAGGTGTTCCCCGAGAAGCTTGCAACCAGTCATAAAGCTTCCGCTACTCAGCGCACCGATGTTTCCTTCCGTTTCGTTTTGCTGTTTTGTTTTTTTTTTTGTAAGCATTCCCCAAGAAGCCCATAATTACTTCAGAATTATTCACATCCTTGCATGCGCGTGCTTTTCTCCTCGTCTTTTTTCAATTCGAAAATGGGACCTTCAGGAGTGCACACGGAGTGTTCGCGTCGGTAGTATGATATTTCGAATATTTGAGTGTTTCTAGCGGCTGCGGTGCTATTGTTCGGTCGGATAAGATTGTCTTACGAAGTCGACAAAGTTTGACACAATTTGGTTCTCCACCTTCGAATTGTAGGCAAAACAAAATGAAAGCCCATCCTCTTAAGGGTTGTTTGCGTGTGTGTGTGTGTGTGCAGAACGTGATCTTTAGTTCCACAAAAACCGACAAGTCATCGGCACCTTCGCAACGGTTTCGGTTGTGGGATACTGCGCTCTGTAATGTCCGGACGGAGAGAGTGAGAGAGAAATAGACCTGTGCACTTCTAGGCCGGCTGACCGTATCGCAAGCAAATATGTATCGAAAGCGATGAAGGGAGAGTGTGCGTTGGGAGCAAAATAGACAAAAGTGCTAAATGCTTTTAAAGAGCGGAAAGCTTTTAACTTTAATTAACAGTCCAAGCCTTCCCGGACAGGACTCGCGCCCGGCTTCCATCTCCCTGGCTTATCGGGCTCTCTCATCGACTTACCCCCTGCTGCACATGAAACGAAGCTTTTCGGTAATGGAGACGTTCTCGAGTGCTCGAGTGTCCGCGTGGAGTAACACCGTCAAATGCTGCGATTAGCAGGTTGGAGCATGCGGGACGAAAAACCCATTAATTCATCAATCGTGCTAGTGACTTTCGAAGACTAATGCTCCCACCATGGGTCTTGTCTTTTGCGTTTATGACGCCCTCCTGTAAAAGCTTCAAGCGCTTCGATTGCAAGGATCTACTGTTGCGCCCCGCAGACGATTCCCGTTCAAACGGTAAACGACGACGTTCTGTTTGACTCTAGCCAATCGCAGACCCCAGCCGACCCACTCAATAAAGGCACCGAACCGCAAATGCACACCATTGAACGGGTTTCGTTAAAAAAGTGGCCAATTGAAAGACGCATTATCGCTAATGAATTAATGAACGGGGGTCAGCTATTAAAGCACCGGAGCGTTAAACGTTTTCACAGGCTCGAATCAACATTATTCGTGTATCCCGATGGTGTTCTCGCAGACAAAGCATTGAAAAGTACCGTTGTATTAAATGTATCTCAGTGTATCTATCGTAATGTATACCCAACAGGTCGAACTATTGCTTGGCTCCTGGGAGCATTCCCAAAAAGCTTTTCATAAAACAAAACGGTATCCTCTTCTCCATTGAGCTGTCTCATCCTGTTAAATGTGTGAATAAGATCAAAGTGTAGCAAACCACGGGCAAACACCTTCGCCAACATATCCTACATCCATCAACTGTGGTGTAAAACGACACAACATGCTCAACATTCGTAACCCGATTACATTATACATTCCGGAAGGCTGACCGGGCTAGAATCTGGGTTCAAACACGTTCATTGGTGCACTTGTAAGCTAGAAAGTTAATATACTGCTCACACTGTCGGTTCCATTTTCATTGCATGAAACAAGGCCCGACAACCACGAAAGACTTATGCCCCGGTACGAGTGTCAGACCAACAATTTATTTGCGCTGAAACCATCTGTTGCAGACACACACTACCATCCATCCGCATATCTCAACCGTGCCATCTGTGTATCCCGTAACATAGGGGTATGCGCCGCTCCATTGTTTGCATATCTAATCACCGTAAACCGTAACCAAGGTTGACACCCACGACCCTCCGGGGAAGATATTTCTAACCGGTAGTGATGCGAAGGTACGGTTCCTGTGCCATACGGAGATCTCTTCTCGTCATCAGACAAACACAGCGACACCGGGCCCAGGACCGGGTATAATCTAATGGATATTAGTTAAGACGCAAACGGCTGTGCAATCCTTCTACTGCATCCGTTACATTTGTCATTAAAGTATAATTTGCGACCACCAACCGGATCCTGCCACCAGCACTCTGCCGCTCGTGGAACTGCATACATGCTGAAGGATAATGAACAATAACCGGTGCACCTAGCCTCACATTACGCCACTGCCCATTCTCGTGGACTCTCGTGTTTGGTTCTGCTCACTCAACAACGCAGGCTTGATTTTGAAACGAAAAAACAACGCCCCCCACCTAACAAGCTGCTAGTCCAATCTCGTTTGAGCGTGCCGTGAAGTTACACTGCACTCTCATGATAAATTTTTCCCAGCTGACGCGGCGCGAACACATTTTCCATTATTCCGTCTGACGCTTTCTTATCCCCGAACGCTCGGCGTTTGATCATCGGGAAAAATCTTTCTCCATCGCGGCGACACCATCACCGAGCCTGGGACCACCTGTTTTTTTTTTTTGCTTTTGTGTCACCTAACCGAGACACTTGATGCGCGTGCTCGCTGCTCGTAAAAATGCTAAAAAGCTACCTTTTTTCCGTGCGTCGCGCAGTCCACAGACGGTTTTTTTGTTCATCCTACATTTTTTGTTCTTACATTTCCATAATAAATTTTATGCAAAACTTTTCTGCCAAATCTCCCCGCTCTCCCTCTCCCTGTCTCTCTCTGACTTTTTCTCTCTTTCTCTTTCATACCAACATGTGTCACCCATCCCGAACCAGGACATAGTAGGTGACCTATAGTTGATCCCAGCGAGCTCCGACGAAAGGTGTTGTTTCACTTACGCAACGCAACATGATTCACCACTGCAAACTGCATGCTGCCGTTGAAATGCACTAGCGAAATTGCTCGCAGCAAAAAGAAAACAACTACGGCCACCAGGCACTGGAATAAATTTGACGGCGACCCACCCGCGCTCCCGCCCCTAATACATTTTCATATATCATCTTCTCATTTTCTCCCCGTCTGGTGCGCCCGGCTGGTTAAATTTATGCACACTTTTGATGTGCGGCTAAAACGAGCAGATTTGCACTTCATATTGTGTGAGCAGAGCGGTTTTCTTCGACTCGCACCGCGCTTTATTACGCTGAAAGATTCTAGACTTCGCTTTACCATATTGTACGCTCCACGGGCGGCAATCCTGATTTACGGAGCATTCTGAATATTTTATTTAATCGAGGAACAAAAACACCCGCACTGAAATAAATTGAAACAGGCTGGATTCTGCCGATAAAAACCGAGGGTACCCGTTTATGCTAGTGCTCTTGACTTTTCTTTTCCTAAATCCTCAAATAACCACAGGTTTTTTTTTAACATGCTGGATCGTTATTGGAGCATCGTCCATCGTAAACCTAACCATTTATTCGTTTATTGCAAACGATCTTCTTCCGATCTTTTACCCACCAATAGCCGATTCATTCGCAACGTCTATCCTCAAACGTCTAACTAATATTCACGACGAACATCCCCCTGAAGCTGTCGTCGTTTGCCTGCGAGTGGAATACACAACCACCCACCCACACCCATAACGAAACAGGAAGTTCAATCTGATAAAGCGTATTAATTTAAACTATCGACAACAGCTATCACACTTTACCGCACGACCTAATCTCGAAATGGGTATAAATATTTAACCATTCTAATCTCGCAACCCTCTCGTCCGTCCCGGGGTTACGATTGTGAAACGCGCCAGCATCGTCATGCATCGACCCGTACCGTTTCCTATGTCAAACGGCATCCCGGGGTCGAGTTTGCAGATCGTTCTGTTTGCGATAGCTTCGTTGCGAACGAAACCACCGTTTGCCAACCGGTAGGCGACCGATTGCAGCAACTTGCACTCCATGTCCACGTGCTCGCAAACACTTATCGCTCGATAGGTACCGAAGCACGGATGCTCGGATTTCGGTGTTCCTGGCGTTCGTCTCAACCAACCCGTTCCAGAGTCAGGCCAATTTGGGTGCAATAGTCGCACCCGCACTAGACCCCACCGCATTCGGAACGAGCGAAATGGAATAAAATCCAACACTTTATTGAATGCATCTCCTCATAACTATTTATGTGTCGATAGGAAAATACGTAAACGGAAAACTATCACACATACACACACCCTATTCGAGCGCTTCATGCTTTCTTCACCCCAGTTTGTGGAGGTCCGTGGTAGAGGGTCCTTTGAAAATGTCCAATCTACGTGTACCTGTGGCTGGAGCAGAGGATGGAAGGATTGGAAAGCACACGACATGGAAACGAGCGAATAATCTATTTCGCCATTTTTAGTGCTAGCAAACAGTTTTGCTTCCGAGCAAGGATGCAAGGACAGGGCGCAACTATTTGCAGAGAGGCAAACGATTCCTGGCATGCTTCACGCTGCTTTAAAAAAATTCACCCTCAACCTCTTTGTCAGAGCGGACGGGCGGATAGTTTGGGTGTTATGAGGGATGGTGGAGGCCCATTCTCTGTATCCATTCTCTTTTAAATGCATGCAGAGGACAGACGCATACCTAGTAATGATGTCGCTCTTTCATTGGCTCTCTCGTTCGAGTGTGCATATTGAGATATATCGAGCAAGCGAAGCATGAGAAGCACCAGAAAAGTGCACAGTCGAGCAGGACGGAGACGATGTTTATCTAAACATTGCATTCTTTCGGGCACGAGCATTTTGCCTTATATTTTTATTCCCCCGGTTCGAGACCTGGTTCTAGGGCCCATACTCCGGACCCGTTCCAGATACGTTCCTGCTACGATCTTTTGCAAACGTCCGCTCAGCACCAGAGCAGGCGACTCGACGTTTGCCATTTGTTCTGCTGCCCGTGTCGTTGTCGTCTGTCCTTCCTCCTAATGACATAATACGATCAGTTTTATGGCGATAGGATTGTGGCTGCCAATGGCGCTGTACGAGATATGCGTACGACTTCGATCCATTCCGGTGCATTGCATGGAAGACGGAGGTGGGGTATGAAAAATCTCAAGAACTTTTCACCCATTTCCCCGGCAATCGACAATGGTATGCAGAGAGAAGATCCCCGTGGGGATCGTTGGCTGAGGAAATGTCACTATCAAATACACACATACATACGCTCGGAAAAACCCCATCGGCGACTAAATTGTTTCCTTCTCCAAAAAGCCGCTCACAAGACACGGATGCATCGTGCCGCATTTCCTCTCTTTGTCAGCTGGCCGATAAACCAACATCAGGGATGTGACTGGCAAATGAGGAAATTGGGGAATGGATATGGCGAGCATCGGAGACACGGAGCGGTTATAAATTTATCCAAAGCAAGAATGATTATACCCGATACGGAATTCCCTATTTCCCGGATACCTCTCTGTGTGGAAAGAACACTTCAACACTTTGATGTTTGGGGATTTATTTTCATTTTCACCTCCACCAGCACTTCAGGCGAGTTTTCAGGAAGCGAATTTTGCGAATCTACCGTTTACGTTCTCAGCAGTGTTATGGAGAAGGTGGCTTTACCAATTCTGATACAAATGAACTTGATTTCGGTTCATTTTCATTAACTGCAGCAAAGAAGATATTGAATATTGCATACTAAATTTAACGGTCGTAATCTGGCTTAATCGTTTAAGTTTATTGATGCTCAGTGAACAGTTTGTGAACAGATTATGTCTTAATTTTTTGCCTTAACTTTTTACCAGCAAATTCTATTTCGTGGGGTGTGACTAATTTATTGTAAAAACGTAATGTGCCTGCACAAAACTAAAAAAGTATATAAGAAATTTTCAATAAGATTTTTTTATATAATTATAGATTATGACTTCCTGTTCAAAGTGTTTTGCAGTGTGCGAAATGCTTAAAGACAGGAAAAAAGCATAAGCAAATTGATATCACGTATCAAACTTAATATAGTTTGGCTTTACCTTCACTTATTATATTAAAGGGTAGAGCGAGAAAAATCAGTTTAAGAGAACACACTTGAGAAACACACTTGAGTAAATGAGCAACATGAGATTAAATTCTCTCACTTTTGGCTTAAAATTAAAAAATGTACCATTAAAAAGTGACGATCATACAGCCATGTCGTCGATTCCAAAACGACCCTGTTTTAGCTTAATGGTTCATTTCTTTTCAATTTTATTTTTCCAATATCCATCCGCACACACACTTTTGCGCTTTGCACTGGCCACATGGCCACGTACTGCAAACCCACACGCTGGGGCTAATCTTTCCGCTGGGACACGTCTTACGTTGCTCACATGCGCCGACTACGAACGTTTCTTGCAATTGTCGATTATAGAGCAGTTCTCCCCTGCCATGCTTGCCTTCCACTGGCCAGCCTCCCGTGTTCCGTGTCACGTGGGACAACGTTGTTCTGCTGGATAGAAAATCTTACATTAGATCTTTCAATGGCCAGTATTTATATCTACGATGGAAGTAAAATGATGGAAATAAAAGCCACAGCCGCCCACCAAACCGACGGGTGCTGTGTTTTGCTTTCTTTTGCTCTTTCACCACCACCGCCGCTCTGCACTCTCCCTCACGGTACACCTCTTACGGTATGTTTCTCACACGTTCGCTTCTGGATTCGGATAATTGACCCAACTAATACCAACGGCTGCACAGCCAACAGCAGGGCCACCCTTTACTTTATGCGCTCTCGCCGAACGACGGTGAAGAGTTATGCATGCGCGTTAGAAAAAGTAGCAATTGCTTTGATAGGAGCCAGCACAGAAATGTGTGCTCTGGCATGCAGTTAAGGTATTTTTCCTTTTTTTCTTGTCCCTTTCTTCTGGCACGCTAACCGTTTGGCTCACGACATTCCTTTTAAGGGCAGGACTAAGTGAGTGTTTGTGTGTGCGAGTGTGCTCATGTTTGCCCGTTTTTGGATCGTACATGCTCCAATTCGATATGCGCTCCGATGGACTGCCATTTCTTTTTTCGGTACCCTTTTCTTGCCTTCTAAAAGGGTGTATGAAAGCGACATGAAAATCGTGCTTCGATCTAATTTAAACGTGCGAAGTAAAATCGAAACACACAATAGCGGTACGCTTTTTATCGGCAGTCTTGCGTAGGTTGAACTCAATTTTTGTCGTATATTATTAATTTGCATTGTTTCAAACATGAATTCCGGAAAAAATCCATATTTCGAAAATTGATACTAAAATTGATTGTATTCTTCAATATAAAATTCAAACATACATAAAACTCTAATCGGGCTGCTGCATATTGTTTTAAGCAAATTGATTTACAAATCGGAAAGATAATGGACCGGACCGTATGTGTAACATTTAACGGACATTCAAATTTCACTGCTCTCCGTTGAAACAAATGCGCCTATAAAACAGAAACTGAACCGTAATCCAACAATGAGCTGCAATTGTATACTCTCTCATAGCAGATCACTCTAATTCAGAGCTTTCGCTTAAGCACTTTTTGTGCTCCCGTACATCTGATTACAAGCCGACCCTCACAATGAGCGCTTCGAGGCCGCCTGTTTGCGGAGACAGAGTATAAAATATGATCTTACCATTTGTAATCCTTCAACTACGGTAGAGAACGCAATGCTACATTTGTAGACGACAAAATACGTCACCATTCTCGAATCTTACGAAAGCTACGAGGACGTAGGGAGCTTTTCTACTAAAGGAACAGATCGTATCGTGCGAGGCGAGAGCCATTTCTACAAATACTGGCAAAATTGACCGAACAAAAGCCATTTTACGGCTTGTCGGCGCAAGATGGTTTGTCCCCCGCGAGCACTCCGGGCCAGCAGGGAAACGTCGGTGGTGTTAACAACGGAAGGAATGAATCATTTGATGAAGCGTCATAAAACCAACCCCCCTACATGCCCTCGTTACAGGGCAAAATTTTATGTCCATAAACCATATTTTCGCTAATGCAACATGATAATAAAATCTTCCTATCGTTTGATCCCTCCGACGATTGTCCTGTCTAAGGGATATCCTAAGAAAACACACACGCGCGCACACACGGAACGTAATACATATTTTTTATCATATTTCCGTTTGTATTTTTCCTTTTTGCTTCACACGATATGGTGCCTCCCACCAAGGCTCTCGTTCGTGCCAAGAGATGATATTGAAGACAAAGAACTGAAATCAAATTTTTCCGCAAGTGTGAGAAATGAAATCTGCGAAAGTTGTTTCACTGCCACTCGTGAACAGCCAGCCAGCTAATAAATCACGCAAAGTGAAGCTAAAGCGAGGGCGTCCTCCATCGGCAAATACCGTCCAGGCAGGAAGCTGTTAGATATGACATGCGGAATTACGAAGCTATGAAACTTTAACCTTTTTCTCTCGGCACCTCTCCCGCGGCAGTAGTCTAACTTTTTGAGGTTTCTTCATTTTTCGATTGCGCACAAAGCGCACAGCGCAGTTGCAAAAAGGCAAAAACAAATAGCCTAGCGGGAAATACTCAACAAAGGCTTACATGCTGCTCGAAAACACTCCCTATTCTGTCCTGTTTCGGAATGTAATGTACCAGCTCTCGCCAGTGTAACCAAAAGGGGATCACTGGTAAAAGTAGTCATAATAGCACCGCAACTACTACTTCACTTGTAAGTAGTGCGGTACGCAAGGGCCACCGTTCATTCACTGGCAGTAAATTTAGTACAAAAGTAAAAACGGCATAGATTTATGTGGTTGTGTGTCATTCGTATAATAAATGGGAAGACATGATGTTTTTCATTGGATTTCCTGGTTTTTCCCCGTGCCTTACCAGGGACCCGGAGCTGTGGAAGCTGTGGAGGCCACACACAGCGGAAGTTGAGCGTCCTTGCTCGCAAATCGTAGCACAACGCACATCCTAAACATATGCTTTTAATATGCTCACATCAGACTTACGACGGCACAAGCCAAACAAGAGCCCAACAGATTCAGTATGTTCCTGGCAATACCGCAGCAGTTCATTTGCATACTACGATGCCTATGAGACAAAAGTTTCACACCATTTCCTTGTTCCACTCTCTCTCTCTCTCTTTTTATCTCTTTCTCGCTCTCTCTTTCTGGCTCTCTTCCCAATCGAACCCCCAAAGACGTTGTCCATATGGTTCATGCACAGTTGTGCGGTACGGAAATTGATTTCCACTCCACTCCCACCAATGGCAGTGGTGAATGAAAGGGCGCAAAATGGAAAACCCAAAAACGAACGTTAAAAAATTGCAAATCCTCCTTGTTCCTTGTTGGGTCCGAGCGGGAACATAGCTTTCGATAGAACAATGTGCTACGCCACGTTGGAAAGGAAAACACCGCACACTCGCGACTGGCTCACGTGTGCTCGCTCGCGAATGTGTGGATCGCCCCAAAACTTTCGCACCAGGATCGTCTTGCTACGTGGAACAGAATGAGAACGTACGGTTGTAGTTGCGCCTATGAACCATCGGAACGCCACAACCACCGGTCCCACATGCTACATTCTGGGTGAAGAGGAGTGTTTGATTTATGAAAAGTGCGTGTTCTGTTTTCTACCATTTTATTCTCGTTCTCTCTCGCTCTCTCGCTCTCTCTCTCTCTCTCTCTCTGCCTTCCTCGATCGGAGTACAACGCGAATGTCACGCCAACCTGCTTTCCCCATCAGCTTTCTTGGCTACCATAAAAGACTAACTTTAATAAGCGTTCTCACAAATAACACCTCGTCTACTATTACTGCTGAGCCTAATGAGCCTATCTAGTCGATGGTGGTGGTAGTATCATAGTAGCCGAAGTTTGGCATGTCCCTTTCCCGTGCACGGAAATGGTTTTTCCATTCGCGCACGGTTTCATGTTCCATTTTTACCGTGCGTTAGTCATTCATTAACATTACCTAAGAGCGGGCGCTGGCTCCACTGTGTACAATGTAATTTTCCGCACCGATGTTTGTTCTCCGCCTCATATGTTACACCCGCTGCTTCCTGCTGAGTGCAAGGACGAAGGGGTGTTGCGTTCATGTCATGTTAGGTGCCGGACATTTACCCATGTGTAAGACACAACCACATCCGGTAGCTCCGGAGGTATCGGGCGATAGTGGAGCGACACACGCTTGCGCCCGGGAAAAGGTCTGATATTCTTGTCACGGGTTTTAATAGAGTGTATTATCTTAACAACTCAATCATGGCAGGCGCGGAAAGTGTGCACGGGATTCACTAGCAAACAAATTCATTCCCGTGTCACTAACGAGAAAAACTGCGAGAGGGTTTCTATCCGATCGTGCTTGAAAACGTGCAATGAAATTTAATTTCGGACAGTTGTATTTGTCATCAGCTACCAAGTAGTTGTAACACACGTACTTTAACCCATCATCGTAATTGGTGCTCTCGATCTGACAGCAAGCCAAAGGTCAAGGACGCAACCAGAATGTATCGACAAAAACTATCCCATTTCTCTAGCTGAAGTATATTTTAACTTCAAGCTTTATTTACCTATTCGACACTACAGAGCAAATCGTTCTGGTTCAGAATCCACTACTTGTTTCACAGGGCAAGCCTCTTATTTCACCGCACGCTAGGTGTTCCTTATTCCTAGCTTTCAGTGGTGTTCTTCGCCAAAGAGCAAATTGAAACTCCTGTCGGAGAGAGTATCGTTTTCGAGCAGCGTCCGTTCTTCCGTTTCTCACGCTGCTCTGCACTGCTGAAAAATTTAATTAACGCAACTGCACAGCAAACCCCGGCATGATCGTATTGCTACGTGCCATCCGTGCATACACTTCCGGTAATATGAAGCGAAACCGAATCTCGTTTCCCGGCTTCATAACGAAGCGTCTCCGAGCGAAAGGATTCATCTTCTTGGCGTCGGGATTTAGCGGCGACTAGAACCAGACCCCGAGCTTTGTGTTTATTATGCATTCCACAGACCCGGCGAGCACCCAGCATTGTTCAAACGATGTTTGCGCTGCGCCATCCGGGCTGTTCTTTACATTATGAAGACCCGAAGGACAGGACCGCGTCGCTCCTCCGGCACAGCTATAAAGTTCGGAAAACAAATCGGTTGCTGCTCGAAAGACGACCGGAATCTTCTCGAATCTATTCTAGCTCGTGCTCTTTCTATCAGCCAGCGACATATTGCCGGATTTGTGTTTGGATGTCGAAAAGTTTGATTCCATTACGCAAAAACACTCCGCATGCAGACGACATCGAAACTTACCACTTCCTTTCGTAATCTTGTGCATCGTATGTTTCAGTGGTACCCAGTTTTATCCGTTCCATTTCACTCCAATTCAATTCAGAACACGGAAGTTTCACCGCACTTGCATTGACGGGGCAATAGGACGCATTACACCAGGAACCGAAAAAATCGTCCCATTTCTGTTAATCTTTTTTTTTTTTGCTCGAACCGTGGCAAAACATGCTCACTTTAGCTTCACTTCTGTGCTGGTACTGTAGGGTCATAAGAGCGGTAAATGAAATTTAATAGAATTATGTTCCGCAAAGTGATAGTAAGACACAAAAAGCTACCACTCTTCAGCACATACACACACTCAGATTGAAATATATAATAAAATCATAAAACCCAAACTCCACACCAGCGGACCCACCGTAGCTGAGCGGATAAAACGGTAACCGGTCTCATCCGTGGTCGTGGTGCAATTGGCCAGCGAACTCCATTATGTGTGCATTTAACTTCCCGATTCCGGGCCCCACTTGAGCCAAGAGCAGTTTTGTGCGATGCATTTTTGCAAGGGCACGGATCGCGGCAATTCGTACAGCTGGACGAAATTTCTTACCGCGCTTGAAAGCGTCCATGGACGAGATCGCTTTCCACTGAAGCTGTGAAAAAACGGTACCCCTGGTTTTTGTTTACTCACCGTACGCTACACTCCTTTGGCAGGCATTAAGGGTTTCTTTTTCCCCTGTACAAAGCGGGAAAGCTTTTCTTGTTCGGAATTTCTAGCGCGCTCCATTTAAACGCTGTGGAGAATAGTTGCACTGGATTTTGTGTTATACCAACGAATAATAGAAACGAAAGAAGTTCCTGCTCCGTGAAACCAGCCTCCTGCTTGCCGTGCACGGTTTCCTGTAAAAGTGCTACCAGATATACTACCTACACCGGGCAGTGAGGACCAATTGGAACACAACGATATATTCATTCGTTCATTTTGTTCGTCCGAACGGATTGGCGCATTGTCTACCCATGTGTCTGGATTTGTTGGTTTGCAAAAAAAATCTTAGCAAACATTTCTCCATCGGAATCTAAACTCTTGCTTCGATGCACCGAACGTCCTAGCCTAGTATCAGCCTTCATCTCCACGTTGGCTTACTCGACAGTGACTTTACAGAACCGAAAATCCGGTCGTCCACTTCTGGTGCCATCATTTATTGATAAACCTGTCGACAAATTGGCTTTCCAAGTGGCTCAAAAGCGAAAGATTGTTTGCTTTGAAAGCGAAACCACCGCAAAGAAACCCGAAAATGAAACCCCGAATCCCAAACGACCGGAGACACTTGAGCTGGACGTTTCTGATCCTCGGAGGGATGAACCGAGCGTGCGAGACCAAGAGATTCACCTTTGGCATGAAATATACCCCTCCGCGGAAGTGAGACCGAGAAAGTTTGCCGAATTTCGCCAAAAATAACAATGAACCGTCACACAGAACGCTGTCCCGTGGAAAACCCACCCTAGACGAATCCAATCCACTATCTGGCGTTTAGTGGAGACGGTTGCCAGGGCGCTTGACGCAAACAAACGCATTCGCCCACTTTGTGGAAGAAACCTTTGCCCCATTTCAACTTAAACGCCACTGCCGTGCTGCTACTGCTGCTGTTTCACGCGACACCACCCGAAGGGTAAACGATAGATCTCACGATCTCTCGCAGAACGACAAATCGTAACCCAAAACTGTCGCATCATATGACGGCTGGTCGCCTGGGCCCCGCCACACGCACCACCGTTCACGACCCGCGAAAACCCGAAAGTGGAAAAGTGTCTATCACTGTCTCACTGTCACAACTTTCCGCCTGCGAATCCAGCGGCGAAGGCGCAGATAACTTGCCCACCCCTCGCACATTCCATGCCGATGCCAAAAACGCCCCTTCCACGGCCAAGGTAAGAGATCAAATTAAATGTTCAGAATAAGTTTCGGCGGCGGCGGTGGTTTAGACCCTCCAGGCAAGCAAACGCTGTCAGTCATTTCGCGTCGTTTGCAAGGATCGAGTTTTTGACAGTCGCTCTCGCAAACACGATGCAGGCCGCTGTCGAACGTCACCGCGGTGGATGTTGCTTATTTCGATTTGTTAGCAAACAGATCAAAGCGCCGAAAGTATGTAGTCGTGCACTGTTTGTCGGTCGCTTATCGCGTTCGAGTACGATACCGTCCGCGCCGGTGGATGGAACGAGTTTCGAAACTGATTGAAATGAGCACTTCGTTATTGTGCATGTGAAACGTTTCAATTCCACGGTGAATAGGTAAATTCCTGAGCAATTTAAACTTCTTCATGTGCTGCGCTTTAAGCTACCCAACCAACCAACTGCGGTCCACGGTTTGGAGAGTTTAACATAAAATTCCATTTCGTTCACTAATAACATCTCTCACTAGAAACCTGCGCCATAGAAATTGTATAACCTCCGCTGTTGATCGCATTCCACCGGTGACGAATGTCTAGTGCAGTCATCCGCGAGTGCACACTCGCCAAAAACTTACCCGTAATTAACGATCCAATCGATCGGCCCGGGCGTATGCACCCGCGCTTAAAACCACTGCCACCGCTGTGCTTTAAATGTAAGTTTTAGAATGTTATTGCCGGTGGCAACGCGCCATCGACGGGTTCCGCTTCACCGGCAGTGAGGCATACTTTCATTTCAGCCTCCCGCTTTGAACGCGCGTGGGCTCGAAAGTGCAAAGTACACAGCGATTGAGTGTTTATTACCTCAGCGACCAGCGGCATAGCTATGGTCCGTGGCTACCGTGCGGTAAAGGCATAGTTCTACATTTTTGGCACCCGATGCGCTGATGCGGTGGTGGGTGGTTCCTGCAAGTACTGTATTGGTATTAAACTTTCAAGTGAAGGAAAATTAATAGCACAACCTGTGAGCGTACCACCGTGCGAGGTGAAGTCTGGCCAGAAGCGCTACCACAAGAGGAGCGTCTCCCGCTCTACCCCGACCAGGTTCCGAGAAAGGAAACTTTTGTGAAAATGGAAAACTTTCATCCTGGCATTTTGGGCTTCCATGCGACCGGGCTTACATTAGCCCGGGTTTTGGTGCAGCGTCTTGTCTCAGCGGGAACGAGACAGAAAGTGAAATCAATATCAGTTCCTCAAACTTTACAGCGCCAGCTTCCGTCGGCGGGCGTATCTTCCTCTCGGGCTCTATCGTGATGTGGCGCTACGTTGATTTTTTTTTGCTTAACTTTCCCGTGAAGCCCGACAATCTAGACGTATCTCTGCGGTGAAACGCAATGGTGCAAGCGCCATCGTGAAGTAGGTGACAACACTGACGAGCGACGACGATGATGATGAGGATGTTGATGATGATGATGGTGGTGGTGGTGATGGAGGTGGTGGTGGAGGTGGTCTCCTGATGCTGATGACGATGGTGAGCAGCCATGATGAAGATGGCGGTGATTGGATAGCACTCATTTATCATTTTATTGCGAAGCAAGTTTCGGGGCTAGCTAGTTTAACGGTGAGAAGCCGCACTACTACTTCTCGCGAGACTCGAAAACTTTTGCCATACGAACTTTGCGATTCGTAAGCTTCGCGGGATGGTAATAAATCTTTCGCCTCTCCTCAGAAAACCCACTGACGCACTGACTTCTTGGGAACGATGGTGGTAGCGGTGATGGTGATGGTGCATTCTTCCGAATTCTTGGTCCGTTATTTCCTTATCTCATGCCATGGCGCACAAAACGGTAGCAGCAAAGTCCCCATCTTGGGTGATTGGTTTCGCGTTGGTCCATCGTGACCATGTGCAATTGTTTTATGACTATATTTCTTCTGCCTCAAGAGTATCTTCGCTAGTTGGAGGAAAGTTCTTGTAATTTTCCATATCGCATAGTTCTTATCATCCATCAACATCAGTAATCCATCCCCACTTCGCCACCACCCTCTTCCCGATTCGGTTTTTATTTCCCCAGCAACAGCACCTCGCACCAGGGCTACATTTTCTGTGGCCGGACTCGTTATGTTGGGACTGCTTAACTGTTCACACCATTACTCAATTAAACGACTAACCTTTAGCACGTCTAGCGGCGTGGCCACACATACACACCCACACACCGAGTCGTGGCCGGGGCCTGGGAATTGAAGCGCTAACGATATCGTTAGCTCGTACCGATGTTCTCTACATCCAGGTTTTCCCACATTCGATATCCGTCCTTTACCGAGAGGACACACCGACTGTGCTGTACGACGCCCGGAAACCGGAACCACCAGAACAGCATCCAAAGCTGGTGGGCTTGTGGCACGTACGTGTTAACTAAACCCGCTTCCACCTCCACCATGCGCTTGCTTCCACACGACGGAAACAAAACGGCAAAGAAACCGGAAATCCACCCTCTCATCCACTCTGGCATGGGTATAGAGGCGCAGTGTAACAGGATAAAAAGTTATCTCCCGAGATGTTTAAATAAGTTTCCCAACTGGAAATTGCACTTTTCTTTCATTTCCCTTCCCGCGCACGTGCACACTTAACCGCGCCCGGCTGGTCAGCCCCGTCGTCTTCCCAGCTTCCCTTTTGTTCCCGCACGGTGGAAAGCTCCGCTGGGAATGGGGAAGGAAAGCACAAGTTAAAATTAAATTCTTTTATTTCACCATTATTACTCGCACAGCACCCGGACAGAGGCCGTTGCTGCTGCTGTTATTCGAACTACATTACCACCATTTCGCCATGGGATCGACTGGTTCTGCCACAAGCTTTTCCGGCTGTTCCGGTTTTGCACTTTTGCTATTGCTGATGCTGCTGCTGCTTCTTCTGTGCGAGATGGAGATGCCACTTGATCCGACGTTCAACACCATTTCCCTTCGGTACGAGCTGCATTTCCGTAGCAGCATCTCGTTCACGGTGCATTCTGCCACCAGGGGACGATGAAGGGCGGAGAAAAGTACATAAAAATTAATTTACACATTCATAAACAGGCGAAACTAACGAACGCAGGCGAACCATGCTTTGGGGGAAGCCTAACAGGAGCATCAGCACCATCAGCACAAGCAGCAGCAGCAGCAGCAGCAGCAGCAGCAAATGACACAATTGTTCGGGCTGGATGGACGAGACGTGCCGTCACGACATGGTAACGATTTCGGGTACCATAAGTTCAGGCCGTTTTCCGAGCAAAAACATGACAAGATGTCTTATTGAAGGTCTAACCGTACGCCTTGCTATTACAACCGCTCAAACGCCTCAACAAGGAAGCCTACAGATAACGTGTCCAATCGGGTCCCGTACCCATTGCCATTGCCTTTTCCCATGAACTACAGCACACTGTCGAACTTAATTTCGTTCCATTAATGCTAATGAACGCTAAGAATTTCCATAATTTTCATTAGTTTTCTCGCAAAAATTATTCCTATTAAAAGTTTACCAACCGCCGTCCCCCAGCTGGCCCCAGCTTTTCAGCTCTGCCACTGATGGACGAGACGCCGGGTTCGTTAAAGTTCACTGTTGAGTAAAAATTGAAAGCAAACGGCTAGAAAAGTAACCCGTAATCGCAATCGCGCCCATCGCAGCAACGTAATGAGGCTAGCAAATTGTATTCTGCCATCACATTTCACACAAACTTCTCGCCTTATTTACGTTTCTGACTGACTGGGCCCGAGCGTGGGGCTGGTTTTGCGGGCTCCTGGCAGTGATGGATGGTGACACAAATTATTCCCCAAAATAAATCATCGCCCTGCGTTTGATCGATACGGGCTGATCCTGTGGTCCAAATGACACTGAGCTGTTTGGTCTAGTTTATGTTCATTCTAAATTTCAAACATTGTATATTGGGATCATCTTACCTGTCACGTGTTTTGCTCCACACCGTCCACATGACCCACCGTTCGACGCGCGCTCATAAACTAGCAATGATAGCTAGTGCTATGACTGCATGTTTATACGTAAACATGAAAAGATACGGCCCCTTTCTTGGACCACCAGCTCCGAGGTGTGTTAACATACGCGCGCTTACCCACGCGCTGCATTACAGCATCAAGCGAAAAACGTATTAAAATAGTGTAATTTGAGCCACAGCATCACAGCGGGTAACCCATCAAGTCTGTGGCCATGCCCGTTTAGCGCTTTCGCCATTTCGCTGTTGGTCAACATTAATTCGTACTATAAAAATGCCTTTCCTTCCTCCCCCTTCCTGTGCCCATTTGGTTCCCAACACACATACACACACTAGTGCTAGAAGCGACGTTATGGTGATGGCACGTTCGAACGGTGATGCTGGCGGCGACGAACCTTACCGATGCAAGGGAATTTCGGGCACATCCGACACTTTCTGACTCAACACGGGCAGGAAACAAGATCATGTGTCTTATGGAATGTTATGTTGCGCGTCGTTTGCAAGGTGAATTATTCCACCCTACAACGCCCTACCGTGTGTGACAGCCGGGGCCGGGATGTATTTCGGGTGAAAGTTTTCGCTGCTACCCTTGTACGATCACATAAACCATGCACGATGTCAGTGCTTCCTTCATCTATGCTTTACTGATTCGACCTCCGGCGGCTGGCACGTACGGTAGCTACCTCAACCCCGGAATGAACGAAGCGAAAGTAATAAACTAGTGGGAAAAATTGAAATTTAATGCGCCCATATAATAATCATACTATGAGAGACTTTATTATTATGAGCGCCTGCGGCACATTCGAACATTTTCTCATACCAACCCGGCCGGTGACCGGGTTTCTCATGCTTTATACGGTCATCTAGTGGCCCTGCCCGATCCAATGGGCGTTATATGGAAAGTTTCTTCAGATTCGACATCTCGGCGCTCCTATCGTTGATCACAGCAGTCATGGTGAGGAAAGAAAGTAATTGATGTTGACACTTTAAATCCGGTGAAAACAACCCGATATTATAGATCGTTTGATAGGTTGCGAATCAATCGCCAGGCGCCGATATTTATACAAACCATAAAATGACTGCATTATTTTGCTACAATTCAGAGTCAACTGTGACGCTACGAAAAAAAAAATACCTAAATTACGATTGCCGATGGAAATATAATGATTGCACTGCGTTTCCGGCCATTACGGGCATCCAAGCTGTCTAATGAACCGAGATACATGGTACCCAAACGATGCCAATCAAAACTTGCTCCGCATCAATGATCTACATCCACAATATCCTGCAGCCATAAACTAGGGAAGTATAAATGTGTTTTTCTCGCCCTCATAAACGCACATAACTCACACAAGCCCGCTAGGAAATGATTAACGCGCCGCATTCGACCGCTGCATGCAATTATAACTAGCAGCTTTCACGCCGCAATGGTGCGATGCATTCAATATAAACGTACACGAAAGCAAATAAAGGCGTCACTCACCGACCATGGACCCCTTTATTAGTAACACTCCGCGGTAAACTATGACATCACATACACGACACGACATGGCCATCTAAATGCATCCTATTGCGATTAATACATCCTTCAAGCCTACGTAACACCCGTGATACATTCCACATAAAAACATACCAGCGCCAGCATTAATGAAAACGATCCTTGCACCAACACTTACCGTGCTTATAATAAAACAGCCCCAAACTGGTGCAACCGGAGAGCTCTTTTCTGTTGTTGAGGCGACGCCAATTGCACTCCAAAGAAAACTACATCCTTTCACACGTTTCATGACGAAAACGAGTCACCAGGCAGTGGCTCGGTACTTGATGCGGCTGCATGCATAACTAAAGAACACTCCGCGGCCCACACGGCTCGTGTGAAATTTACCCCCAGAACCACTAGAGCCTCACTACTTACCGTGAGCCACACAGAAAGCTTTTCCGCTCTCTGCAGCACGGGTGTGTCGAAATGGATGGGAGGGCTCAGATTTTTAACCCAGCCGCATCGCGTAGGCGACCGCGAGCACTAATGATCGAATAAAACCGTCCCCATTGTTTACAAGATTATGTGGAAAGAAAGATTACGGCCTGCCGCCGTCTTCATCGTCTAGCCACACGATCACCGTCGCGATGTTTGACGCTGAATTTGATGAAGTTATTAAAATGAGAGTAATTGGTGCTGGAATCAAAGTGGAACACCATTAGGTGGGATAATTGTTGCCATTAGCGCTGAATGGAGAGGCGCACGCTACTATCGGAAACTGCATCGTTTAACCGCGGGAGAACGAAATGAAACAGAAGCACGCGGTCCGCTGGATGTGCCCAAGATAACGAGCAAATGGAGGGAATTTTGATTTGCCCGTTTTCATGCACACTCGCCACTACGCCACGTTCGCTCGTCACAGTCATCATTTTCCCAAGATTTGCTATGAACCTCGCATACAATGAGTGAGCATCTTCAGCTACAGTAAGCTGAAAAAAAAATCGTTTGTGCGAGTTACTTGCTTTATTTCGTGCATTAATGGAGCGATCTTATCTACAGACTTTTATTGACAATGGCAATACTTCTGCAACACATTAAACGGTTGAACGCAAACATTCAGTATAAAAGTGCCGTGAATAAGGTGTGTTATCAAAAACCTAATGCAGTAACAGTATTTGTAGTGATTGAAGATTTTTTTATAAATATTTGTTTAATCTTTAATGTAATACCAATCAGTAATAAAATTTTGTGTTTATTAGTGTGTACAAACATTATACGATGCCTTTAACAAATAGCTAGATTAAATTGCTTTCAATATGATTCTGATGATGAAAATATCTTAAAGAACGGACCATAACGCGCTCAACCTTAAACACAATACATCCTTAAATTCCTATACTCTACTATTGATTAGCTATGAAACCACCACCAACAGCATACGGATATTTGCGAGATTCGTCCAAATCGCTCATTCGTTTAACATTCCCAAATGCGATTAACGATTTCCCTCAACTCATTACTTCAATCGTACGAAAGCATGTAGAATTTCAAATGTACGTCTCCGTACGCCATCTTCAAGTCGAGCTATATTGTTGACTGCCTTGCGGAAGCAGAATAAAAGCTTTTTCTCGATCGTGGGAATTGGCCGTGACGCGAGCACTTCTGCCCCCAGCGCAATAGTACTCACCTTTCCCGGCCATAGGAGAATGGGGAAGGGGGATGAGGGGGTTCTTGAACGGCAAAATGTGTGATGGCTTATCAATCAACTATGTAGTCGTAGGTCTTCAGGCGCGGGAAGAGATAAGCCTGGCAAGTACAGCCGACGAAGGCACTAAAAGAACGAAGCGTCGAAATCGAAAGATCGAGAGGGAATTATCATTTTTCTTCCGCCCGCTCCCGTTTGGCATTGGTGGAAGAGCCTGCCCTTTCGAACAACGCCACGACGGTCTATTGTTTGCTTCCGAAACCGGTGTGACGTTCTTGTCCTTGTGTTCCTCGACGAGGGGTATCCTATTGACATCTGCCGGTTTCCGTCGATACGATGGGGGTCGCGTCGGGAAGCTAAAGCGGATGAGTGAAGTTACACAATGCCATCGAACACGGCCCACACACACATACACGCACATGCATCCCAACTCGGGAGACCCGGGGCCTGATTTCCGGCGATTTCCCATCCCAGTGAGTTTGGCGTGCTTTGAACACCTTTATGGAAAGAATTTATTACCCAACATCACGCATCGAAGACGAAGTGCGCTCCAACCACCACCAGCCGCATCACCCTCTCGCCCATCCATTCGGCTCATCCCAATCAACCAGATAATGTACTCGCGCCCGCCCAGTCCCGCCATAGCTCGTCTCGATATCATCTCGCCTGTGGTGTTTCGAGAATTCGATGTGAACCGCCCAACGAAAACACGACACCCAGCACCTAGCAAGGATCTCCTCGTACCACTGTTTATTTATTTTTTGTGGCATTCACTAGAGGACAAAGATAGGTGTTTTCTTTCGATCTGGTTCTTCCCTGCCACCCACTGGTCTCATGGTCCTACCAAACTCCTCACACCCGGAAAGTGTTCTTGTTGTTGGAAAAAGAAAAATCACCTTTCCTTCCGCGCTCCTTCCAACCAGCCAGCCTGGGCCAAACCAGGACCCTCTTAGCCTTTTGACAGTGTTACCCAACGGAAATCGGCCAACCGTTCGTTCTCTCTCTCTCTCTCTCTCTCTGTCTCTCTTTCTCTCTATCGCTCTCTCACTTCTTCTTACACACAGGTAGTGGTGCTGATGCGACCTACAGCCTTCGTTATTTATTGCGCTTTTCATCCTGAGAAGTGGCCTCCACTCGGTGATAAACACAGAGCCCGAGAACCCTCCGCCGTAGTGTGTTTGTGTGAGAGAAAAAGCTTGTGAATGATTCCGTCGAGCGGTGGGGTGTGGGTGGCAGTAGGCCTTGGTGGTCGTAGTGATAAGCGCCTGTCGGAGCGTCCTTCCTGCAACTTCCAACGCTGTCGCCGATCAGAATGTGGCTCAGCACGAAAAAAAAAACTAACTTATTTGCCCTCATGCTATAGGACAGAACACACCGTATAACCGTGCTGTTTCTCGCTCTGTGTGTGTGTGTTTGTGTTTTTTTTACTCCTTACTGCTTCTAAGGACCCCATGCTCCGCGCGAGTGAGCATCGGGCTCACCGTTTCATGCTCGCTGAGTGGATAAATTCATCATCCCTTCCAGCCTGGCGCGCTCTTACGCAACATCTTAAGCGTGTGCCAGAGCGCGTTGCCAAACGATACAAATGAAATAAAAACAGCACACAACGCAGAACCGCTGGTGCTGCAGTCATTTTCGGACCGGTCTCCGAAACGCCTTCCGCCGCCTTTCGCTCGCCTACTGCTATTGAAAGTCGGAGAATCGAAACGATACACAGCATGTTTTCGCAGCGCAGCATAAAACATATTTAATGAGAGCAGGCGCTTTTCAAAGCAGCCGCTTTTCAAAGCTGGCGTTTGGAAAGAAACACGGAAGAAAAACACTTCCTGCCACTCGGCAAATGAGAGAGCGTGGCTTTATGGAACTTGAAAGCGCGTTTCTTCCGGGCGTCATGTTGTGCCGGTGCTGAAAACGGTTTCCTTGCCAGCAAAGCGTAGATGTGCTTGACACATCTTTTTTCCGCACAATGTCATTAATAACGTTTTTCCGATAGCTCTTATCGTTTGCTTAGTGCGAATTAAAACACTTGGCAAGCAACAAACGGAATCGATCTAGCAATTATTCATTCAGTTTGGAATTTCCTAAATAAATGTTCACCTAAACCGCACAACCCTGATCTAGCACTCATAATGCGCGCCATAATCTCATTAACCTCAGCTAATATCGTAACCGCCGTCATGGTATGGGTTGATTCTCCACCACCAGCCTTATTAAACTACGTCATATTCTGACGCATTCCCAGCATCGGCTCGTATCCTATCTGCGAAGAAATTGGCGCGCCTCTCAAGGGTTCTCGTGTAGGCAGGATCGCTCGGGAGGAGTTTGACGTAGTTAACATTTTTATTACATTTTCTCTGTCCGCCACTCAAAAGAATCTCGACTGTATCACCATCCTCATCATCATCGTCATCATCATCACCATCATCATGCTCGTCGTCCTCAACGCACGATCAGAAAAAGGCGCATTCTTCACACATGTGCGTCTGCCGCCGAGGGATGTGTGCGTGTGTGCGGAATTCCGGAAAGCAGAACTTTTTACGGCCAACTTATCCGGTGAGCTGTCGGGGATATCAGTGAAATTTTTTTTCCCAGTGATGCCCCCTATATTTGCTTCCTTCACGTTCACGTAATTACATTTTCCCGTCGCCATGGTCGCCAGTTCCTCACACAAAGATTATGATTACCTCTACGTGTGTCTCGGTAGTAGGAACAGGTACGGGTGATGCGCTTACATACGTACTCAAGTGTCAGATTTTTTGTTGTTGTTATGTTGTTGCTGCTCAATGCGTGCCTCATCTCGAAGAATGAAGAGATAAGTAATCATATTAATAAGTTAATACCGTGAAGATCAAAGAACATATTACGACAACCTCGTCCACACTTGTCCAACCGCGTCCGTTCAAGTCCGCAACAGAGTGTGCTAGAATGTTAGCCAATGGGAAAATCTTGTTACTTCCCGCCCTGGGAATAGACACGGCGCGTGCACACATACAGATACACTCAATCAAAAGCTGTGCACGCAAAAAAAGCTCCAGCACACAACACTAGCTTCATTTAGAATGCTACAAATAAATTATCTCGGTGCTTCTACCGCTGTTCCTGCTGGAGCAGTCGAGGTTGAAGGACACGCGAACTCCAGCGCTCAGGATGTGAAAACGAGCACAGCAGGATACACGCTGACCGTACCATTGATGCGGTCCAGTAGCGTTGGCCAACGGGTGTACAAACCCAAACCCGGTCTCTCCCCACCACCGGGCTGCTCGCCCGGCAACTTTTGGAGCGTAAAATTTAAACAAAGTTTTCGCCTGCCGCCTGTCCTTCGACCTACTAACCGGACTAACCGGCGGCAGGGCTAAGGTTCGATAGCAGCCCGGGAAATTATGCTTTCCCGATAAGCTTCGTTAGATTCGAACAAAAACCTAGGCCGCAGCTTGCGATCCCGACATTCTTCGAACTTCGACTATGCGGCAACAGCAGCAGCCTTGATTGGAACAAATAAATCAATGCGGGAACCGATTCCGGAGAAATCGTTGCTAGTTGCTCCGAGAGTACAACCGGAATGGTACGTGTAGACAAGATTACAAATCATATCAGACAGCACCCCACCACCGACCGGCTGCGATCCCAACTGCGACAAAAGGAAGTGGTACCTTCTTAACCCTGTTTCCCTCCTCGATTTCCGATTCGAGCCACCCGGCCCACCGTGCACCGTGGTGTACTAAAAGGGATACCGGACAAAGTTCGCAGTACCGTCTGCGTAAATCATCGATCCGGAAAATGAAGGACGCACAAACCGGACGAAGAGCTTTCCCGTATCTGACAACCCAGAGAGTAAACCAGAACCTAGTGACCGGGCCAGTACTGGCTTGTACAGTAGAAAAAACGGTAACGAATTTTTTAACGATGGAAAATCCTTCGGTGAAAAAGAGTTTTTATTCATCGCTCTCTACAAACCTTTTCTTCTCAATTAATCTGATGCTTGGTTAGTGCGCGGAACGTAGAGTTAGTGAATGGGAAGTAATTTGTTTTTTTGCTGCAAAAAAAACGTTGTAATATTATGTAAATGAATCGGTACCGAAGCTTGATTGAATCGTTACCAAACACACAAAAAAGGTCACTACTCTACATCTGCATAAATTCGCTATAAAAACTCAAAAAGTTCACAAAAAAGCTAACAAAATACCGAATCAAACTCCCCAAACGAGCATCGCTCTGATTTCAACTTCCACTCGAACCCAGGATCCCAGCACGTAATGCGTATCCTACATTCTCATCAATCTCATTTGTACTCCTGTTCAACGATCCTTATTGATAGGATTTTTTTGCACAACGCAACAGACGCAGTATCACGCACCTTCTATTCAGAAGGCGCCATCGATACCTGTCCGCCGAACGGTGAGTAATATCCACTTCACTACAAATCCCTTTCGGCAATAACTTCTCACCCGGCAAGCGTCTATGTAAATTGCCCAACCAACGAACGACCATCAAGAGGCTAAAGTATGTCCGATGTGTTTTTTACCCATGCTCTATTTTGGCAAACGTTTCTCACTTCAAGAAAGGATTCGGTCTCGATCGCATTGAAGATCCTCGGAAACGGGCCTGCAGCACTGCTCGTGAATGGAGGCAATCAGGGCACGAGGATTGAGATTTATCATTCCTTCGTGCGCTTTAGCATACCAATCGAGACCTCCCTCAGCATTATGATGATTGTGTGCTAGCTGGCGAACACTAAAGCTCTCAGGTTGTTTCGGGCTATCGGGCAGCCGTTACCAGTCCGCAAACACTAATTGGCAAAAGTTTTCGGGTCAGCAGCAAATCAGGACACCAATGGTTCTCAATAACTTAAAATGGTTCTTTGAAAACACTTTGCCGGGATGACATTACTCTTCGTAACGACACTTTCCCCGGCGCCAGACCACTTTCGCTCATTCGATCATGTTTTCTAAAGTTTTCTTTCTTCCTTCGCTCTACCCAATGGCTCATTGGGATGTTCAGTCATCACTCCATTTCGGTGATGAGAAATGTTAACTTATGCATTCATCGACAAATTCACAAGCACGAATAGGATATCGTCACATGAGCCAGCGAATGCATATATGCACATTCGATTTGGCATGCATCACTTGCATCTCTTTGTATTGTCATCGTACAAGATTTACGTAACTATACCACCCCAGCCAAAGCGAAAGCTCACAGACGTAAACGATTACTCGGGCGGACCCGACGTTTATACCGGAGGCGAGGAAAATGCAGCGCAGAGACACTTTTAATTAAAACGGTCAAAATAAGAACCATCTGGTAATGGATTGCTACCGTACCAAACACACAGAAAAAGGCGAAAGACGAATCGTTTTTTCATCGCTCGACATGCATTTCGACACTGCAGGAGTAAAAACAATGGCCCTTGCTTTTGACCCACACCAGGGGACCAGAGGTCGAATGCTAGTGCCAATAAAAAATGCTGACAATTTCCCGCACAGCGTTCACCTTGTCGTTCATGCCCGTGGTCCTACCCAGTCGGATGGAAAATCCGGTTCATTTTTCTTACGTCACACCGGTCCAGAACTTTCCCGGAAGCCAAAGTATCCTCCCATAAAACAGGCATGGTTCGGTTGCATTCTCTTGAACCTCACTCCCACTGCTTACCCTTTAAGTTAGGACAATACGAGAGCACTTTCATTACATGTCACTAACAGCACTGCCAGCCTTTCCCTCCACCCAAAATGGATGGGTCAGATGATGTTTACACATTCTGGTGTTGGCTTTGCTCCACGACGCATCCCCGGAAAGTGGGAAAGAAGCGCGGATGACGAATGTGAACGGATGGTGCACTTTACCCGGCGTGCAGTTTCTTTTCACAATTGCTACTGTTACGAGTGTGCATCAAACGAACTCACCCTTTTCAATCATTCGAATACGCTTATTTACACACGTTAAAATAACATGTGAAGCAGTTGGAGGAGAGTAAATGAAGTTCACCCTTGAGAGCTTTATTCTTTAAGATTGGTAGCATCCACTAGCAGTCATTGTTGCGTTTAACTGCTATCTAGGGATTTTGTTTTTCAATTTCATTGAAACCAAGTCATTCTACTTTTACATTACCTATGCATAAACTGGATTTAATGATACTTTCGATTAACCTCGACCTTATTTTTTCTCTACAAACAAATGTCGTCATTTGATTGATACCACGGTCCCACACCCACGATTATCCTTTTCCATCCTACGCTAACGGTTAACGAGATTGGCGCTTATCTTATCCTTAAAAACAAATCTCGTCCGTATAACAAATGGGTGATGAATTTTTCCCGGAAAAAGGGGTCCGCATCGTGTAATGAAATAATCATTTAATATGCATTACACGTCCTTCCACGTGGGGCTGACTCACTCACTCCAGCCAGCGAGTAATAAAGGCATGATAGAAACGGCAGTCAAAAGCTCTCTTTGGCACCCTGGCTTCTAGCGCGTTGTTGTTTGCCACTTTTTCCACATGCAACCTGTGGGAAGCTTCGCGGGGACGGGCGACAAAACCGACCTTGAACTGGAAAAGACTTATGGCGAACGGTTGAGTAATTGAAAAATAAAATCTAGGAAAAATGGAATTATTTCCCCAGCGCACGTGAACCCTCCGCGCGAACAAATCTACTTGTATCGTGGGGATGTCGGCCCGGTTCCTGTTGCTATTTTGCAAGCTAACGTTCGCTCGAGCCGTCTTATTCATATCGAGATACACACACATGCACATGAAACGAAAGAAGCCAAAAAAAGTCAGGCAGTTTTTGCATAAGTAAGCTAGCGTTAAATTTATGGCTGTGTCCTAATGTTACGCTGACAACGCAAAAACGCACCCACACTCACACGCACACGCACCCGCGAAACCTCACCAACAATAAGACATTTCTCCCGGCCGTGGCGGTCTACTAATGCGCACCGTTTAGACGGTGAACCGCGAGTGGTGGGTGGTGGGCGGGAAGAGCCATAGTGAAAGAATAATGTACGCTTTCCATATGCATGTGTTTCCGGAGCGGTGCGGTGTGATAGGGAGGAGTGGGAGGATGAAGCAGGCTCTTCTGGGTTTTCCGAACGACATTATGCACGACTTCGTGAGTGTGCCATTGTTACCATTTTATATGAATTAACCGTCTGCAGAAAGAGAAGCGCCTATGACAATTCATTACGCAAACTCTTCGTATGGAACAATAAGTTATTTTGAGGAAAGAGCTTTCGAATACAATGCATATCCTAATGAAATAAACATACCCAAATTGGGTTTTGGTAATTATTTCACCCTGTTTGCAGCTAACTGGAAAGCCTTAAATGGATAGACGAATCGAAACGAGCCTGGACTTGGACTTGGACTTGGAGGCACCTTTCATTAAATCGATACGATTGTCGGTTACGATTCTTACACACTTTTCTTACTTTGGGGCTTTATGGTGCTCTCCCCCACAACAAGAACCTGACAGCGGAACCTCGCACGTGGTACGACTGTTTGGTGCAGTCCTCCAGTCCTCCGCAACTCTGTCATATCTCGACAGTTTTACGCCGTATGGTAACTGTCATCATGCGCCTATGTGTCCTGCCGCATTTGTCATCCTTTGCCACAATCACTATCCATCAGGACCCATCAGCAGCCGTCCCAAGCATAGCCACATACACACACACACACACACACACACACACACGCTTCAAGTGAAAGCTTGCACGCTGGTGTTACCAAGTTGTGCGATCCACCACCAGGCGGGCAGGTTCTTGTGCCTTGTGCCGTCATAAATTTAAAAAAGAGAATCTCCCCCAAAAACGAGTTTAGGCTCACTTTCGCCACATTTGATGCATGACACTTTTACGGCTTGTCAGCGGCAGTCTGCTTGATTAATGTATCATCTGTCGTCTGTGTGCCTCTCGCTCACATTTTCCACGATTTTCCATACCGCCTCTCACTCTGCTAAAGACTTCCAGCCTTTGGAGCGGTTTCTTTTGGGGCGCTCCCTTTCGTTCTCACTTTATGGCCAATGCTCATTTCATTTTTTCAGCCCCTCCCAACCTGGGGGTGCTTTATCGCTCTATCAGTCCCTTTTGCGCGCTGGATCCTTTACAGCTCGCTTTCGCACATCCCGGCACCCGCACACTGTGGTGTTTTGGAACTGGCTCCAACGGGGCCCAGTTGTGATATTACACTGCAAGATACTAATGCTTTTCGAATTATTTCCACCCGAAATGTGACTTTTTGCTTCCTCATCCGATGACGCTTCCCCGTCGGCACCGGTATGCGGTAGATCTCGGAGGAACTTTGTCAAGGGCTTTGCGTGACCAAGACGATGCCTCTCCGTGCAACCTACTCTCCTGTCTCCTGTCCCTACTCCAGCAGCGGTGGAGGTTTAATGATTTCATAATTAGGCCTTCCACCGCCAACGTGATGCAAACGCAAAATGGTGGAAAAACTGGCTCCGGAGGCGTGTGTCCGGATGGCGCTTTTCGGTTTTCGCAACAACTGCCGCAACCCAACCCAAACAACGAACCCGGTGGCCCCCGGAGCGATAAACTAAAGCTTCCTTTAGCGCAATTATCTGTTTTATGTAAATGATGCTGACAATTGGGATGGAAACGAGGGGAAAGGGAAGGAAGGCATAAAAAGGAATCCGGGTTCAGAAGAAAAGGATTAACCAGAACTGGCCGCAAGGGCGGCGGCGGATCGGGATGGAAATCGTTCTCTCAAGGCGAAGCGCTTAAATAGACCATTTCTTTTTTATTCCTATCACTGAGCCGATGAGCTGTGGAGGATTTGAGCTCATTATGAAAGTATCATTCGACCACGCACCAGATGGTGCGATCCGGAACTGACCCATCTGTTGGAAGTCAAGGCTTATGGTACGGAATTCACTTCGAGGCATTAACATTGAAACATTCTTTCAAAATTAACCATTTCCACGAAAATGAGGTGATTATTCGAATATTAGTTCTAAATGAGTAAACTCTTAAAAATACGAAGGGATCGCTTGCTGAACCTTACACTTGCTGAAACTGTCGCTTGAGGTCTGAATTAAGCTAACAATATTTAACAACATATAACTTAAAGTTGCATTTCCGGTATTAAAAGTGCTCATGATGGAGACGCCCCGTTGGTGTAGCTGTTAGTGGAACCGATTCGTAAAAATGGTGTCCGGATCGTATCCCCGTTCATAAGCAATTAGTCAGTTTGTATTAGTTTGTGCACTGAAAAATAGTAATAATGTTCTTAAATTCACAGCAAAAACAGTCAACCAAAAAGTTTTAATGCTATCAATTATCCATTTTGTTGCCCACAAAACTACATTTTTGCACAATGAAAACCCAAATTTACTTAAGAGACTATTACAGCATAAATTAATTTACTAAACTACAAGAAACAACTTGAAATTTCAATCAAACCATCTCAAGGTTCTTTCAACTTCCTAAATTCTAGTCAACAGATGTTTCCTGTCGTTAAATAATCGCTCTAACTGGTACCGTGCACTTCCCGTACACTTTATTATGGCCACTGAAACAACTTAATTGGGCCCAACCACTCCGCACAGCATAAGTCGTCTGCAATAATCGTTTTTCAATACATTTCACCAATCGACACAATCGATTGTTTGTATTAATTACCACGTACAGAATCCACGTCTAGTACTATTTTCATCCAGATCGGCACAGTGTAGTAAAGGGCTCACACGACCACAACACGGACGCACTGTGAAACGTTCGAGGGGCGAGCAAAAAGAAAAACCACTTCCGCCATGGATGGGATACACACCAGACGCAAGATGCGATCGTGATTGCAACAGCTTGTGCGCCCGTATATTACGCTCCAGTCTGATTTGCGATACCATGCCGCTACTGCAACCCATATCGAACCTATCACAGAACCCACTGTGTTGGGTCGACCAGGGCACAACGGTCAGTCAGGGCGACCCCACCACTCCGGCCCACATCAGCCATTAAAAAGCGATAAAATATCTCTTCCCGATTGCACCGGTATGTACACGCGTGCACAACCCGAACCCGAAACAGCTATCCATTAGGCGGCCGGCGATATCTCGACCGTTGCGAGGATGGAAAAATAGTCCATGCCCAACCCGACTGAGCCGATCCGGCTGGCAAATGTAGCCGGCCGACCGTCCGGCAGCTTCTTGACCATGATACGCGCATTCTTTCTGCGGCGCGCACCAACCAGCGCCGGTACGCGCCACATCAAAACAGCTCGAGCACACGGTGGTCTAATTAATAATTTATGAAGTTCCCGAACCAATAAAATTTCTATTTTTATTGCCTCCGATACACGCGGAGAGCAATCCGTTTCTCTCCCGGAAATCAATATTTATACTAATAAACTGATTTATGGAGTGTTTTGTCTGATATCTGGTGCACTAAATTCGGTGGTCACTTCCCTGGTCGTTCGTGCTGGTTCGAAGCTATGTGGTGGTATGTTTTGGATCGCACATCGATTTGCTTTTTTTTTGCTAGTGGCTTTTGCACTGCTAATAGCACCACCACCACACCCACCTGCACCGTCTTCAATGGTTTCGAAATCCCGAAATCTATCGTAAACTATCGGAAAACTACTGATGTGCGCGCCTCGTTTTGGGAAGGGATTTTTAGAACGAACGCTGGAAGGGGGCGATGTCCACTTGAAGTTCGCCGTTTCGAGCCCCACTGCATAGATAGGGTTATTGGTGGACCGTTCGCTTCCCTTTTGGAGTGTGCCGTGTGCGCCGTATCGCGTTGATTGCACAACGTGTAGAACTAGAAACCATTCCGTTCGGCCGGAAGGAACCGAACCGTTGCTAGCATTAGGACCGTTTTATTACCTTCTTGTGTATGCATATAATCAGCACACAACAAACCATTGCCACAATTCACATCCACCCCGATAAAGACCATTTCCTTTAGCACCCTCCGGTGTGGCCCGGCGTCCGATTTTCGTGAGATATTCTTTATTGTTCGTTCCGTATTTCGGGCTCCTTTCGTGTGTACGATGGCCGGTGGTGTTTCAAACGGAACGGTCAAGCAAAAGTTTCAACAGGAACTGTGATTATGATAAGCTGGCTTCAGTTTATGGGGTTTCTGTTTATTTTGTTTCCACTTTGTGCGGAATGGGTTTTTTGTTTTTGCATACAGCATATCACGAATCTGTGTACGAATCTGGGGGTTTTAACTGGGTAGGCTAGGAATATTACCATTCTATTGCTTTAACGATCCTGCTGCGATTGGTTTCACACCTTACGGTGCGCTGGCTGCTTTTGGCCAACGTGCATGAGCTGGACCCACTGTGAACCAATTTGGAAAACTTTTTCTTCCACTCGGCAACAACTTTGCCAACTTTCCAATCCAATATTCACCAAACCAAACCTTCGGCCCACCTTGAACGCGAACTTCGAATTCCGGTGGCGATGGTAGCAGCGGCAGCAGCAGCACCAGTTAGTTTCTTTATCGGGTGGCCTTTATCTTTATACTTATGTATCATGAACGACTCGTAAGTGGCCAACGCCACAGCCTTTTTGCCCTGCCCTGCCCGCAAAGCAAACAGCATACTAATGCGCACCATAGTTTTATACGGCGAAAGGAACGATTTTCGGAAACTCCCGACGCGCCGGGTTTTAAGACACGGGACCGGGAAATGCGCTACCGAATCGTGCCGCAATTGAAGCGGGGGTCACCGGTTCGTTCTCGAAATAAAGAAGCCAAATTTACGGACGGAATAATGGCGTCGGCAATCGCGTGGCCAACCGGTCATGCAGAATGTAAATCGTGCGTTCCGTGGCAAACACGAACCGTAGCACTGTAGCTCGGAATGTCCTGTGGCCTCTGGGTATGTATGCGTGTGTGTGTGTAAGTTGGAACGCGTTTCGCATGGGTTTTGCGCATGAATTTTATTTTTACGTTCCACAGTACATTAAAATTAAGGTCAAGGCGACAACAGACGAATTCGGCGTCCAGGAAATGTGTTCCGTACGGAGCGCACCCGGGTACTTGGGTACCTCACCTTCCGAATAAAACCATCCGCCGTCTACTTTCAGATCTCTGTTTGCATTTCGGTCCGTTTGTTTTCGACAGAACAATTTACGAATGATTAGTGCCGCGCTCGAAGGTTTTACGCTAATTATTCTCGTGCCTGAGCTGTGAAACCGGTGAGGCGGGACTATTTAACGATGTTTCTGTTGACGCCTTACAAGCGAAGGGGTGGGGGGGGAAGAGGAAATGGAGCCACCAAAACCAACACGCGCCCCGCAACAAGCGTACATACTTCAAATATTTCCTTCCTTCCGTTGTGAAACTTTCACCACGGGTGCCCAGCGTACGGCTTTATTACATGATTTATGGCTAAGTAAACTAGCATCGACTGTTGCCAGTCACTTTGCGGCAGCACCTGAGTGCAAAGGAGTAGGTGAAATTAAGAGAGAACAAAAAGTATTTCTAAATATGCCACTAATTGATAGTGCTTCCCACTGGTGCTGTCAGTTTCTGGCAAAGTTTTTCTGTGCCAGCAAAATGAGGGACGCTCGTAAACACTTCATACGCGCGTGGTTGACGGTCACCAATCACGGCCCACAGCGACATCGTCACGAACGGTCACGAATTCAACATGGTTAAAGTTCATAAACTCATCGCCATAGCCTAGGCTATTCCATGTCCTCATCAGGGCCGGTCCTTCACAAAAGGGGTGGACTTTTCCTACACCAACAATTCCCACCGTCACCAATTATCGTCACCTCCTGCGGGATCGGGCGAAGGATTGGTTTTCGATTCAACCGGTGGTTTGATTGCTATCGGTGCTGCTTCAGGTTCAGCTTGCCCTCATAATGTGCGCTGTAACCGACGCCCCGTTTTCGATGCGAAATGTCGCGAAGGAAAAAGGCTTTACTGACGGCGGCCCCGGTCTGGGCGAACCCATGGAAACACCTGGAAAAGCTACGGATGAAGCAATCACGAACGGGCGTGTGTTGTGTTCACCGGAGCTACCGAACCTACCGATACCGGGACAACCGAAGCGAACTGGAGAGTAATAGCTTTTCACCTCCATCACTCACGGGCACAAGACTAATTGCCAGGGAACCGACCAATTAATCGTTTTCCATTTCGCTCGCCACTTTCGTAGTATTATTTATGTTTTAACTTTCTTTCTCTTTCTCTCTTTCTCATTCTAGGTAAGTTGAATGACGCCTAACCATCATCATCGGTCCCTAATCAGGATCGGATAGTCAGCCTTGCGCCAGGCATGGGCACTTTTTCCCATGCCACAAATTAATTCGCACGGTGACCCACGGATTGTTGGGGAACTTTGGGCGCCAGCTGGCGGTTTCGTAAGTAGAGTCATTTTTCAAGTTCAGAAATTGGAATCCCAATGAGCGACTCGCAAAGTTCGCAGAAAAGTTCGCAGCAACAGTAGTTTAATGCAATTTTCTGCTAACTCCATTTCACCAAACCGAACCTTTAATTTCGGACGATGAGCTTCATCTGCTCTAGAAAGACAACCCACTTACGTGTGCGTGTCTGCCATCCATCTTGTTGCGCACGTTGCCACTGGTCTTACGTGCAATGCAAACCTAGACGGCCCCACACTCACACACGCACACACACACGCTGATCCTGACAAACATGCAGGATTTGATTCAATTGTTATATCCCGCCGCGTCTTCGCTTTCGCTGGTGCGCCTTCAAGTGCACGCGCTATCGTCATCGTACGCCACACTCAAGTGGGCTGACGGGTGGGTATGAAAAAAATACTGTTGAACATGCAATTCCAGCCCATCACACCGTCCGGTACGCCAACGCCTCTAACGCCTTTGCAACATGTGACAATGGAAACGTTGTCGTTAGCAGTGGAGACGACAACTGCAGACGGTGGGAACGATGGGTTTCATTTTCGTGATGGTTTCAATTTAAAGTTCCCCATACCTTCCCCGAAGTGCATGCACTGGGTGGTTGTGGGAAATTTTGATTTTACCCCTAAGACATGTGCTCGTTTTTCACCCGCACAGCGCGGGAACCCTGTTGCGGCTCAGGAAACCGTTATTAAAGCAAACACCAAACTCGCGCGCACGAACACACACACACATACAGAGGGGCACAAAATCCTTTTAAGCGGACCGATCCATCAAACATTTTACCATAATTTCTCTGGTATCTAGTAGGCTGTGGATCGTGTAACCTGAAGCTTAAGAGCAAAGAACGTCAGGTGGTTTTTGCTACAACCATCCAGAAATCGGCATACGTCACCAAGATGCGCCTAGGCCCGCGACGAGACCCAAACGGGCGTATTATTTATGGGGCAGTGTTTCGCTTGGCAGTGGACCGCAGCATTTTCCGAAAATGGTGATTGTGTTTTGTAGATTGTACCGAAACCGCACACGGGCTCTTTGTGTGAACCACAGCAACCGGGTACTTCGGGCGGGAAAGCGTGTTGGCAAATATTTATGCGCCAGCAAATTTGGATCCATTTGCTACAGAAGATATCGGGTGCATGCTGTGTGTGGTTGCGGCCTGCATAAGGAATGTTTTGTACTGTGGATGTGCTTTCATATTTTTTGCCCCTACAGCATGGCGCTCCTTTTGTATGTTTTTGTCCACGTGCTGAAGATCAAAACAACCGAATCTTCGGTTGGATGAATTTGCGACTGAAGCAAATACATGCAGCTCGTATTTTTTTTTTTCACTGGATGTTGAACAAGTTCCGACAAAGTAAATCCCTTATTCTAACTATTTTTGTTCTTGTTTGGCGAGGCTATTTACTAAACTCGCTTAAAACTTGCACATGTCGTATGTTGTAGTCTTCTAATCCTCTTGCCATAAACACACGATCAACTGACAGTAGCAAGCACTGAACACTACTTCCGATTAGTTTTAATAGCTCTTGTATTGTCTCGACCATGCTCTATCGGCCAGTCATCCATCCAGGCCTAAGGACACACGGAAGCCGTGCAGCAGTAAATGCATTTGCCCAATATTGCCCCAACGTTCGGGGTTGACTCAAATCTATTTACACTCACACTGATGTCGTTTTGATGTACTGTGCTACCACCGCTAGAGTTAAGCCAACTAACTATGGCACCATAATACCTGAAGATGGAACCATGCCTTTCACAAGCACTCGTGTGGTTGAATTATTAAACCTTCCTACGCAAACCTCGGCACCGGAAGTTTAGTGCCTCACTAATAAAAGGAACCTGATCTGACGCTCCGCCAGCATGCCAGCATACTCTCTTTGAGTATGTTTGTATGCCTGTCTGTGTGTGTGTGTGTTTGTCCGCTTTTGATCCGCAAATCTCTTCAATGTTGCACTTGCGGCTCCTCCTTGCTGTGTCGGTCTTGCAACCGGAAAAAGAAACGAAGAAACGCTCCCATGATGTTGGTGCATACCTAGACTTCTGCAGCTCTCGCACAGGCACAAACCAGAGTGCAACTGCACTGTGTGTATAATCTGGCTGGGGATAGAGAATTAAACCGACCGACACCAACACCGGCTTTGAGTACCGGCGGGTGACCGAAGAAGTACCAGTTGACAGTGTAATTTGGAAATTTATTACAACCTTCTCCAGCGGGATTCGGGATTACCGGGGATATTGCGAGAAGCGAGAGCGTGGTATGTGATGTGTATGTTTAAACACGAACCGGTAGCCGGGATTGAGTGCTGTCTTTGAAGTGCTTGCTGCTTGAGGGGAAAACATTGGCCACATCAGCAATATTAAGGCTTGCTTGCTTGCTGCAGGTCTGGTATCGTCGACATTGGTGCTAAAAACATGCACCAACACAACGTTATTGTACGCTTTATGATGATAATGTCGTTACGATTATTTATTGAGGTGTCTTCTGGCCACGCCTGAGAAATGATTTTTAAATCACTCTATAATGAAGCAAAATGTGCATCGCTTGCAGGCTGAACGGTTTGTGACGGTCGTTTTGTTTGGCTTCAACTTTTTATTCCATCATAGCACTCCGTTTATACACACGCATTAGGATCTGCTTATCGACAATGACCCTAGTGCAACGAGAACACTATTAATGCTTATTTTCAAGTGAAGCTCGTGACCACATACAGGAAACTGCTCAACATGGCACTCTATAAAACCACTCTGTTTTAGAGCAACGAGCACCGGCACACGTTCCTACATCCTTCGAGGAATTACTTTGTGTGTTTGTACCGCTATCCCACCACTACGAAACTCCGCCGTAGGGTTCTTTTATGCCACACGTGGGATGCGCTTTTTTCACTGCAATTTTCACCAACCGACCACAGAGCCCATCGTACGTAGTGCCAGTATTTTTACAAACCTTCAAGCAGAGCTACTAATTGCATTTATTCAACGTAAACACATACAAACACACACACACATATGTGCAAAGCGTCTGCCGGTCGTGCCTGACGAGCTGCTGGTCTAATGATGCCACCCGGGCTTGCAGATGATCAACGGAGCAAACGTGCACGGAATACGAAAGCGACACCGAATGTTGAATGCTGCAGTTGGGCATCCTCACCTTGTAAACATTTTGCAAAAGCTTCTAATTTTCGCGGCAAACATTTCATCGCACGGCCTGGCAGGTGGAAACCGGTCGCCGCGCGCGACAGTGATAGTTAGCATAACAAAGCGCATCGAAAGAGTTTAGCGTTCAGCGAGCACGGGCTACATGCACGCGCACACACATCCATCCTGCACATGCACACGCTGAGTGAACGGAGAGTTGGAATTGGTGTAAAAAATATGGGCTCGGTTTTACAACCAGACTGGTTCGCGTTCGCGTCAAAAGGCTACGGGTAGGCTTACGGGCGAAAAGGTGTTAAAAAATGCATTGCAGTATTTAGCAGTTTGTGTAAATTAAAATTCAACTTGCACGAAAACCCTCCCGGCAGCAGGAAACCGAAAAGAAGCCACCATCAGAGTCTGTTTGGGATGGGGCAGTTTTTACGCCCGGAAATGACAGTTGTGCAAACGTCCACACGTGGCGTCGCACTCCAGCTGAGGTGGCCATCGCGCTGGGATCGTTTCGTTTTGTGTGTGTATTTTTTTTTTTTTTTGAAACGGTGTGGCACGCAGCGGCAGTTTAAATAAATCTAAATTAAAAGAGTGCACTCCTGCAATTCACCCATTTATCATACATATACGTACAAGTTCTCGCCATTCAGGTACTAGAAAGAACCGTGACCGTGAGAAGCGTTCACGATACACGCCATGGCGTTAAGCACGGTGTATGGAGCCGCCGTTATTCTGCTCGTGCTTTTCCCGTGCTCGGCTCGTGGGTCCCATTCAAAAGATGCGGTACCAGCAGTACGGTAACTTCCGTGCCGGCCATCAGCCCACATCGGCCAACAGCGGGTGATGGGTTGAGATTATTGTGCGGAAATGGAGGCTACACCCGTGTAGACCCTCTTCTCGATTCACCATTTATGCAAATTGCACACAAATCCGTCCTTTCTGCAAAGGCAAAAAATGTGCATCCCAACTGTTTGCTTGCGCAGGGAGCGAAAGATGCGATGTTCGTAAACATCCTGCATACAGTAGCCTCCCAAACAGCAAAGTTGTGCATGAAATAGGCACCACCGCCAACGAACTTCATGGAGTGCATTCGAGTGGACGCGAGTCACACAGCGTCGCATTCATCATGGTGTTGAATCGGGAAGGAAAAAAGGCACCTTTCAAAATCCGATTCTTACCACCGAGATATCTTTCCGGTGTAGAGAGTTTTGCAACGCTGGTACGCACGAATTTTTTTAGCATCGTTCACCTTTTATCAGCTATATTGAAATACAATGCACTAGGTGTGGCACTGTTTTTGGATTTCTTGTGTGGAAATGTGCTCATAAATAACGTTCCAAACGAGTTGTTCTAGATAAGCGTTAATCCACACAGAGCTCGTGATTGAATGTGGAAATTCAGTACTTGATATAATAATATTGAAATTCGCCACGCAATAAGTCACATCGTAGAGGTTCTATACCGTTAGTTTTTGGCTTTAGTTTTTTCAATTCACCATAGCACATTACTCACTGGCAAACAAAATAATTGAAAAAGGGACCAATTTTTACAAGATCGCATCAGCAGGACGCGATTGAACTGAGCTCGTGTTTTCATTATCGATAACTTCAACAACATGTGAACGCAAACAGTCCTCCACGAGCCACCTTGGCGCAAAAATAAAAATAACACCAACAAAGAACCCGGTCAGCGTCCGTGTTTTGCTAAAATCTATTTAGTACGAGATAATGGATTTCACCATGTTCTCACGTCTCGTCTCGTTCACCACAATCGTGTGTGTGTGTGTGTGTGGTGAATGTTGGAAATGTTGTAGGTCCTGTTCAAACGATGTTCCTCGATGCACCAGGTGAGCTACTGATTGGAAATGGCCACATACTCATCCTCATCCAGCATGCCCGAACCCTTCGTTGCGGAGAAAAGAAAATCCACCACCAACTAGGTGGGGTGTTACAAATGAAATAAACTAACAACAGCTGCTACTAGAATTTCATTAACTTTTATCTGCACACCACGGTTGCACGGGGAACGCAGTGTAAAACGACCACCAACGTTCCCTCGTTACCAAAGTCAAGTGATAAAATCGATCGTTCCAACGTTTGTTAGCGACCGACGCAAATTAAAACGCTTCACACACACACACACACAAATCTATAGAAAGTATTCAAATATAAAGGTCGAATTCCTGTAAACAACTCTATCATTGTAACAGCGGACGGTGATTACCGTTTCCGTGAGAGCAGAAAAAAAATGTAAACCAGCTACTTCATTTTCGCACTTTCTTTTCGACTGCGATCCCACCGTGTGATAATGTGATAAACGTCCCGATTGTTGGTCTCGCGCACCGATAGGGTAACGAAAATGAAGAAAAATTGCAATAACACTCCACGTGCGCTGCTGCTCGGAAACTCGAAAGGCAACACACAACTTTTACCGGAAATGGTTGCGCGCATCCTTAAGGCCCACTTCCATGACCGCGCACACCCAGAAGACAGAAGAACAAATCCTTCGCCCGCAGGGAGCGAACAAATCCTTCGGTGTGATCTCCGCTTTACCCGAACATCCGTTTGCACTCGCAGCGCATCGGTCTGGCTGGTTGGTCATTGCGCTTCCGTACCCGAATGGGGCACATGGTGGGACATATGGGTATTGGCCCCCTCCCTTCCCTCCGTGTCTGTGTACATGTGGAAACCGAATGAAAAATAATGATTCCGTATAAAACACAGCAGTCCGCAGCAGAAATAGCCCCACTCGAGCTCGAATTCACATGCCCGCTGTTCCTGCTTCATTCCTACCCGCAGGAATCCCATGGCTTCATTTCCCAGCTAAACCCGCTGACCATGGTTGAATGCGGTTTGCTCAAAGATTCAACGCCTGCGGAACTTTTAGCTCCCAAAATGCAGCGTACCGAACAAAACAGGGCAAGCAGTCGGGGTGCACAAAATGGAACGGAGTTCACGAGGCACAAAAAAAACGGATCTTCGGAAGAAATTGCATTTCCTTTCACACGCTCACCCCTCTTTCCGGAACAACGGGCCTGTTCTGGACAGAACCACAATCCCAAGAAACACATGCACGAAAGGACCAACAGACATACACAAACACACACACACACTCACACTTAAACTGAGTGCAAGCGGTGGAGAGGATGGATGAAGCTTCACAAAAAAGCAAGTCTCCCGGTCCAATCTAAAAAGGAAGCCGCACGCCCGCTGGACTGGACTGGACCGGGCTTAGAGCCGTTTTCAGCCCCGAAAGTACTACTGACCAAACCTAACTCCACAAGCACGGGCCCAAACCAAATCGCTCCGAAACGCTCCGAACAATGAAATCGATTCCATTTGCTTTGTGGAACTTTGGGCCCATCACCCGTCACACACCCATTGTCCTCGTGGTAGCCGCCCCGGTTGCTGGCTGCCGGGATCGGATGCTGTGAATGATGTAGAGAAATTTGTACCAGGAAATTGCAGGACTTTAAGCTTCACCGAGCAGAACGGGCGTGGTGGAGTGTGCCCACCCGAGTCGATTGTTTTTAATTCCCTTCGTTAGGGCGTCCCCCACCAAGGACCAATTTTCACCGAAGCGTACCGATGGCACACCCGAAAACCCATTGTTCCTGTTCGGTCGTGTTCAAATGCATCCCATACTGCTCGGGATGAGCCCGTACCCCTCGGCCAACTACTGACCGGTGATCAGTGCTGGTCAGCATTACCTTTACGATTCCACCACCACCACCACCACCACCACCACCACCACCACCACCACGACACCGATTGGCAGTGAAAAACGGACGTGCGATAAACTTTACCCTTCGGAAAACTTTTCCATTTCGTTCACTTTATTTGAGCATCTTATCGGGCAGCGGTCAGTGCAGCTAACTTGCAGTAAACTGGTGGGAAAGTTTTACGGGTGTGATGCGTTTCCTTTTCGCTTTCGTTCATATGATTTGCACAACGTGAGCGAAGATTCATGTAAAGATTCGGTTCCATTTCAGCAAGCTCGAAATTATGCCCTTTGATGGTATTCGATTCTGTGGTAAACAGTTTTTTTTATCTGCTACCATGAGCCACGAATGCTTCTATTTATGTACATTGGAAATTATACGTTCCAAACACCAAAATCTCGGTCAACGTCCAAGAATCAATAATGGTAAAGCAACAACACTAATACCTCACAGCGGAATCATTTAATGCTCTTAGCTAGAAGGCAACAAACAGTGTTTTGACCTCATGATAAATATGATTTGATACTGCTTTCATACGTTGGCTTTCATACACGAGTACACACAAACATGGGTGAGTGAATTTCAAATAAAACACTCACCTGTTATGTACTACGTACCTGTTAGGCAGGCATTACATTGTATAGGCTTTTATCGATGTCGACACAGCGAATCAAAGTTTCCAGTTCAGAAAATCTCATGGAACTCAATGACGTTAAAAAAATCGGCAACCAACATCGCCATTGGCTACCATCATCATCACCACCCTCATCGGGAGCTGTTGTCAATTAATGATACTTCGGAACATCTTCTAACGCTGTACTGCACATCGCAGGCAGTAAAAAGCAAAAGCAAGTGACCTGTTCCATCGCATTTTCTGCATCGCCGAATAATTCGTATCGCAAATCGTGTGTTGCGATAATTCTCGTCCTTGATTGCTGGGGCCTCCTACTCACTTTCACTCACATGTTCACGGCAAAACAATTCCTTTTACTTACGCATCAATCATGTCCTACTTATCGTACGAGTACTTTTCCTTTGCCGCATGGGAAAAACTCAGGAAAAGTGACATTCATACATAGGCAAGGGCGAGAAACGAATGAACCAAGAAATTTCCTTCCACATTAAATATAGGAAGCCGTGCCTAAAAAAAAACACCACCCATGTCGACCATATCCGCACCAGTACGAACGAACCCGACCAGCAAACGGCAGGGTTAAGGAATTAGACGACGACGACCATCACCTCCATCTTGGCAGTACATGAACAGAAACACAGACGACGCACATGCGACCGGAGTCAGTCAAAACGGGCATGTGCCGAAAACCGATGGCACTTGAAGGAAATTGTTTCCCATTTTCGCACTCTCTATCTTCGAAACGGCATCGTCTGTCTAATCGAAAAATGTGTTTCCAATCGACGGCGCTACGTGACAAATCCACCGACCGATGCCTTTCTCGCGAACTCACCAGCTTAGCTTCACACAGACACACACGATCCGTCCGTTATCTACTACCATGCCGCTCCGGAAGGGTTTTTTTTTTTGGTTTATTCGCCTGGCAAACACGTTGCCAAAGGAGTGAAGTGAAGTGTGCGTTTGCTCACTTATGTTTGCCGAAGCGGTGTATAGTACCACGCCGCGGCAACGGTGAAGGGGGTAAGAAAAATTCCAATTAGTATGTCTCGAATGTCTCCGGCTCCGGTTGATGCACGCTGTTGCCGTACTACTGTCCTTTTTTTTGGGCGAGCGGGCAGAGGGTTTACTGTTTCCCGAACTGACAGGAGCTTTGTCAGCTTCCGATTGAAAGCCACTCCGGAAAAGCTTCAATGTTGTTAAATGCGCTGTCGCGTTTGAAATAAACGTTATCACGACAAAAAATTATTCAAGTGCTTTAAAATGCCGTACAACCTCTTTTTTATACTAGTTAAGCATTAACTACTATAAGATTTCAAACTGTCAAGGATATAAAAAAAATCTATTGAAACTAAACATGTTTGAAAAATGTTTGTTAAAACCTGGTAATAATGATGTGTTAGCTGCTTTACCTTTTCATTAAATCCACTTTCTTCATGAAGATGGCCTTGAACTAACGAAAATTCGAACATATTTCTTGTGTTTTAAAATCAATACACGAATCAACAGGTCTTTCCCATCAGCATGTATCATTCAGAAGGTTTTTTATATGGGGTTTAAAGTTTTTTAAAGAAATTAATCATACACATACGTGAAGTTCGATTTTATATGAAATTAGTTGGAAAAAAGGCTGATTATTTAAGCGTTATATATTCTTCTTCAGAAATTATCTAAACATCGGCATCATACTAAGCCTTCCCCGAATAATAATAATCTCTGTTATATGCAAGAGGATCTATTATTTACAAGAGGGCAGAAAATTAAACTCACATCGGTGGTAGTGATTTAAGCCTTATCTGTATGCACACAACACGCAAACCATCGTACCTTATGCAACATAACACAATCGTTAAAAATGTGTTGATTATTATGGTGATCATCCATCCTGCAATATCCATAGGAAATGCCAACCATTTCCGAAGCTATACACTGTTTTGCATAACCGTTCCAAAGCCACTCCACAGGATTGAATTAACTGCATTGGCACGCTTGGCCCTTTCACTTAGCGCCTCGCACTCTCCAGCACAATCCTTCCTGTTTGTCCGAACCCAACCCAATCTCGCATTACGTAAGATGGATCTAATGAAAAGTGAAAACTAATGCAATCATGATAATCTTATTAGTGAACCCCTCGAACCAATCTACAAAACCCCAAACGGTTCTAGGCCACGCGGTCCGGTTTTCGCCGGAACGCTGCTACGGACACACTTGTGGTTCGGTTGACGGCTATGATCGGTTGCACTTCCTCCCGCGCGCAACGGCACCCGGGACACACTAAATCTCAACCACAGCCGGTCTGGTGAGTTACGGCAGAATCGTTCATCATCGTTATCATTATCATCGCCGTAGTGGCGTCGAGCGAATATGTCGGATCCGGTCCGGATCCGACCAGGGACACCATCTATGCTTCTATGCGCACCCATACACACACAGACCCTCTCTCTCTCACACACACACACACCAGATTTGTACCGTGACATATGCACGTGCATATTTTATGCAGAAGCACCGATTTTGATGCACCAGCCCAAACCCGGACCGGATCGATCCTTTCGATCCCGTCGGCTACTACGACCGAAACGGATGGCCTACGGCTACGGTACGCTCATTGGGCCCAGCAGATCCCAGTGATGATGGCGAATGGTGCACTCGGCAAGATGCATCACTTGGAGGGTTCTCGTGCTATCGCCACCTACCCCACGCGTCCCAGGAGCGCTCGGTGCGCATTTATGCAACGGACAAATGGGGCCGCTCTCGGGCTTACGATCGACCGCTCGGGTCTCTTCGGTGTGCGACCAAACGTCGTCACTAGACCCCAATATTTAGCCTAGATAATTGATTAATAATCCCTCGTGGTAATGCTTTAATCTCCTGTCAATAATCGAATGATCCATCGACGGTGACGATGCTAGCTGGCCGGCAAGTCGGGTACGATTACGTCAGACACGGCGGTCTTGTCTGGAGGCTGGTCAGTGTGCGCGCGTATCATGCCTAGGGCCATTCGCGTCAAATGATAATCATTTGTTAGTTCTACCGCTTGGACACTTGGAGGCCGGTTCATGGTACGCTTCTGCTCCCAAAAGCTCATCTTTTTCACTCTCTCTCTCTCTCTCTCTCTTCTCTTTCACACACACTCACACTCGAGGAAGTATCGACTTTATCGCTGCAGGATATGCGGAGCGGACTGCATGTGAGACTACCCGCGACGATAAAATCGATAAACAATCGTTCAACAAACTGGCTAACGCTGCTGATGACTTCTTTACTCATCACAGTTCGCTGTTTTCCTCCGAACGCTATCACGTAATCGGTAGCGATAATTCAGACGCGTGGTTTCGTTGTTGTTCCTTTCCGAGCTACTTTCGGTTCGCATCTTCGCACCTCACTGCATTAAAAAAACCCCATTTTTCATCTCCGCCAGCTGCATGGTCCAATGTGAACAGGCCCTCTATTGTCTGAGTGCTGCAAGATTCGTGGAAATATATAGCACCCAGCAACGATGACGGCGATGAAAAGCGCTGCGCTGCCAGTGTGTATCATCGTCCGCTAGTGAAGTGTGCGACGAGCGTAGTCTGTGAGTGACGAAAGCTAGTCCGCGTGATGTTGATCTACGGCTTTTTATCTGTCTGTTTGTTCTCGAGCCCTTTCCTGCGTCACCGTCACCAGCCACAACGGAGGCCCTTTCAACCTAACGCACGTCAATTGTTCTGTTATTCTTATTCTGGTAGCTCTCCGCAAAACTTCCAACCATTGCTTCGTTCACCAAAAATAACTATCAATTCGCCAATTCGCCGAGCAACCTCCTTTCTCCAACTCCGGCAAGATGGGGTTTGGGAATCATTTTGTTAACTTTGAAAAGAATAACATTTTCATAACCCGCCAGCCACGTCTGCAAATGGGCTAACATCAGCGCTTACTGCCGAGCATGCGGAGGCCTGTGAGGGATCGGTGTAGGAAAGCGACCATTGGCTCGGAGCCTAGGCTGCAAGTCACCATCTGGTCATTTAGCATAACGCTTTAACACATTTTTATCCGGCCTTCGACAAGGAGAAGCCTGAGGAGAATGCCTCGACGACGACAGCAGGCATTTCCTTTCGGTTTGCTCAAGTAGTGTGCGGAGTTGGGCGATCGTTCTATTGCTTTAACCTTTCGCTCCACGTGATCAGCCTATCGTATTGTGGTATATTTTTGTACCGATGAAATTTCCAAAGTCAGGTTATTTTACACTTTTTCATCTTGTTGAAGGGTTGGACTCGCAAAGGTTGGAGGCTGTTATTCTTCTCTCAGATACGACTAGATATGATCCAAATATTTGTTTATTTTGTGTTACTGTTACTGTTACCTTTACCACGCTGTTGCGAACGTGAATTTGTTTATATTATTCTTTATCAGAATACCATATCATAACGTGCGGTATGCATTTTATAACGAACAAATTTTCATTCTTGCCGGTAGCAACACATCCGTGCTGGAATGTTTGGGATTTATATTCTCAAAACATCTGTCTCGTTCATAAACCATTAGATGAAAATCTATCCACTTTTACCACTTACTCGATACTCTCGCGGTTGCGCTCGCGGAAGTGGGTCAAACGAGCATTAAAATTAAACTCGCCAGATTTGATCGGTAGAGAAGCGACAAAAAAATATGCACAAGCTCCACTACTTCTTCAGTGTCACGCATCGCTCCGCAAACGGTAGAGTCGGGCATCAGATAATAGAGAAAAAAAATACACAACAATAAATTCGACTCATCTCTCTCTCCGTCAAAAAACGATCACATTCACACGTGCAATCAGCCCACCCACCCACGGTGTGTATGGTCAGCAATATTTTGTAAATCTTTCAAACAGACTGCAGGGGTATGCATCGAAATGCAACAGTAACGGGTGTATGTATATGTGTGTGTGTGTTTGTGTGTGTATGTGTCACCATTCAAACCAACCACCACTGGGTCGGTCCGTACCGGAATTTCGTACAAACGTGCGCGCTAAGCACCCGCGAGATCAGATGCAGATCGCGTTCGTCACCGGGTGCACTTGGTGTGTCACACGCGTAAAACGTTGCACTGGGAGTAGCCTTTCAATGATGGTAAACAAAAAATCTCCACCAACTAACAGCGGCAAAACATTAACACAAGAACTCGAATCGGACTATGACGGACGACCATAAAATATTTCATCCCCCGATCGGTGCGGTCCATTGTGTTAGGAAATGGAATGATTTAGTAATATGTATCACTGCACCGCAACCATTCCGAATATTAATCCGCCGTAGAATGGTGTAGATTGCGTCCGTTGCTGATGCCACTATAAATGAAAGAAAACATGACAAAAACTGATACCGCACGCACAGATACGTGCAACAAATTGCAATCTTATAACAATATTGCAATCTATTGCAGCCACATATCCGGCACGCACGATTTGCACATTGTAGTGGAATGTTGCAATGGTGGTGCATGTTTTGATTTAATTTTTTTTTCACTCCCCACAGCTTCTGCTTTGTAGTATAATTTATAAACATATCTCCAATTTTTTACCAACGAACAATACAAAAAAAAACTAACCCGAGCTGGTATGCATACGGGAACTATTTGCAGTGAAAATCGGTGAATACACTCACCCGGCACCGTTGTTATTCCAATTGGTTTTATAGTGCGACGGCACACACCCTCGCACAGATCGGTGCAGCGCTTTAGTTTGTTGCTAAATTGTTGCTAAAATCATATTACATACTCGCATTCCCGGGCGCTCTCCTGCCAAATGGAATTGGAAAGTTTTGGACAAAAGCAGAAACGACCCAGGAGATGGTTCAAAGAGATGTTTGCGCTAAATCGCCTGGAGGAAACGGGAGCCCGCGTGGTTGTTGCTTTCACGCATATTCAACATAAATAGGTTTAATGCAACGCATACCTTCGGCATGATCTGTCTGCAAGGGCTTAACCATGACCGAAAACAACCAACACATTGCACAATGCTGATGATGAAACAAAAAAGAAACCATCACACGTACACAATAGCTAATCCTTTCCCGGAATGGATGCTGAATAGAATGGTATTAAATAAAAGATTACTAGTGAGTGTGTGTGTGTGTGTGTTTGTACTTGGGATATGTTGTTAGTATAGCCCATTGCTGGTCGTGCGAGAGAATTGATTGCATTAGTGCGATTTGTTTTATTTGTTTTGGAAATATTAACTATTGAAGCGTTTTGAAATTAAATGCGCCATTTTTTCAATTAAGCTACAAAAACGTCAGTTTTTTGTGCATGTGCCTAAAATATTTAGCACACATGAGGATTGTGTTTATTATTAATTATTATGTTTATGTAATGTTTTTTTATATGAAGGTTTTTTATCCGAATATTTTGCATTACTCTATTTCCAAGAACGACAAACGACTCTTAATATGACCAAACTTTCCATTATATATTACATAGTTTTACCCCTTCTGAACGGGATGCGATAAAATAAACAAAATTTTAAATGTAACCCAGCAAGCCTTGATAGTCTTCGGGTCATATAAAACAAATGTGTTAAATAGTTACGTCATACAGCGAACTAGAATAAAAAAAAAAACATTGAATTGGATTGGATGTACATCGGATACTTTAAATGCCTTTTAACATACAGAAAACGTTCGTTACAGATGTTCTTCTCAAATTGCGAAACTTAACAGATTACACGCGCAAAGGCAACTCATGCTCTCATTTGTGCAACTTACTTTAATAAAAAATCGAACGTTCATTTCCATTACGACGATATCACTAAAGCGTTGCTTTTCCACCTAAAGACCAGATGCCTCCGTGCCGTGATGTAAGAAAAACCCATCATCGATGGAACGGAAAATGCTTCCACTTGAACTGGGGCGAAAAAAGAAACGCTCCCCCACTTGACTCCGCGCACGATCACCTTATCCCTCTCGCCATCCGTTTCGCTCGTTTATGGGGATCGTTCGGATCTATTTTTTGCTTTATCACCGCCCGTGGTGAGAGTATTTTTTTATTTTGTTTTGTTTCGTCGATTTCCTACACAAAACGGCATTGTCTCTAGTGTATTGGGCAGTGGCAGTTGTTGGATGTTCTGGGTGGCGAGAACAGACTCTGCGGGTTGCAGTGGAAATGGTAAAAACCTACGTGCAGTCCGTGTGCGAGAACAAAAACAAAACACCAACAGAATAATGGTTCCCGGGTACGGTTTTGAGAGGTTGGTTGTGCATCGACCCGCTATCGAAACCGGATGAATGAAATGAGCCAATGGAATCGTCTTGCCGGTCGGAGGCCTAAAATAGATCTATCTATCTACTACAACAGCATCATTCGCTGGGCGATCCATGCATGCGGCACCGAGCGGACTGACAAAAGCGGCGCACATGCATTTGACTGCATGTTTTGTTTCAGCCTCCCGGCTAAGTTTACATGATCAACGACCCGGATTACCGATCCGGGGACCATTTTTTACGATCGTTTACACCTTTCCATCGGCACTCCGGCGGTCCGAGGAACAAAAAATCTTTTGCACTGATTCGTGTGTTCCGTTTGCGTCTCAAACAAAACCTACGCACTTTTGCTACCCCTCCTCACACCGCTCGTCGGCTGTAGTTGATTTACGTCGTGGATTACAGCGAAAGTCATTTAGGTTAAACGGCACAGATGCCTGTATGATATATCAACACCCCAACCTTCTGCCATCTGCCCCGTGGGTCACCACAGACGCAGCACGATCCAGCGTGAACCGTAAACTGCATTTCTCTAAATGAAGTGAAAAACAAAACCCCCACAACCGATACCAATTGAGCAGTTTGTTTCAAATTTTACTGCTTACCGCTCAAAATCGAACACCGCGGGTAAGGTTTAGGTTGATTGCTCGGATCGTAAAAAGTCGATAAACGAGTGCAATTTGTAAGCAGCTTGTAATACCACATCGTTACGGTTTGAATTATTCGACTATGTCGTTCAACTTACACACGCCTGTTTGGGCAATTGCCGAAGGATTGTCGCTACAGGCGCTCCGTCGTCCAAGCGTGCTCTTGTTCCCGCTCTCTCTCTGAAACACACGCATAATTAATTAACACTAAGAACCCCCATGTAATCTCCATTACACAAACCATTCGAACGGACCATTCCCCATTGCGGATCGTTTACCCCGAAACCGGGGTATGGCGGTTTTATCACCATCCGGGCCATTTATCAAACACTGTTTCGATTATCTCGACACGGATCGGCTTCCCATTTCGGGGAGCCAGTGCTGCTCATCGTGGTGCGATAAAAATATCGCTCGCCCTTTTCTTTCGCGTGTGCCCAGGAAACTAAACAATTGGATTATGTTACGAATAATCAATCACCATTCCGACGGCGACAAAAGTGGCCTAGAGTGGTGTAGTGCTTCAGTCAGAAGTTATGTTGAGTTGTGAATTCATTATGTGGCTTTTGTTTTGCGTCTTGCACCGCCAAAGGTGGGCGTGTGGTCTATTTCAAGCGCCACGGCTCGAGAACAGAACTTCGCTATCTTGCTGCCACGTTGATGCTACGGATGGCGATTGGGACACAGATTACCCGAAACAGCGCATGCTGAAGTACTTCAAAATCTGTTGCATTCTCTTTCGCTCGCCCACTCTGCTGCTACACTTCTACCGGCGAACCGCCGGTAAACTTCTGGCGACCCGCGAACGCAACCAAGCAAAAAGGCCAGTGCTGCTTTCTATCAACATTAGATTATTTTTTTGTTTAAGGGCCCGTTTCTCGCCCTCGGGGCCGTCCAGATCCAATCCCATTCTGGCGGGTGGTTCGTTATCCAAATATCGTTAATCGTTCGGCTATATTACTTTCATTTGTGTGCCATCCTCTCCCCGCGTGCCCGCTGTTCCTTCCTTTCCCTTTACCTAGCGCCGCATCCATTCGGTGGGATTATTTATATTTCACTAACGATCGGAATCTGCTGACCAATCTCAGAGAGAGAGAGATAGAGCGGAGGTTTATGCGAGTGTTGGAGCACTCCTTCCAACGTTCGTCGTATGGTTTGTGTTTAGCACGAAATTAAGTCAACGAAAGTGGATGCCGGCGGACAGACACCACGTGGCAATGGTTCTCTAAATCTCCACCCAGACCACCCCGACTACGAACGCCAGCACTGACCGCAAGAGAAAACGATTTCAGATTGAAATATTCATTGATTGTACGCCCCATTCCCTCAGAACGCGCGTCCAACTGCGCACAACCACCAGCAAGACGGGGATTTGGTAATTTGATAAATGATTGGCCAGCCCGCCCAGACCACGAACGCTTGGCTGGCTACGCTCTTGTGCCGCCTGTCAGCCGGGCCGGGAAGACGGATTAAGCGCTAAAACATTCTCCAGGAATTCGAGAGGACCGACGATTGTGGTTCGTTGCCGAAGTTACCTTCGGACCCACTATCATTGCCGCTGATGCGGTTCATTAGCGTTATTTTGATGTGTATCGTTTCAGCGTGTGATTAATAAATGGAGCACCCAAAAACAACCGACCGAAAACGCTGATCGTCAACACACGATTCACGCCCAATTTGATCGATCGACCCGTGTGGCGCTCGAGGACAAGTGTCGCCGTTCGCATCGTGTCACAAAATCCATCACCCGCACCGTTGCAATCCATTGTTTTTGCGATGTACCGACGCGTCCTAGCGCTGGTGTGATCTTTGGAAGCTTTTCCGTGAGACATGTTCGTCGTGTTCGTGGTCGACGATTGCTACTGTTAATAATGTTGGTGCTACACTTTTTATACTGTCAGGATAATTTTAAAAGGATAATTTTAGAAGAAGTATTGTAATTACTGTGATAGTCTTCTTGAGATAAATATTCCAGATACCTGGTTGATATTTTATCTATCTTAGCACAATTACGGCATTTTATCCTAACTATAAAACCTCATCAGTACCGTCCATCACACCACAATTGGTTACATTATTTTCTTGCAAAATAAGCACTGTGGCCCAGCCCAACATTGTCGTAGTTGCACTTCCATGCTAAACAGTGACAAAATAGGTCCGTTTTACGTTCCATGCACCGTACGGCAAACATCATGTTACGCTAAAATTTCAGTCATTCCTGAATCGGACAGCCTAGTACACACCGGTACGGTTGGCTCAACGAACCGTCATTCTTCCTTTGCATACACAAAACATCATACGATGGCCAATTGAAACGACACTGTGCTGAATTTCCTAGTTCGGTAGCGCACGGTGCTCTGTTTCACGGTTGTCTATGGTTGTTGTTTACTACCCTGAAGCCATGGTTTTCGGGCTAGATTCACAGTGTCGATGTTATCCCATTATAGCTGCACGGAGAGGCTCGCTCCAGGCTGGCGGAAGGTTTAGCCGTAAGGTAGCATTACGAGTGACATGCTGTCCATTGTCTGTCAACATTGCCAACAACGAAATATAGTGCCATACATTTGAAGCCTTCGTCAGCCATACATTTGAAAGACTAATGTCAAGTAAATATGCTATAATTTGACTAATTAATCTAGCACACGGTTTCTCTTACTTTTGGCGCGGCTGTCGCTTAAACTCCTTAATTTGCGATACGAGCAGCTTTTGGTGGTTTTTTTAGTAATAAAAATATCATAAATACTCTTAAAAACAATAAACAGAAATAGAAAACCCTCATCTTACCAGCGAATTTAACAATACTACCGCTTACATACAAATTTTAGTTATCGATTTATATGAAACATTTTTTTTTCTATTTTTTATTTATATTATTGCTACCACTTTGAAGAAAATACTGCTACTGCAATTCATTTCAAACATTATCTACTATTGAAATTTATATACACTAGTGTAGCTTTAGTTTGAAAAATACGCTGTAAAAATCCTTTTTTTTTCATCCGTAGCAAATTAAACAGAGCTAATCATTTTGGCCCGCACCAAACATTTTGGAGAAAATAAGTTACGATATGTGGTATTGTCTCTTCATGCATTACAATTCGTTTCAACCATTAACTAATATTTCGAATGATTTGCACGCACAAGTAAAAAGTAAAAAGAGCAAATAAGAATTTTCATATTTTTAAAACAACACAAAGATATTCTGATTTGCTCTTTTATTTTCTTGGCGTTGGAAACTAAGCAAAGCTTACACACAAGTACAGTGAATCATGCGAGATTTAAAGCTATTTACAAAGTTTGCTTTACCAACGCACTTCCATAGAATTCTAGCCAAACGCAAAAAAATAGTTTACCCCGAAAGGAACCACATCGGGTTAGCTGTGGTGGGAGAATGTCATTAGAGTTAGATGACTGCTGCTCCACATGCGATGGCGTATTCTCAGACAAATTGCAAAATCCCACGTGCAATTTGCCGTCCCTCGGAGAATCGACTTTTTCGTCATGCGTTCGGCTCGATGCACAGTTGCCTCGTGCCACAAGTCTCAACGGAACGGCAAGAGCTTCCAACACAAACTCGGCAAAAACGGAAACTTTTTGCTTGTTTTAAAATCCTTCCTTGCGGAACAAATGATAAATTACTCATCCCCTTCATCGATGTGTGCGCCGCGTAAGCTTATCTCCCTTCGGTCGTTTTGTCACTTTGGCGCGCATACAAACCACTTGTGCACGTCACACAGACTCACGCCGTACGCAAAGTACCAGCCGACGTAGGCGTCACGATTCCAATTCCGCTCCCGACCACCACGAGGACAAGTGTCATCCTTTCAGCGACTGAATTGCGTTGCGTTTCATTTAATTATTCACGGGAAAAAAGTCTAATTGAAGTTAATTTATGCGCCAGGCGGCCCCTTCCACACACACACACACCACTCCACCTTCCACCCACAACGCCATCGATCATTCCGAGAGCACAGTGGGGCAGGGGCTGGGATTGGGGAATGGGATGCAAAAGAAATTAAACTTTTTTAAATTAAATTTAAACAGACATTGCAATCGGATGCCAACATTGACGTTGTTTCTGTCGCACTCACAACCTGTCACAACGTGTGTCCTCTGCTCCTTCTCCCGGCCCTGACAGCCAATTCCGGAATTGTGCTAAAGGATTTTGTTCGATGAAAAATTTTTATCTCCTGGGACCACGTTTTTTTCTTTTCTCTCTCTCTCTCTCTCTCTCTCTCTCTCTCTCTCATTCACTACCCATTTCCTTCGACCATCTCCACCGCCGGTGAGCTGATGAGCAGTGGCTGAATTCTGTTCGAATTCGTTTTTATCGATCACATCCCGTATTCCCGCACATCTATGCTACCAAACCGACGGGCAGCAGAAAAAATTGACAAACGTGCGTTTTCCGATTTAGTCAATTATAAATTCAAACGGTGTGCGTCGAAGTCAGCCGGCTCGTGTCAGCTTACACCGAATGTTACATCAGCTTATTCGTCTGCGGTGCGATTGTACCGTCGATCACCAGCAACTTTTGATAAGCGTTCGAATTTTTCGATTCTAATTTTTCTGCCATTCTGATGGGATCAATTTGAATCGTCATTCCATTATTTATTTATTGATTTTAGCTAGAAAAATTCGTACAACAGTTTTGCAATAATTTATTTCATTTGTGACAAATAGAACATTGCGAACTTTTTACTAAATAGAAATTAGATAGTTCTGTTTTCGATTTTTCGACAAGAAAATATGACAATTTTGAACAAAATAAGATATGAATCAAAATCATGAAAAAATATTAAATTTACATCTCACACCACTTATCTACCCCAGAAGTATTTACGGTTGTCTAGTTCACTTTAATATAGTCCTAATCACCTTTGGAAACATGCTGCTTTAGTTTAGTTACGAACAAACGAACTTAACGCATAATCAATCCACTAAAATTTGCAAAGAAATATGAGTGTTGTATATCGTTTCGAAACATAATCTTCAGGAGTTACAAAGCGAGCCTCAAAAATGTCATGATTTACATCTTTAAACATATTTTTTTCAAATTTATTGCTGGAACATTCCAAACTGGTTGAAGGACGCGTATCCATTAAATTAACCTTTTCATAGCATTTTAATTCGCAAACAAGCCCTGTAAATTTCAATGAAAATGAATATAAATTACTGAAATTTGTACAATCTTTACGCTAAAAGGCACTTATGTAAAGTATTTCTCTGGTTGCTTATTGTTATACAACATTCTTTGAAATCACTTTCAAGGTATTGTATTAAATTCAACTAAAATCTCATTGACGATGTAATTTCTCAGAAAATGTATCACCTTAGTATCCTTTTCAATCGTGAATCATAAAAAATCTGTTACGTACACTGTCACTTTCCATCATGAGTAAAAAGAAACTAATCTAAGTACAAAAACAGGGTTCTAGATCAATATTGCCACCTTCGTTAAAAGGTCCTGGTTCAAAGTTCATGATGCTGTTCCGTTCATTATGTCCGTTTTACCTTGTCCCAGACACCATCAAAACGGCTACCTGGAGCTGGGCTCGTGTCGGTATATAGTAGGATCGGCACACCGGTCGGTCCTAGTGAACTCTGGTTGTTTTCGTACTTTTCTAGTCATTCTCGATTCAAACACACTCACACGTACGGATGGCAACGAGCTCGTTCAAAACCCCGTAGGGACTATCTGAGCGTAGTGTCCCATTATCAATTAAAATTCCCCGATAAAACCCACCCATGCATCTACAGGAGATGAACTTTAGCAAAGATCAGACGATGGTGGTTGATGAAGGCCAGCTATACTGGTTGCTCTTTCGTTTTTATTATCACAAAAAAAGGGTATTCAATGTTACTCTCAGCCTCTAACGATGCGTGGAAAAGATTTGCTTTTATAAGCAATGCTTGCTTTCACAATGAATTTTTATCGGCCCTTTCACTGGGTGCGACAAGCGAATACCTTTGCACAAATGTTGGCTAGAATTTTGTGATGGAAGAGAATAAAATAACTCAACACCCATCATCTCCCACGTGCGTCAACGTGGCTTTAAACAAAAAGAATCGCTCAACTCACTCCCTCTCCTCTTCCGGTAGGTTTATTACACGAACGATTCCAAAACTGCTGAAGTATTCACACGCGAAACGCACAATCAATCATTAATCGATGAAATATAAGCATCGGCGAAACAGTTGATCGGATAAGAATGATAACAACCAACAGCAATCAAGCCTACACAGAGCATGTGAAAAATGCGTACCCACAAAGAGCTTCTGTGAACTTTTCCTTCAAGCGGCCCGTTTTCACGCTCTTCACTCCACCCGGCGAACACATGCGAACAAACACTTTTGCGCTGGTAAAGGAAATGACATGCCAAATATCTCCTTAGAGATAAGCGCCGTGCCCGGCCTCACCCGTCCTTCCGAGCAGCGCACTTACTTGCCTTTCTGAGGAAGAAGTTTTGCATTCAGTCAACACAAAACTTCAATCAACGACTATCGTCGTCAGCTTGATCGCCCGGTGTCTGGAGCGGCCTGCGTTGCCGGAGAAAGCTTGCGTTGCCGGAGAACGAACCAGGATCAGGCACGTCTCGGGATCCGACCCACCTTTCCCCTTCCCACGTTGCGTTGTCCTACGTACGTGTGACAGAAGCTCGGGTGCCCTGAGGAAGATTGATGTATGAACAGCAAAAAGGATTTATCGCCTGCCGAACATGAGAATTATTATCCCCACTGTAGGAGCTGGAGTCCTCTCCACCCGACCTGGCCCGATGCCACGAGGTTTGTGCATACATGCTTTCACCACAGCCACAGCGGTTCACGCACGCACACATGTGCCGAAGTTTCACAACCGTGATGAACCATTCGACATGCGCTCGAAAATGGGATCCAATGCCGTTACCGATACGAAGAAAGCCATCCTTCAAACGAACGCGCACGGAGCATTGAGAGTCAAGTGTATTTACTCCCCTTTCAAAAACCTACGTCACCATCGCGCCATCGCCACGTTCCCGTCCTTCGACTCCACCCGAATCCGGATACACACAACTCAATGGACTCTCTTCCCGTTCGACGCATACCATCGTCGGCAGAAAGGGCTAATGCTCTTGGGCGCTCGACGGTTGCAGAACTCCGGTTCGAGATGGAACCTTCTCTCCGTCCGTTCGGAATTGATAATCATTCGTGTTCGCCGGCCACAGCAGACTGGCCGCCGGTTAGTGCGCTAAACTGTGCTGCTCACATTTCTCCGGCCGACCGGCTCAGGCCACCCATTCGGTTAGAAATGAAAACAACGATTCATTATCACGCCCGCAACATCCATCGCGGCCGAAAACCGTTCCGTGCCGAACCGGACCCGGCACCGCGGCACTGCGGACCGTTTCGAAAAAGAACGATCACGACGGGAAGGGCAGGATGATCATCGAGCAAGCGTCGGCTTCTCCACAGGGCACAGTTTCAGTGTTCGAGTTCCACTTTCACGTTCCGGATCGAAATTTTGACTGACCAAAAAGCCCCAGGAGTAAAATTTCGACTCCAAACCCAAAACGGTCGTCCAACTTGGCCGGGTGTCTGGTTTTTGTGCACAACTTGTGCGGGATACGAAACGATACACTTTCCTAATTCCCAAATTCCTCCCAGCAGTCGTTCAATAGCGCCAGCAACCGGTGCCGGCAATCATTCGGCTTAACGAAATTCCCTCCAAACGGTTGTTGTTTGGAAGCGCCCAAAGCCGTGCACTTCTCAACCGACGAGAGACGAACGACTGGCGTACTTGCAGGAACAAAAAAAAAGGAGAAAGAATTAAATCTTCGCTTCCATGAATTGTTTCCAGTTTCCTATCAATACACCTCCGAATAACGCACCGTTCGAAGTGATTTCGAGAAACAGGTTGAGAATGTTTTATACGAGGTAACATATCATTCCGTTGACGCTTTCCCAACGAACTGGAAACGCCAGTGCATCACTTGGAACTGGTTCAAAACAAAATTCTAGTCCCCCGTTTGTCGCTCAACGTGATGCCGTCGTCTGTCAGGTGCAATTTTTTTTCTTCTTCTTCTGACGCGCCTCCAATCTCATGTTGCTGCTGTTGCCTTAACGCACGTTTGCCACCGGTGGTCCGAGCAAAACGAGCCATGCTCTGCCCGCAAAGCAAAGAAACGAAACAATACTAAGAGCCCCATTGCTCATGGCGCACACGCCCGTTTGGCACGCGTATATCGTTATGACTAATTGCATTTCTGACCGAAACGGAACGCGCGCCAACCGGTTGTTTTGCGTCAAGATGCGCCCGTACATTTCTACTCCAGCAGCTACACACGGTAATTGCAACCGAATGGAACACCTTCTTCCTCGCTCAGTAACGCCAATCCGAACCGGTTCGGTAACATGGGTGGAACAACCATCCGTACCGTGTCGGTGGATCGTCCTGTCCTGATTTGCTGGCGAGCAGTGTTTCAGACTCGTTTTTTTTTTGTTTTTCACGGCGGAATGATGCCACCACTGCTGATGCTGTTATTGACACTGAAGCTACCGGCAACTTCCATCTTCCCTCAAAGCCACTTTGACACGTGTCAATCAAAAATGGAAACTCGCACACACCATCGGGCAAAAGCGGCCGGCTACTTGTTGCCGCCTGCTAGGTGAGTTGTGCGCTGCGTCTCAACTGATGGCGGCAAATACAATTATTTAATATCGCCCTGAAGTATCTCAGGCACGAGCCAGCAGAGCACACGCCCAAGCACGCCCGTTTGCGTTGTGTTACTCAAGTGCTGCCGTGATTGACTGGCGAAAGTGTCCGAAACGGTAACAATTAAACTTTACACAAATTAATGAACACGAAACAATCCAAACCCATCCGGGCCTTCGGAGCGCCGACGTTGAAGGATCCATCTCCCGGGAGTGCGGAGCCGTTCATTTTCGAGAACGAATTAAAAACCCATTAGCGTTAATAGACACCGAACCACTCTTGCTGTTATTCATTATTTACGTGTTCTTACGGGTCGAGAATCAAAACTCGGAAGCAAAAGATGCCTCAACCCAGAACCGTCGTGGTTCTGAATCCGGAATCAAATTATTGGAACCCATGAATTCGAGACTTCGTGAGTCATTTACCAATCATAATCTGCATCCTAATCTCTTGGATGACACTGCTAATTTCACACCAACATCACCATTGGTGTCAGCAATCGTTTCCATCGAAACCGAGCAAATCCCTTAAACTCGCACAGCATACTCGACACCAACGAGGACACTCTTTCTCATACAACGATCCCATTAGGCTGACAAAAAAAAAAGACCAATAATCCCGTCAACCAAACAATGGGGCGAAACACAGAATCGATCGATGAGGTGATGACAAAAAATCACTGCGACAATACATTTCCATTTCGAGGCGCACCGAGCAGCTACCGACCGAGAATGGTTCGAGCGTGTTTCTTTCTACTTCCTCCCCTGGGAGCTACTTTACGGCCAAGGATATGCCGAACTGATGAACGGTGTAGCTCTCGTGCACCGGCACCAGCGTCCAAAACGAATGGACAAAGGACTAGCAACACCAACCTCCACTCGGATGGGAGGGACGCGAGGGGGAGGAAGAAACTTGTTGAAACTTTTGCTCCTGGAGGTCGTGTCGGGACGCCGGAAACATCGTGCCCTCCAGGGTGGTTGGGGGAACGGGAGCTGTACGCGACACGGACTGCAAGTGTCACTACAAATCGGTCCTCATTTACGGCACAGCGGCTAAGCTCGCCAACTCGTTCTCGTTGTCGAACGCGAAAAGTAAAGACGCCCGCTATGAGGGAAAAACAATTCAACCCAAACGTACGGATATTGCAATACGCTGGTGAGCAGCAATGCTTCTGAACAACGAAAAAAAAAGCACGACGTGTATGTGAGCGTGTGTGTGTTTGCTTTGTACGTTGTGAGAACATATTTTCCTCTAAACTTGTTTCACAGGATTAGCACGCGAGGTCGGCAGAAGAACACATTCTCGTCGAGCAAGCAGCCCAGAAACAGGAGCCCTCTGATCCGTGTTAAAAGTTATTGCGCACATAAAAGCTAAATGTTCGTCGATTCCATTGCTGACTTTCTCTAACATATGTTTCTTTTTGTGTGTTACTCGTTCTGCTCCGTTACAGACTATCCGAGGGTGAAGGTGGGACCGGAGAATCCGCTGCGTGTGGAGCGCGACAGTACGGCCCTGCTGGAGTGTGCCGTCGATTCGAAGCCAAAGGTGCCGAACGTACGATGGACGCGAAACGGTCGGCTCATCAGTTCCTCGCCCTCGCACCCGATACAGCGTGTTTCGGTGCAGGATGCCGGCAACTACGCCTGCTCGGCCGATAACGGGCTGGGCAAGGTTGGGGAGCAGATCATCACGCTGGACGTCCTCTACCCACCGATCGTCGTGATCGAATCGAAAACCTGGGAAGCGGAAGAACGCTCGACCGTAACGATTCGCTGCAACGTCACCTCCAATCCACCGCCGATGACGATCGAATGGTTCAAGGAGGGAAGTCCGGACTTCCGGTACGCGGGCGACATTCTGCAGTTGCGAGACGTGAAGGCAGAACATGCCGGACGGTATGTGTGCCGGGCGGTCAATATGATGAAACCGTACAATGGCAAAATTGTCGAACGAGTGGGCAACTCTACCGTGGCGCTGCTGGTTCGTCATCGACCCGGTCAGGCGTACATCAATCCCAGCAAACCGGTCGTCCATGTGGGTAACGGCGTTACGTTAACCTGCTCGGCCAACCCGCCCGGATGGCCGGTGCCCCAGTTCCGCTGGTTCAAGGATGCGGTGGGGGAGCTGTCCACAACGAAAACGATCCTAGCGCAGGGCCCACAGTACGTAATCCCTCGGGCCCACCTGGGCAGCGAGGGTAGCTATCACTGTCACGCCGTCAACGAGCTGGGCCATGGTCCGATGGCAACCATCAACCTGGAGGTTCATCAGCCACCGCAGTTCATCGGCAAGATGCAACAGCACATGACGAAGCGCATCGGAGACACGGACTTTTCGGCCACCTGTCACGCGAAGGGTAAACCTCGACCGATGGTCCGATGGTTGAAGGATGGACGCGATATTACCACCGACGCCAACATGTACCGCATCAGCACGAACAATAACGACGGGCTCAGCGGTATGGTTACGGTGCAGAGTACGCTCCTGTTCCAGGGCAAGGCGCGTCCGCAGAAGAACCAACTGCTTCCGAGCGATCGCGGTACCTACACGTGTCTGTTCGAGAACGAAGTAAGCACGGCCAACGCCAGCATGAACCTTCGCATCGAGCATGGTCCGATCGTGCTCCACCAGTACAACAAGGTTGCGTACGAGATCAACGAAAATGCTGCCGTCATGTGCAGGGTGCAAGCGTACCCGAAACCCGAGTTCCAGTGGCAGCTCGGCACCAACACGGCCGCCCTGTCCATGTCCTCCGATGGGCACTACGAGATTAACACCACCACCGACAACAACGACATCTACACGAGCGTGTTACGCATCAATCGGGTCAAGCACGAAGACTACGGTGATTACACGTGCCGCGTTGGGAATTCGATCGAAACGATCCGTGCCCCGATCCGGCTGCAACCGAAAGGACCACCGGAAAAGCCCACCAATCTCGGCGTGGCTGACGTCGGTTCGAACTACGTGTCGCTCGTGTGGGATCCCGGCTTTGACGGTGGCATTACCAACACCAAGTTCTTCGTATCGTTCCGCAAGGTGGCCATCCCGCACCACGACCAGGTCAAGGAAGATTGTGGTATCGTGCAGCAGGTTAGCTCCGAGTGGAAGGAGTACGACTGCCAGCGCGATGTACCGTGCAGTGTTACACCGCTCGATCAGTACCAGAGCTACGTCTTCAAGGTGAAGGCGATCAACAGCAAGGGCAATTCGGAACCGTCGAACGAGGTCGCGACTACGACGAAGATTAGCAAGATCCCGGTGCCGCTGAACGTCGGTTTCGATCCGGACACGAAGCAGCTCGGGTTGAAAGTCGGTGCCACCTGTCTGGCGCTGATAGCGGTCGTGGAGACGATTGGTTTCCACGAGAGCCCGATCGCAACGTGGCAGGTGGTGCAGTCGATTCCGCTGGCCGTATCGGGCAATGGGCCGACGTACAAGGAGCAGGTACTGGAAAACATGTACTCCGCGCGCCGTTCGAGTGGCAGATCAATGGCAAGCGATGACGATTTCCCGATGGCCCTCGAGGAGGAGATCCCACCGAAGGTGCGCGTGAAGCTGTGCCTGAAGTCGAGCCACGAGTACTGCGGGGACTACATGGATGCTGAGAGTAAGTATCGATTAGTGCTATCGAGATTTGTCCGGTGCTAGAATCGTTAAATTTTATCGACAATCATGCTTTAGAGCATCTACTCTCCCTTGATTAATCATATTGACTATGAATCAGAGTTTAAAGCTCGCTTTAATTTGAAGAATGATTGTTAAAATTTCATAGCCACAGAGTAATTTTAAAAGTCTGTCCGATTGTAATCAAGCAACATAACAATTGTGGCTCACGACTAGTTTCACGATTTATTGTTAGTGTAATTTTCTTTTATACGATAAAGTTAAGTTAAATTTTATCCATTAAAGCACAGCTATCATTTAACAGATGTCGTATCTCGTGGAGCATTCGAAACAAGCTGATTTGAATTTATACCCTAATTAAAGAACAACACCCTAACGAAACTGCTTGCCATCGTCTTCTCACTTTCAGTTGGTCCTGCCTTGATACAAGACTCCGCGTTCATCGCCACGCCAACGCTCATTGCGATCGTCGTTTCGTGCGTAGTATTTGCACTGTTCGTCGGTCTTATGCTAATGTTCTGCCGCTGTAAACGCAACCAAACGAAGAAATCTAACCAATCGAAGGACTACGAGATGGACTCGGTCCGACCGTCCATAGTGGCGCAGCAGAGCCAGGCACCGCCACCGTACTACCCCACCACCACCGGGCTCGACAACAAGGCCCTCGAACACTCGATGGACCTAGCGTTGGCACTCGAGGATCAGAAAACATCCGTCTACGCAACGCACAACGGCTACGGCTATCACACCGGAACGAGCATACAAGTGGCCGGCCATAGTCTGCCAGCCAATGAATGTAAGTATCATCGACGCAACTTTGCGGTACCAATAGAGACTGAGAACGTTCGGCACGCGAACGTTGCTGGTGGATCGGTTTAAACCTTTTACGAACTATTTGTTCCAAGCAGCTTTAATGAGGTTTTCAATATGCCTAGTGTCTTTTCTATAGTGTAGGTTGTTTCTAGCCAACAGTAGGTGGACATACTTACGGTTTCGTTTTTTCCCCCCATTTATTGCTCCATTATTCATTAGCGGCCAGTTCGGTGCCAGTTAGTTTTGTGTTGCATACCCCTCCTGTCTAACGTAATTTTTGTTAATATACACGCAACACACACACACACATACACACTGGAGATTAAAAGCACACTAACAAATGTCCTATCAATTGCTCCGGTTTTTTTTTTTAACTTTCCATGCCACGGATTCCATCAAACATCAATATTTAACCCCATCACTACCATATTTCTTCTCTGCGATATCGCTTCTCTACTAATCCAGGACTAGCAAGCGCCATAACTTCCATTCCAGCAGGTAAATAGTCAATAGTAATATTGATCCGCTGCACCGCTACCGTTTGTCTTCACTGCACAAGTGTCTAGATTTGCTGCACCTTTCGTATTTCTACCGTTTGCTAGCTATGGTGGTCCTCCTGCTTGCCGTTCCCGTGTGCTGAGTGGCGAACGTGTGTTGTCCAACCGTGTGGTTAGTGAAGGCGATGGATGTGTTTTGTTCGCATCGCGAGTGGATTGTTTGTTATACAACTGTTAGTTGCGAGTTGTTTGCTGTGTTGCATTGTAATAGCTCTATTTATAATTGATGTCTCACCTTACCGGTACCCCCAAATTCGCAGTAGTAAGTCCGAAAGCACTGCATCATGCATGTTAGACCTTCATTATGATTTGTTTTAGTTATATATCATTTACATTTTTCCTATCGCTTTGATTTGATATTTGTATGAGCACCTACCTGTTACACATTTACTGAAACCACACAAAGGCACACTTTATTCGAATTTAAATTGTTATTAATTAACTCACTTTGGTACATAATTCGCCCTTTTCTCGACATTCCTTCCACAAAATATGTTAAACGAACTCTACACGGGTATAGATATTTTGCAAATGCCATCCAAAATGTGAAATAATACCCTTGGGAGGAAAATAATCTCTGTTTGCACGAACTTGTACATGAGTAATACGTATAGTATAGAAAGATTTGTATTATTAAATGTGTCATACTAGTAACATTCTACATTGTTTCCCTTTATGTGCGTTTATGTTCTTTAGTTAGATTAGAAAGTGACTACTTTTCAATCTACTTTAATATTGAATCTGGCCTGGTCTGGTAGCGATAAATGAAATAGGAAAGCCATTGGCCATTGGTTAGATACCACACACTTGAACAATTTAATTATATTTGTAATGTACGTTAAATTGGTACAAAATATACTGAACACTTGAATTGAAAATTGAGTTCGAAAATTTGAACTATTAAATCAAATGCTGTCCAACTCTAGATGAAGTTTTCGAGCCCATTTCGTCCAAAAAAGGTCAAAAAGACATAATTGTTAAAAAAATAAATTTCCCCGACAGAACGATCGAATTTTGGTGTACCGAAAGGATTTCGAAATGGTACGGAATTTCACTGATCAAGATTTCACTCACCGCTCAAGAGTCCTTGAACGTAGTAAACAAGCTAGGTAGTAGTACTTATGCAAATTGAAAAAATACCACAACACAAACAGAATAAAATTGGGCCACCCAGACAAAAGACCGTACCGAGGCGAAATGCGGTATAAATCGCGAACATCCTATTGTTCCGATTTTGGAGCGTCGCATTATTGTCTTCCGGTTGTAGTGTAAAAAAAAAACTAAAAATGCAACTTCCAACCATGGATCAGTTATTTCACGTTTTGGAGACTTGTGTTGTTCTTTTTGCGTTACGGCTTTGCAGCTAATCCCGTATCCGTACTGCCGTCGTGGTTCTGCCGGTTCGACCTTTAAAAACCCGTACATGGCTTTATCCCGAGCCGAGCGCTGTGCCGCTCAGGGGAAACACTTTCACCGCTAGTTCGACGCACCGCTGTTTTGTTTGTTTGCACACTCACCCCCGTATGCGCGTAGAACATTTCGTTTCCTTTTTTTCGGTGGGCACCTGCTGCGAACGGGTACTAAACCAAACGGTCCTATCGTTTTTTTTTCTTTCTCGTTTTCGCTACTGCTATCCCGGTTCCACCTGTTTCCATCGCCGCAGGGGTCACGATGGGTTACACGGAAAACAGTTACACCAACTCGAACAACGGGGGAAGCGTCAACTCGCAGGACTCCATTTGGCAGCTGAAGGGAGCAGCACCACCACCGCAACCCGGTGGCCACACGACGATGACCATCGGCATGCAACCGCTCTCGATGGCCAGTCTACACGCGGGCGGTGCTGGTGGTTCGGTTTACGCTGGCACCACCAACACGACCACCACCACTGCCGCCACCGGTGCGCCCGGTACGCCCGGAATCGCCTACGGGTACGATCCGATTGCAACGCACTCGAACGTGTACGGTGGTGCGATGACGATAGGGGGTGACGAATACACCCAGTACCCGCACCAGGCGGCCACACCGAGCCAGCACGGTGGCGAAGACGATTACCTGCACCATCATCACCATCATCATGCGGCGGCAATGCGCCAAAGCCAGAATCCCTCCCGGCAGCAGGAGTACTGCGGCGATTCCTACGCATCTGTACATAAAGCAAAGAAACGATTAGACCAGCCATCGCATTTCGGTACGTTGTACGCCCAAAACGCTACTCACACCCAACTCACGTGTTCATTTCCGGTTCCGTTTCTAATGTAATTTCAGATTCATCATATCACGACGTTAGCGGTTTACCTGATCCCTATCTGGATCAGCAGCTGCAGCAACAGCACCACCAGCAACTGGACCAGGACGATAGCAAATCACTGCTCCAGCTGAACCACCCGCAAGACCACGGAAGCTTACACCTGCAGCAGCAGCAGCAGCAGCAACAGCAACCGCAGCCAATCTACGAGGACAACCTGGAGAGCGGCTACTCGACGCCGAACTCGCGGAATCGTCGCGTCATACGGGAGATAATTGTCTGAGAACAGCCCCGGGTACGGTTCGCTGATAGCGGATCGTGCCTGTAAAGCTGGACGTGCTGGTAAATCCATCCATTTCCGGCTCCAGCTTCCCAGCCTTCCCACTTCGATGCCACACGCAGACACGCACGCAGGGACGCACGCAATGGGAGTAAGAGAGCGTGTTCGGGGGTGGGCCAGCATTCGTAGAGGGAATGGAACTGTGGGGTCGATTTGCATAAATTGATCACCACAGATCCTCACCCACCAAAACCACCGCACGCACGCTGGTAGCCCGTTCGAGCCCGATATCAATTAAAAGCCACCCCAGATGCCGTAATCATGCAGCAAATTATCGCAAAAAGTGCATGATCCTGCTTTGGCGGCATGCGGGCTGCCGGTGTTGCGGGCAATTGATGTTCCCGCTACTCATTCGCTACTCTTTTTATGGCCATCTAATCGCGTTTCTGCGTGTGCGATCGAAATTATGAATGTATCTCAATTCATTATTGCCTCTCTGCGCGGATGCCGCGGGTGAGCAAAACCTGCGGGAGGGAGGGACAAGCGGTAATGCAGAACAATGCCACTATCAAGTGTGAGTAATAACCAACAACAGCAACAACAACATCAACAAAAAACTCACGCGATAAACAGGCGAGCGGATCGGGCGGAGGCGGAGCGGCCCTTCTTCCGGTTCGGTGCAACCATCGACGGTTGCGGTTTGCTAGTATGTTACAGTTGTTGCGTAGCTAATTGTTTAGTTTGACACTTTAATTTAAGTGCTGCTGCTAGTCGTTGCGGTGGTGTGCTTACGGGTCCGCTCAGTCTGACTGAATACAAACACAAAAAAACACTAACACACACACACACACACGCACACCGCGTGGCGAGTAGAAAGGACACTTACGGTTGAGGTTTGTGGGCAAAGCAATGCCTACTGTGCTCCAGTTTTGTGTTACATGACGTATAAACATGTTCATTAAATTATGGGTGCAATTCGTGCGCCGGGCTTTGACACATGGGTAACAACCAAACACAATCGCTCGCTCGGACGAAGCATTACCACAAAATGACTGATGCTCTGGCTGAAAATTAACTACACCAAACCGAACGAAATACACACACACACACACACGCCACACTTGGGTTTGAAACACGACAAAAGCAACCCTCCAAAGAGCGAATGTTATGTAAATGGCACATGTTTCGTTCTACCTGCCTGTACGAGCCTGCCAGGTTAATTTGGACGCCCCCATCACCATCCCCCAACCCCGTGCTAGTGGGTTTGCATACTTTAATTTTCTTCTATACCAATGATTAGGTTTAGGTTTGAACATTATTTTTATAAACGAACCTTTAACACTAGTACTAGTTGTGGCCAACGCCAACGCTTGCCATCTCGCTCGTGACATCAACCGTCCGGCACATGGTGAATGAAGTACATTCGTATAAGAAGGTAAGGGAGGTTTTGCTGACTTAGTGTAACAGTTTCCCATCCATTTCTCCATGTGCAGTGTTGCGGAAGAGGTCGAAAAAGGAATCTTTCTGCTCCATTTTCAGTTGAACGCCCAGAGAATCCTAATTTTCAACGCCATGCTTTGAACCAAACCAAACTCTTTTTCACATGATGCACATTTCACCGATAAAAAGGATACAAAAATCAATCCCAAAAGGCTAGCCCTGCCACTCAGACCTACGTTAAGACTCCTTGTGCGTTAAACTAACAATATTGCAGATATGATTTTCTTTTTTTTCCCTATCGTTCACTGCTGACCTCGAGCTACAAATGAGAGAGAAGAAAAAAAAACACCGTGCTAGTGAAATGAATGTTTACGTTTAAAGTTCGGTTTGCTAACCTATACTAGTACACTTTTAGCGTATGTGGAAGTCAAATATGTGCCCTTATCGAATTGAACACACTGTTTTACGTTCTTATTTCCGCACTGATCGCGCGCTGTGTAACGTGCCGTGGTACCGGTGAACCGAAGATGAAGCTGTACAGTGAGGAAGCTAATGTGTAAAGAATGTATGTATGTGTGTGTTTGTGTATACTAAATTCTTCGTCTGCATGTGTGTGCAAGCGAACGAGGATTCGTATGTGAGTGCCTGCTATGCCTATAAAAGGGGAACAATGGAAGGCAAATGGAGGTGCAAAACTTCCGAGTGAACGATCGCTGAACGAGAGTGTGCACAAATCTGAATCGATTATTAGACGGTCCGACCGATCGTATTCGAATTTCGAAGTTGTCAGTTTTAAGTAAGCAAAAATCATGAACATAACCATACCAGCACGCGATGGTGGAAACATTGTATCAAAGTAACACTATCCATACCATATGCCATGCACATGCACACACACAAACATACACAAACACACAAACTCCACATCGGGAGACATATCCCCGGCACACGCCCCGTTCTACCCCACCCCTCCTACCGCTAAATGTACACGCAAAATTGCACAAAATCAAACAAAAAAACAGAACGGTGCGTATTTAATGCAACATCGATGCACCTATCATTATCGGAACCGATCGGAGCGTAGATGCAACTTAGATGCGTAGAGCACAGTCACAGTCGAACGTAGCAACAACTCCGAGAAAGGCTGCTTATTTTCATCAACCTATCTTGCCTGTGCGTTGGCTCGTTAAGTTATCCTACAATTTGCACCATAATCGCACTGAAAAAATAAAAAAAAAACACTCACACACAGTGGTCTAACAACGGGAGGTTGTTGTGCAGCAAACAAGCGTTTCCGGCTAAGTATGTATGTGCATGTATTTGTGTGAATGTGTAAGTGTGGGGGTCGGAGAGTGGGTGGATAGGAAATATCGAATTTATCTACGCAATTGCGCAAGTTATTGACCGTACTATATAAAACAAAGCAGACATTCAAAACATCTCGAACGCCGAGGTTTGAGGTTACGACTATGTAGACGCCAATCCGATTTATCTGGACTGCACGCGGAATTATGGTTCACAACCTGCTGTGTTAACAAACCTACACACGCACACAAATACGCCGCCAAAGAATCGGTTGAGTGAAAGTAACATTTTTATCAGGCCTACAGCACTAACAGAGAAACAGAGAGTGTGTGTGTGTGTGAGAGAGAGAGAGAGAAAAGATTTGTATAATTGTATTATTATTTCAATAGTTTAAATACTAAAACAACAACAACAACAAAAAACCAAATCAACGGAAAACCGATTCTAAAGGTTTTAAAATCACCTGCCACCACATGTGAAGTGGTGAATTTAACAACCGAGCTTTTCGATTGTGGTGAGTTTGCTGTTTCCTTTGCTTTATACTAGATGGCGCTGTCGAGTGTGTGGTTTTTGTATGCGATTCAATTTAGTTGCTGCATCCACACGCTGCATCAAGCGTATATGTGTATGTGTGTGTGCGTGTGTTCACATAGCTATTCAAACCATTGATCTCGATCGCACAAAAAGTAAACTGATCGTTTTTATTATGTTCGCTCCCCACGTGCTATGGATGCGCTCACACACTTTCAGCTCTCGAAAAGCTCAGAACAGGATGCGATGCATAGTTTGGGAAAGAGAACCCAAACCCAAAGCGTAAATCTTGGCTATCCGATGGGTGTGCTGTTTTTTTTTGTATGAATACGACTACACTAATTTTAAACTCATACTAGATAGATAGGAAAGCTTTTGCCCGCCATACGTGACATTTTGCGCGAGGATAGAATCGTTCGGATTATTGGCACACGGAAGCAGAGAACGGTTAGAGAAAAGAACAAAAAACAACAACCGGGACTTATAGCAATGTAAAAATTAGACCGTAAGTGTAAACATTTAATGCGTCCTTATTTTAACTTATAGAACGCGGCAGAAGATTCTTTAACGTGGAGAAGGAGGAGACCGAACCCTGTACGGTTGGTTTGAGGGACGCTAGCGCTAGAAACCTGACGAAGAGACGATTGGCACAGGACTGCGTGCACACGGGGCGCCAGGTGCAGATCAAAGCATATGCAAACGTGTACATATACAATTTAGCCATAAGTTCCCATCGTACAGACGAAAGATAATGCTCGATTACGATTACCTATGAGAAAAAGCTGTGAGAAGCACAGCCGAGGAAGAAAGTTCACGGTGCGTGATTTAAGCAAAACTATATAGACAAAACCTAAACTGATCGTTCACGACACATTTACACACGCAAAACACACAAGAGCAGATAGGGCCAACAAAAGCTCCTTCAGCTCCCACGAAGAAACGATTCGATCTGACCAGTCCACAGTAACATAATCGATTGCAGTCCGTCAATAGGAAATTCTCAGCTTCGAGCGAACGGACGTTAAGTGGAGCATGAAAGCCGGATCTGTTGATAAGAAGCCGTAGGATCGTTTTTTTATGTTTTCGATTTTTATCATTTTGTGCGCCGGCAAAAAAAAACTGAAACAAAACTGAACGGAAACTGGAAAACGATATTTTAAATAAAGCAAATACGGAAAAAATACCTAAAATATAAGCACAATGTATTTTGCTGACGCTTTTCACCTGTTCGGTGCAGGTCCTATCCGAAAACGTGCACTCTTATGGGTAAGTAGCAACTAAACAGGTAATTCCAGCGAAACTTCCTCATCGGGGGAGTCCGTACCGTCTTCGTTTTCTATAATAAATTTTAATACGCTCCACATGTTGCGCCCCGTTCTATGAATCTTGAACTTTTCGTGTTATTTTTTCCTGAAAGGTAAACGCAGTACTACTTAATAACTTATGGCACGAATGTACAGAGGTGCGAAACTATGGACAATAAACAATTAGCTCTACTTGCACCCTTCCTCCCGTTTTCCCCGCGATCGGTGAAGCTCAGCAACAAGTGGTACACGCGAGAGAAGGTGACAAAAGTTTTTCAATATGCCGTTATTCCACCTTCGCACCACTTTCGCCACATCGCAGGATGATAGACCAACCATTAGGCAAGCAAAAAAGCGGGAAAATAAAAACATTGCAGCTTACACAACTTTCCTTGTTTTGCAAACTATTGTTTTTGATATGAATCTTAATCTTCCATACGCTTTCTGCCACTTTCCCATTTGCCGCTTAGCATAGCGGCCCGTCCGGTCGCGCAAATTGGACTCAACAGAAAACTGAGAAAAGCGTCTTTTGTTCGCACCTTCCGCTACTAATATGCTTAGCAACAAACTGTACAAAGTGGAGATTGAAACGATGCACTCTTTCTTCCCTGCTGGTGGTAACATTTTTCTCCCTGAAATGGAGCTAAAGGGAAAAAGTTTGACACGGGACGACTTAGTGCAGTAGGCTGTGAAGTTGATAATTAATTGCAACATCCTTTCTGGTTAGGTAAATTTTCACAAACACAGCTGCATTTTTCGCAAACGCTGTAAGATATTATGGTTTGGTTACGGTTAAGATTATTTTAACACTTACAATGAAATGAAATATTTTTTAGCCACTTGCAATCACCTTTAGATAATCGGCTTTATGGCAACCGTAGGTAAAGGTTGGATTGCGGCTGGGGAAGGATAGGAAAACAAGCATGTTTTATTTGAAAAAAAAAACCCAAGATTAACGAGAGGAAACAAATGAAAGATACCTTGCGAGCTGGAACATTCAAAAGATGCCACGTTTTTCCAAGTTAAATGGAAGTTTCCATTACATCATCTTTTCTGCGCAAAAGGACACCTTAGAACTCAGTGCGGATCCCATCCTTCCCATCTCATTTCTAGAACTGGTCAATTCAACTTTAAAACCAATTCTTCAGATAAATGATAGCAAAATTCTACGTTTCAATTATTTTCATATTAAACCCTTTCGATGATATTCACCTCCCATCGAACCTTAATATAAAATAGCATCCAATAAAATAACTTATCAGGCTCCAATTTAATATCTGGCTTAAGCAATCCATAGAATAGGACAAACTATTTACGTTGAATTCATAATTTCATTTATTGCAAAAATTTATGTTGTTAATGTTATCAACAATATAATTGATAACGTAAAGAGATCATTATTTCATTTCATTATTTCATTAGGCACTTTTTAAGCAAATGAGGTGTCAATTAATATCTAAATGTTTATTCTTTGCTTAGAGTTCTATCAATTATTACTTATAACTGTTTATGTTTTTATGTTTTATTAAAACAGTTTTTTGTACACATTACCTCTCCTGGGAACAGAGGTGACTTAAGGTCACAAACCAAACTAAAGGGATTAAAATTTTATCGATTTTGTCATTTAAAAAACATCTAAATCTTTCAGAGAAAATAAGATTGTTCTTTGAAGTTCTAATCGTTTTCGAGCAATCATAACTCATAATGTTTTATTCAATCGTTGGCGTTAAAATGTTGCAAAGGTCACGGTGAATTATTCATTCGAATGCTATCACTGTATTTCCTCAATATTTCCTACATCAAGCTAATGAGCTGTCGTTCTAGTAGCAAAAAAAATATGTAAACAATACGGCAGCTAACTGGAAGCTGTTGCTCTAGAGAATGATGTAAGCATTATTATTTCAATTATGATGTCATTCAACTCCAACAGCTGTTCTAGGACAAAAACGAGTCATCTGAACGGTTCATATGTTTGAAAGAAACTACAATGGTGTTCAGCAAAAAAAATTAAAAATAAAATATTTGTTTATATTATGATTTTGGTTCCTTTCTCGTAAACCTACTTGAAAAAGGCACCTAATTGTATTCAAGCTACTTTTTTCATGTACCACATCTTAATTATTAAGAGAAAAGCACTCATTTTACTATCGTTCGATAGGAGTAATAAAATAGGAAAAATAATACTAATAATTAAAATAATAATAATAATAGAAAGTAGGAAATTAAAGGTCAGAGCTATTATAAGCAGCATTGTAAAAGCAACTAGGTTACCAGTAAACGAATAATAGACGAAAGTCCTTTAATGCTACAGTGGCATCGCTGGTTTTACAAATAGGACGGGTATCAATATCCCATCCAAGCGAGGAATAACTAACCAACTATTATGATGACAACAAGTGATCTAGTAAGCCAGTATCACACAAAGCATGAGTTAGGTCGATGGATGGAATCATAATTTACAGAGCACAACGTAACCATAGCAATCCAAAAAATAAAACTTAATTACGGACCTACATCACAACCCCACGACGATGAAGATTTTATCAAATTATTATGCCCACTGTTCTTGTTTGATCCGGTAACTATCCGGTTAAGTGCCCGCGCTGCTTGAAATGCGCACACTTACAACACTTCAAACAAAACCAAAAATCAAATCAACTCCACTCTAATCAAAGCAACGAGGGTTCCTACCCGCTGCTCATTTCCATTCTCCGGTAGTTTTCGGATAATTTATTTTTAGCATTTCCACGCACCACCTATCCCGGCCGAGGTCTGCACGGCTGCCTACAACCGTATTTTCCATCCCCTGTGAGGTAATTTCCATGCTCAGTTGCTTCCATGGTACGCTTCAAAGATGATTTTTCCGTTCCCGAAAAATATGGTACACGCTTCTGGACGACTTTTTGTTGACCCGACTCAAATTTTGTCTAGATATACTAGCAAAGAGATTTGTCTTACTATTACTTTGCAAGAGAGCAATACAACTCAGTCAATTATTCAAACTGTAGAGCACACGCTTGGTTGTATTTTTACACACACCGTGTATTATCGGAGCAGTGTCGTCATGTGGCCGGAGCATTTAAAGAAACACGAATCATGCTTTCAACCGTGAGGCTTTTTTCTTGCTGCTCGTGGTATAGCACACACAGATGCTAGATCCGACAAAGATTACACTTTCGTTGCGGTTGGCCGTTACGCCTTTACCACCATTCGGCACCATGGCAATGATGCCATGGTATAGTGATTCGGTTGCTATTTGGGATCCCTCCACCGTTTCTCGCGCCGAATGTGCAAGCCAAAGCCGAGCAACAGTCACTAGTTCCATTTTACACTCCAACGCAACTGGAGGCATCGTGTCGAGCGTCGTGCGTGCATGTGGTTCGTGCAAGGGGGAATTTATCCCAGTGCAGCGTGAAACTTGCACCGCACGATAGTTGCAGTGCTGTTGTTCAAATCCCCATCCGTCAGTTTAAGGTTTGAAGGAAAACGCGCCAACAATCTTCACTGGCATTGCGCAGGTCCGAATGCTGGATTCGAAGAGTGTCGGACATCATAACAAAACCAAATTGTGGTGAGTCGCGAAATGGAGCGCGAGATATGTCCAGTGTGTGAGTGTGAGTGTAGTCCATGATGAGAGTAGAGTGAGAGTGAGCAAAACTGTTGTGTATGCACCGTGAATGCAGTCGGAAAAATCACCAAACATCAAACGGGTCATCTTGTGTGCAGTGAAAGGTGTGCCGGAAAAATCCATCGTGCCGCAGTGCAAAACATATCCACCGCAAAATGGCCTAAGCTGTAATAGCAACCTTGGTGAAGTGATGAAGAAATGTGAAAATACTGTGCTGCCTGCAATGCCCACTGCCACCTTGCTGCCTCATCCATCGGTATTGGCCAACAACTCGCGATCGCAGTACACTTTGCCAGGATGTTGGCGAACGGAAAATCTGTCAGCAGCGGTCAGCTCCACCAGTTAATTGGACGTTGTTTGTGGCAAACGGTTTGCCAGACGAAGGCATTTCCATTTAAGTGCTAATGAAGGAAAACCCATTCGCGATATTTCTTGCATCCGTGAGTGTGTGCGTGCGAGTGTTTGTGTATGAAAAATCGTTCGCTTCCAATACTCGTTCCAATACAAATAGCGACGGCTCGGCGACGAAGAAACAAAACATAAGGATTTGACAGGTCCTGCGTGATGGGAAACACACAACCAAACGCGGCAACACAGCCGCACACTGCGTCAGCTGAGCAACCGCAGCCAGCAGCACCAAGGTCATCGAAAACGCCATCCCTCTCCAAGGGTCGCAGCTTTATTAAATTCGGCAAGCGAAAGCAGCTGCTGGTGGAACATGGCCGGGTGGGCGGACTCGACGATGGTGGGGCCAAACCCGACCTTGCCGCTGCTGACACGGAAGAGGATGGGTTTTCAAACATACTGCTCGACGCGGTTTCTCACGCTGCTCACAGCAGCTCACCGCTTGCTGCGATGGATGATGGCGTTAGCTTGAGTGAGATTTCCAAATCAGCTGATTCAAATGAGCGCCAGGGAACGGAGTTTCCCGATGACACCAAACAACTCGACGGTATGTATTGTCCCACAAATTGCACGCATTTTATCTGTCATACTTTAGGGTGGGCGGGGGAATGTGGGGGGGTCTATCAAAAAACTTGTTTGCGGTGGTACAATTTAACTCCCTATCAAATTTACCACGTAAGACGAACGGCAAACAATAGCTACGAGCTGCAACCGCGTTATCAACGCCATGGAAATGTGAAATAACACTTTCTCGTGCCATGGTTCACTCAACTTGTAACCTGTCTTTAACACGTATCTATTATTTGCATACGGTAGATGTGGCAAAGATGGGTTATGTTTCACAGCACCTTGCTTTTACTATGGCTTTCCATGTTGGCATTTATTTTGCGAGAGAAAACCATCCCATTACTAAAATGGAATTGATACTAAACAATTTTTCAACTCTATAACACCCGCTGTGGGTGAAACGTAAACATTTGTGACGAATCACCAATTTTATGTAGTTGAATTAAATCATACATTAACAAAATCATTGCCATATTCCAATCGCTCGTTATGGGATGTAAATAATCGATAGGTCTCATTGGACTAATTTCTGTGTGCATTGGATTTACGATTCTGAGTACTTGATACTGAATAAATGGAAGCTTTTTAGTAAACTTATTGGTATTTTTATTGATCTACAAAATACAATATGTATTGTTAAATTTACCTGATTTTTACGGAATTGGCATTATATTGATTCATGATTGGTACTTATAGAACTAAGTGTTTTTGTTAACATAGTAGGCGAATGGTCCAATTCTCAATTGCATAGCAACACATATTTTTGATAATGAGTTCGAATCTCCACTAAACAGTGCGCCTATAGATGTAACACCTAGTCAAATACAGTCAAAAATCAAACAGTAAAGAAAGTCAGGGAAGTATGAAGTGTTTGTCTGGCCAATAAGTAATTATTACTATTATTAACTAGGTCATATCAATAACTGAAGAAACGTGTTCCAATAAGATAAAGTGAAAAAATATTAACACCTTCGAAAAAAACTTAACAAAATAAGTTTTCAGTTGACCGAGATCCCTCTATACTTCATTAAGCCAATATCTGAGCTTATTAACTCATGATATCATTTGGAAAAAAATCCAAATAATTTGGTTCAAAGTTATTAAAACATCAGGACCAAATTATATTGTCTACTAAGTAACATTAAGAAACTAAGTAACAACATAGCCTCAAACAAATAGTATGAAAAGATAGATACAATTTTTTAACGAGAAATTAAAATACATAATAACGATTGTAAGACTACTAGTTATGTTAACTTGTTAAATTTAATGAATAAGGGATTATACGTCTTTGAAATACATTTAATTTGATCCACATATCACACTCCTTCCTTAAGCCATCCCACTCCGGAGAGAACATTTACAAGTTTTTAATTTAATACGTTAAATTTACTGTAAATGCATTGGTGTGTCGAAAGCAGTTTCAGTTAATTACTGAAAGCGACTTTTCGCATAGGTACGGCCGAATCATGATATAAACATTCCAAATACTTTATAACTTAAATGATTATACCGTAGGTGAACGATTGAATAAAAAATTAAGAAGGTACAACAATATAGTTTGCTATTAAACTAGATATTTAAGAAGGCTATATGCAAATAGTTGAACAATTTATCCTATAAGCAGTAACAACAATTGGTCCCTCTCAATATCTGTTAAATGGCAAACTTGGGCCAGACCACGCGAAGGTGTGGTCTTCAAGTCCCTCGTTTTTGCCTTTAGCAAGAAGTGCGGAGTTCTGCCCGAGCAAGGGCTATAACACTCGAATCCCTAAGTACCTTTCCGTTAGTTGCTCCAAAATCCAAATAATTTGGGGAGCCTATACCGCAAAAGGGGGGATTTTTGTGCTAAAGCAGTTCGGATG
>KI915053.1:916563-985907 GCA_000473445.2 Anopheles farauti
GTTTATTCTTACAATATCGGTTGCTTATATACTAACATTCGGTTTCGTATTGGTACGCATACATGTGTGTTTCGTATGGCTTGGTTACGGTCGCATACCGTATTATCGCATTACCAAAATTTCCGTTTATGACGCATCCCAAGATAACATCCTGTCGGGCATTCGCTGTTGATTGCACCAGTCGTCCTAAGATAACATCCTGTCGGGCATTCGATCACGTTCGATCCTGTTGGCTCCGTTGCTGCGGCATTGGTGCTTTACTCAGGCTGGCGGTAGGGATCGTCGTCGTGTTTATGGTGGGTTCATCGCTTCGCATCTTTTGTTCTATTCTCTTATTCTTATCGCTGGTTTCATTCCTCGGGCCGTTCCGAAATGCATGTTTATTTAGGCCAACGAAGATGATTCCCAGACAACAAGTTACAACGGGTTTAAAATTGGTCAAACCTATCGTTGCGTACGCAACAATATCATTGTCGCTCAATATCACTGTGTTTAAGTATTTTATATAAATTATCTGTCAATTAATTTATTAGAAAATTAATAATCTTGCGATATAAATTTAAATCAAAATGTGTTTCTTTCTTGTTGATCCCTTTCCATCTCTTAGTAATGGAATACTGAAATAAAAAATAATAATATTTATTTAAATATTTAGTTAAACTAATCATAAACAACTTTTGCGACAGAAAAGTATTCGTGTGAGAATATAATAGAAAATACTTCAACTTTTAATACATTACATTTGTCGTGCCCAGAGATATGCATGCGTTAGTCTCCTGATGTAAAATTTACACAAAAAAACCGTACATTTGCTTTGAACACATACGCCTTTGTTCTCCTTTTCCTAACACGATAAACACATGTGCCCATTTGAACTGATCCATCAGCATCAACCAACAACAAACCATCCAACCGTGCCAAAGACGCTCCACGGACCGTCGATGACGCAACAGTGTACGAGGCTCAACAAACCGTGCCGTTCGCGACGATGACGACATCAACGATAGGGGGCACGATCGCCAAAGCGAGCGCATCTTCCTGCCCCTGCCCGACGCACGATCATCGTAAGTCGCTGACCTGCTTAGGGCATAACAAACCCCCACCCACACAACGGCACCCGACGACACCATCGCCACCACCACCACCACCACCATCACCATCACCACCAACAACAACAACAACGCCAACAATTGCGTCTACTGTTGCCGGTTCTAACGCCGGTCGCGACGATAGTACGCTCACGCACACACGCGAATGCAGCAACGCACTAACACTACGTCACAGTGGCGGCGTACCGGCGGTCGCAAAGCAGCACTCCGTTTCTATAACAACAAATGCTACAGAGACCGCCCAACCAGCCCACCACCACTACTGCGATGATGGAGCAACAACGTCGGCGCGTCTACGCAGTAAACCGGTTCCAGCAACAACGGGCGGCGCGAACAGCAACGATCCCAGCCAGCCAGCGAACCCGATCGTTGTCACTACCGACTCGTGGAAAAGGGCCAATTCGCTCAATCAAACTTCAGCCGCGCGTGAAAGCACGTCCGCGGCGACGGTACGCAGTAAAGGTTCGTTCGTTCACGGTGCATAAATTTGTCCCTTTTTCTGCTCTCGCTGCGGCTTAGCGATCTCGAACCCCGGACAGGTTCACGATTAGTGAGGATGGTTTTATTTGATTAAAAAGTGTAGTGTTCTGTCCAGTGGAGGAAACCAAATTGTTTAAACTTGCGAGAGGGATCAAACGCATTGCGTGCTCTAGGCTGTTTGACGCTCTATGCTCTACATCGCATTGAACAGTGTGTATTGGAAGCGTTCTGTAGATACCGTTACTCTCGAATAAATAGTGCTTCCCGGTGTGAGTAAGCAAAGTTGGCATGTGGAAATTGTGATGAACTCAACATTTGGTTTCCTCCTACGAAATTGCCTCATTGCCGTACTGCTTCCCGTTCGCTGCTTCCCGAAAATGGTGGTCGGGCATCGAAGCAGCCACTGGAAGGTGGATGGATAATGGTGCATGCAACGTTGCCAACACACACCATCGCACCCGTTGCGCTCATTGATAGAATCTATGAATGAGAAGCTAAACGACCGAAAAACAGTGTGCAGAGGAATTCGTGTAGTTAGACGGCGGCGTGCGAAAGAGAACGCTGCAGAGCGACGGAGGAATTTACAACCTGTGCAATTAGTTCTTTATGGTGTTGTTTCATTTACGTAGACTTCGTAGTTGGTAGAGCTTAATCATTTCCTTACCAATTAGCTAGCTGTGCATGCGGTTCTGATATTTGCTAGTGCACGTAATTTGTCTGAGAGAATGTGGTGGTGATTATTCCGTACTATTCAAAGGCAATCGTCTTCTTTGTAGAAACTCCGAATGTAATACACTTACGCGATCGCACCACATCGTCCAGCTCGGACTCGATCTTCACCGATCCGGCGTCGCCACAGGGTGCTTTCGCTACCGAAATCAACGAGGCTTACTACTCGGAGGAAAACATTTGCGATCTTATCGAAGCCCCACAGCCGCCCATCGCGCCGCCCGTGCAGCAGCAGCATCAGCAGCTTACAATCTGCCGCAATGATCCACTGACACTCGGTGGCACTGACATTGACCGTGAGGAACAGCGGCGTGCAAAACTGCACTGCGAGAATGTGTCAAGCATCAGCGTTTCGCCGCAGCGTTTCGACTTCCACCCTACCAGTTGTTGGCAGCTGCATACGAATCTTCACATCGAACACAACGTGAGCAACGTCTGCATCGAGTCGGAAACGATCGTTGATGAGTCACCGGAATCACCGGAATCACCATCCCTGCCCCCGGACGACACGATGGAGCGCAGGCGTGTGCCACTGTCCCACCGGAGGACGGGTAGTAGTAGCACCGCAAACAACAATGGCACCGGAACAGCCCTACCGGCGTCGACTGCTGCGACTGCCCGGGTTACCGAGAACGGGAAGCCAACGAGAGTGCTGGCCAAATCGAGCCTTTACGCAGGGACTAAGTTGCCGGTGCTAACTGATCGAAAGCACGCTACTAACAGCAGCTACCTCGGTACGGCTCCGGCCAGCAAAGTTGTGCGACCGTCGTACGTTCCCGAGAAGCTAAACTTTTTTTCCTACGAAAAGTTTGAAGGTAAACACCATTCGCAAAATACGCGCTCAGCGTGAAATGCGCATTCCATTCCGGTACTTATTATTTAAGTTTTTTTTTTAATATGTTTTTATTGCGTAGTTATCATATTCATACCGTAGATTCTACGGGAGGCCACATCATGAGCGATAAACTGAAAAGAAACAAAGTTACTGTGTCAGTTTGTATCGTATGGTACGAGTCAGACATTTGAGAGTTTTTCACCGGCAGCGTCAGTTCGACACCGTCGTAAAATTAACTGTTTCAGTGTTTAATCACGACGGGAATCCCTTAACATGATTATATTTATCAAGGGCTCCACCTCCGGCTGGGCATGATATTTAATTTGAAATGATACACTCATTCTTATCACTTATCGCTTGGCCGACAACACCCATCATACGTTTGGGAATGTTATCACATCCTCAAATGCTATCGTTAACTTAACAATCACGATAGTATCATCAACAAGCAAGACATTTCGTTTCACGTGCACATTAAAATTCTTGCATGTACTACTAATAATGTGTTTGTTCACCTTTAAAAGCATATCCTCTGTCCCATTACTTTAAGTTTTTTTAGCTATTATTTTTTTTTTGTAATCATTCCAGTCCTTGATCGATCGTCCTGCGTCGAAAGCTCTTGTTGATACTATTGTTTCTTTAAAATTTTAGGACACATGTTGATAAATTGGCTATCGGCCTCGCTGGCGGCAAACATTCCCGGCGTGAATGAACAAGACCTCCAATCACTGCTGTTTCAGTACTGCACAAATCTCCTCGTCGCCGGTGTTATGAAACAAATCCCAGACAAACATGCTCCGCCTCAGGATACGTTTCGGGTAAGTAGCCTATGTCAAAGGATTTTTATTCCACCTACCGACGATCGGCGGCGATCATCGTTGATCATGTATGTACGTACAAGGAAAGCGAAACTTTGTATTTTACTCGCTGAATGCTAAATAGAGTCACCTTGTGTTTACTCGCAAACCGACGATGAGATGGCCGTATATTATGGCTGCGCAGCGAGATAAAACCGATACTAACACACGGGCGAAGCGATAAGCGGGCAAGTGTTGACAAACAAAATGAAGCGGCGGCGAACGACGTCGTGACATGATAACAAACGGCTCACGCATCGCGCATCATCGCGCTGCGAATGCATCGCGTCTAGATACAAAACAAGTGCGCCCAGAGTGCCTGTGGTGGAATTTGTACGCGAAGCTTTATTCTTTGTGTGAGAGAGTTAAATGTTTTCGATCGCGACATGTTCTGCCTCGTGGAGGAAACTTAATACAGTTCGTTTGCTGACATGTTGGTTAATTGTTTGCTCGTCTGTCTCTCTGCCGGTGTGCTAACATTGTTTTACCTTTCCGCCAGACGAATCTCATGTACCAGTGGACCCATACCGAACCACCGACACCGGCCCCAGTTACACCCGGACGGCTTGAACCGCACATCGTCTGGCCACATGCATCGTCACAGGTACAACCGTCCACGAAACCCATGTCTCACCAATCAACTAGCACGGGTGGTACGGAGCAGCAGGCACCGAAAAACAAACCGGACCCGACATCAATTATGCAAACCGGTCACAATCAGCAGCAGAATGGACAAAAGGATGGCGAGTTTCATATTCTACGCCAGCGAATCGCAAGCTGCGAGACAATCAGCCAGTTGAAGTGCATTTTGCAGGAACTCTTCTTTAACGATGGCTCGTTCTCCGTTGGTGGAGCTGAAACCGGCCTACCGGCCGGTGATCCCAAGCGGCAATCCAAACAAATGCACAATGACAGTCGATCGATGCCGCAGGATGTGCTCAACGGGACGGATTGTACGATCTACGATAAAGCGAGAACGGATCTGCTGAATGAAACCGAATGTACCGTGTTCGATGCGATTAGTAGCACGCCAACGAAATCCAAACATCATCTGAGCAGTGCGTTCAACGACAACAATGGAGAGCAAGACACGGACGCGAGAAGCGCACAAAACAGGCTGCAGAAAGCATCCGTTGCATGTGATACGAGAACCATTACCGACCAAACATTCCTCAATAGCAGTATTACGACGGGTGCCGGCAAGGATAACGATACTACGGTGAACGTTATGCAAAGCTGCTCCCCTGTTCTTCTTCGTAGCGAAAATGGTAACGATAACGATATTACGAAAGGTGCACCGCGGATAGCGAGTACGGTTTGCACCAATTGCGCCAAAGCACTGTTGGTGGTAACTGCTGCGGGTAAAGCGGACTCTACAGTTTGTGCCGACGATCTCAAGCCCGCACTGGTAACACGGGAAACCCAAACTGAATCACACAATAAACATCATTCCCAAGACGATGCGGCCCGAGACACGAGTCCTGCCGAGAGTAAGAGCTCTGCGCCACCGCCACCGCCACCACCACCTCCTCCCTTCAGCACGACGAACGGCACGGCCCTCGCTACACCAACAGTACTTCCACCTCCTCCTCCTCCTCCTCCACCACCACCACCACCGCTTCCTCCACCGTCTTTGCAGCCACAATTTCAAGGTGCTCTTCCACCTCCCCCACCACCACCACCACCACCTCCTATGCCAACATTGGTGGGCAACATTGGTGGAATATCCAGTTCCGTTCCAGCACCACCTCCACCACCACCACCACCTCCGCTGGGGTTGGGTTCCGCAGGGAAGGCTGCTGGATCAGCTCCACCGGGACCGCCTCCACCGCCCCCCGGTAGTGGTGCATTCGGTGGTGGTGGTGCGCATGGTGCCAGCACTGGGCCAAACGTAGCTGCACCGCCCGGACCAGGTAAATTAGCGTCATGCGCGAACACCGCTAGTGCGAACAGCAGTGGCCCTCCGCCACTACCACTACCCATACCAGTGCCCGGAGGATGGTATGCGGCGAATAGTAAGCGTTTGTTTTTGTTCTCTCTCTCTCTTTTTCTCCTCAATCTCTCTGTCTCTGTCTCTTCCAATTTTACTCTCGTTACGATTTGTTTTTTTTTTCACTTTTTTACTCCTCACCCTTTTTCTGTTTTTTTTTGTTTACTCCGTTTTGGTAGACCAAAATTCTTTGCTAATGTAGACGCGATCCACGTGCGATCCCAATGTTCAATGTCCCCATTCAACACGAGTATTGTGTCCTGCCGCCTACACCATCCACCCTCCCTTTTACACCGACGCGTTAAGCTAGCAGTTGGCTCAGTTTTTTGGGTCTTTTTTTGTTGTTGGTGTTTTGTTGTTAATCCAGCACCGTTTTTAATGCACTTTTGCTTTTGAGAAAAGAGCTTCGCTTCGTTGTTATTAATATTGTAGTTAATACGTTTCGATTTTTTGTGTTGTAATGATCCTCCCCTTTTTTGGCACTTCGTTTTCTTTTCGGTTTACTGACCGATGCAGTTTGTAAAATTTTGTAACTTACGATTGCCGCGATAATACGTCCCTTGGGTTGTTTTTTTTTTTGCTTTCAACCGATGAAATTGAACTAGATTTTCAGTTTATTTTGTACCCCGTATCTTTTATGTATTGTACTTTTTCTTGGTTCTTAGGTCTTTAGATTTTTACTGTTGGTAGTTTGTGTCTCACATACGTTGCACTATTGTGCTTGCGAAGTGATCGCATCTAACATGAGCGTCTACTATATTTCGCACAGTTCTACGCAAACAACCAGTCAATCCGCCTAAACCGATGAAACCCCTCTATTGGACGCGAATTCTGGCACCCAAGAGTAGCGGAGGGAAAAGTCCGACCCTGATGTCGACCTCGCTGACTGACGAAACCGATGGTGCGGCTTCTCTGTCCAGCATCAATGTATCCGACACAACCGATGGGCAAGCGCAGTCTGCGGCACTGGAAGCTGCGGCAACGTCGAGCTCATCGCCACCAACGTCAATAGAAACCGAGAAACGCCTTGGTCTTTGGCAGGAGCTAGAGGAAACGAGTCTCGACAACTTGGAAGAGTTTACCGAACTCTTCTCCCGGCAGGTCATCGTACCGAAGCTACGCGAAAAGGTGGAAAAACCAGAGAAAACCATTAAAATACTCGATTGCAAGAGATCGCAAAACGTGGGCATATTCGCCAAAAGCTTGCACGTCGAATGGGACGAAATTGAGTGCGCAATCTACCACTGCGACACGTCCGTCGTGAGCCTGGAGGCGATGCAGAAAATCCTCGAAATCAAAGCCACCGAGGAGGAGCTGATGCAGATACGCGAGTACGCGGAGAGCAGCCTGGCCAACAACAACAACGCGGTTCCGCTCGATCAGCCGGAACAGTTTCTACTGCGCATCTCTAGCATATCGTTCTTTTCGCAGCGCATTTCGTGCATCGTGTTTCAGGCGGAATTCGACGAACACTATAAGGGCGTATCGCGCAAGCTTAAAACGGTCAAACAGACGTGCGAGTTTCTGATGGAAAGCGAGGAACTGAGGCACCTTTTTTCCATCATTCTTACCTTGGGTAACTTCATGAACGGTGGTAACCGTACCCGCGGCCAGGCGGACGGTTTCGGGCTGGAGATTTTGAGTAAACTGAAGGACGTAAAGTCGGCCGATACGAATACGACCCTCCTGCACTTTATCATCCGCACGTACATCAGCCAGTGCCGGAAGAAAGGGATTATATTGCAAGAAATAAAACTGCCCATCCCGGATCCCGGCGACTTGGATAAATCCGTCATAGTAGACTACGATGATTGCCGCGCCCAGCTTACTTCGTTACGCTCAAAAACAGAAGGTAAAGTTGTTTTGTAAAAAAACCCACACACACACTCATCCACGTGTAAATGGCGAATGTTCACGTTCACAATATTTTTCGATTTCGATTACCTTCTAGAGTGTCGTCGAACAGCGGACAAGGTAATTCAGGAATCTACCGAAGATCATCTTCATCCATTCAAAGAAATCATGGAGGAATTCATCGAGAAGGCCACCACTCGAATTGAAAAGCAATTCTGCAAGCTTGACGAATGCTGCGAGTGTTTCGTCCGAACAATGCGCTTTTACCATTTCACGCCCAAAACCGGTACGCTGGAAGAGAGCAAACCCGAAATGTTCTTCGAACTCTGGTTGCCATTCGCACACGACTTCAGGAGCATTTTTAAGAAGGAAATGCAACATCACTTAAACGAGCTGTAAGCTGCTCCGTAACCTCCCTTGCGTGTGTGTGCCTGCAGTGATAACCGCCTTTTCTTTCTGTTTCTTCCAGATTGAAAAAGACAAAACGCCCATCGACGGCCTCGTCTGGTACGAAGCAATCTACGGGAAAAGCGAAGCCCGGTTCTCTGAAGGAACGAATGAAAAGGTTGATGCAAAATTAGCCTGCTAAACGGCCTTAACATTGTGTATATTCAAAGAGAGACTAAAAGCATGTCCTGTTCGTTTCTTGCCAACACGCATATACGCTAAACAGAACATAGGGTTAGAATAAAAACAAACAAACTCATCACTTACGATCTATTCGCATACAAAAAAAAACTATTCTCAACAACTGATCCAATTTCGAATGCAATGGTAACAGGATTGGTTGCTATAGATTGGCAATGTAGGTAAAAATTAAATTAAATGTTTATTGACTTCCACCCAGCAGGCACACGGTTGCCTTTAGTTCAGTGTCGGTTGATGCCAGACAATTTTCCCCAGCAAGCAACCGGTAACGAGCAGAGGAAAGCGTGGACTAAACTGACTGCTTACCACCAGGGACGAGTGGCACTGCTTACGTTTCACTTCCTGCAGCAGCTGTGGGCTGCTATTCCTACCGATGTCCGTAGCATGCTGCAGCTCGTTACAGTTCTCATTGAACGCTAGCAGACGGAATCCATTGTCAAATGGCGAACAAATGACGCGTCCATCAGGTGAAAAGCACGATTCCTTCAGGTAGCCCTGGTTCATCGGAGATTCCTGGATGTAGTACAGCATACGCGGATTATTGGACGCAACGGCTTTCGTGATACGCTTCCTACCCGCTCCCGTATAACCGGCCCGGGCGGACGAGCAAACGCCGGATACTATGCCATAGATTTGGCCACGATTGCGTGCATGTGATGCGCTCATCGTTTTGCGATCTCTGTACGTTACCTCCGTCGCCCAGATGTCGGTACTGGCAGCGGTGGGTCGCAGGTTGCGACCCCGGACCGAAACCAGCCTCCCACGCCCATTTTGCCGACCGGCAGCTGCGGCTTGAACTTCTGGTTGTGCCCTAGGTCTGGCGTCTGCATTTAGAGTTTCCCGCTGCGATGGTCTCGCTTCCGCCACCGTACTACGGCTTCCGGATGGTTCGGGATCGTTATCTGCACCATTGTTGTTTGCTGTTTCCCCTCGATCACCATTTCGTCTGGCTAATCCGCTCGTGCCCGGTTGATCCTGAGCGTCTGTTCCGGTACTATTGCTATGCGAAGGTTTATCTGCCCTCTCGTCCTCCGATTCTTCCTGATCTTCGTTCTCACGCTCTACTAGGTCCTTCTCCTCGTCTTCGTCCTCGTCGTCATCTTGAGGTATCTCCTGAATATCATGCACGACAGACCATTCCGACCGCTCGTCGATAGACACGTTCCTGCTTAGAGTACACCAGCCTTGCGGATGAATCACTAGTCCACCGATCATTTCCGGTTGATTATCGGGCGGAAAATCTGTGACTAGTTCGATGCGGTTCTTTTTGCGCCTCGGAAAGAACATGTGCCTAAAGCGGGCTGCCTTCGGGATCAGTTGTCGACTATCTTGCATTAGTCGGTACACGTTTGGATAGAACCCATCCAAATCGCTGGCAAGACTGCCGAGATCGAGATCGTGGATGATGATCATGAAGCCGCTGCTCATGCTAAGTACCATCCTGTTCTCATCCGGTGACAGCCGGGTGCGTAATAGCCCCGATGTGTGCATTACCCGCCAGTAAATGGAACCATAATCGCTGCCATTATTCACCTCCCACGCGTAGATCGATCCATCGAACCCGGACGATAGCAGGAGACGGTCTCGCTTGGAGTATTCCACGTTCTTCACCCAACCGCTGTGCCCGGTCAGAGTGATAATCTTGGTGGTCAGGTTGCGGATGTCCCACAGCGCAACCGTCGTGTCATCAGAGCAAGTGGCAAATATTCGCTCGTTAATAAACTTTATCGAGTTCACGCAGTCCGCATGTGCGTTCTTCACCGCACATATCTGTATCTCCGTAAGCGGATCGAACAGTACGATCGATTTCTTCTCACAAGCAGCCGCCAGCAGTGAACCGTCGGGTGAGAATTCCAGATTAAACGTGCCGCCATAATCACGGACGATCCCAGGGAACCGGCCGGGATCGTTCCAGATTTTTTTCGGCTCTAGCGCTCGGTAGATAGTACGATGGATGGTGTCGGCATCACCAAAGCGTGCCCCCAAACCTCGCTCCCTTCTGGAGCACCACTGATGGATGGGCATGAATCCGTTCGTACCGCTGCCTGGCGTCTGCATGATACAGCAAATGGTCTTGACCGTGATATCTGTGGGTGTAAGATGCAGCCACCAGTTAACAGGACTTCTGCACGAATCTGCTAAACGTGAGCTACAACGCCATAACGACCACACACCATAAGAATGTTTTACACGAAGAACTCTAGCAAATGAATCTAGCAAAGAAAATGCATAATAAAGAAGATGTCACAAATAAAGTAACAAAGAAAGATTTCACAACAAAACTTACACTTTTCCAAAGAAAACCTGTACACATAAACAACGGTGTAGAGTTCACGCACTTTGTGTATTTTGCTACGTTTGCTTTTACCTTTATTCTCACTTGCAATCAAAGAAAAAACTTACACCGGGCAGCCTGGTGGGCTTTTTTGCAATCGAACTCTTCGACTATGTGATGTCGTAAACTGATTTATTTACAATCAACGCTCTTGACGTTTCCTCAGCCCGAGTGTTGTTTACATCTCGACAAAACATCCGAATCGCGTGAATGCGGGCGCTCCATGTTGATTGTAAAAAATTAAAAACACGCATAGTTAATAATTGCCAGTATTTAGTATGTCGCGAGTTACAAAAATTAAACACGTTCTAAAGGAGCAGGAAGCGGATGAGTTCGATGTACCGAAGGAAAATCAACAAATCGTTCGGATCGTTGCCAGCCGGGGTAACAATCTGCACGAGGTGGAAACGGCACAGGCAGACGGGGAGGAGCGGTTTCTCGTTTCCATGCCGGTAAAGTTTCGTAAAAATGTCTGGATCAAGCGAGGCGACTTCGTGCTGGTGGAACCGATCGAGGAAGGCAACAAGGTGAAGGCTGAGATCTGCCGCATATTGACGTCGGAACACATCAAGGTGTTTGAGAAGGAAGGTGTATGGCCGCGAAAGTTTAGCAAAAAGCGCGATTTGGAGGAAGATTTGGATGAGGATGGATTGTTCCGGAACACGAATCGTAAATTTGTCGCTCAAAGTTCAGATGACGACGAGGATGAGGATGAGGACGACGAAGATGACGATGAAGAGGAAGAAATCGAGGATGGTGAAGGCCGGCGATAAACACGGAACCTGCTCGCTCGTAAACACGTTACTCGATTTCATGCTGGTGATGCGTTTATTTGATTAATTGTTAAGATAGAGGTATCAAAAACTGCTAAAGATACACGTATCTGTACATTTGTAAATTTATACTCTTGCTGTTTTTCCCCCTTTACCAGAAAGAATTACTTGTTAGCGATCAATAGAGGGAGCACATTGTCCACATTTTGTAGTTTGGCTTGTTGCGAGATAGATTTAAGTTTGTTGAGAGAGCAATGGAAACGGGGCGTTGTCGTCATTCGAAGGCAAACGACATTTTTTTCCGGAGCAGTTATAACTATACGCCTACTACGCCCTATGCAGAAAGCATGCAAATTCTTCTTTTTTTATTCCGCTTGGGTCATTTTTGTAGCCGGGCGTGAAAGCACGATAACACCGAGCGCAATTGAAATGAAATGTATAGCCATTCACATTGAATTGGAGGTCTTACGAGGGTGAGCGCAATCTGTGCTCTATGCACTACACGAACGATCTATCGGTTAATAGTCTAATGCAACGATTGTTGCAATCGGCAAACCAAAACGAATAAGTTGCTAATGTATCTAACTGTTTATCTGTTTTGTTTCGATACATTCTTTCTATGTAGCAATGGGTAACGGTTTACAAATCTCTACTAATGATTTGACATTTCTTCGTTACATATTAAAAAGGGGTTTAATTATAAGGGCCAAACATCCAACTATCTTTTGATCGTTCATTTTTAAAATTCCCGCCTACGTCTGTTAACTACAACTGGTAAAGCAAGATGCTGTTACTAATCGTAGGTCCTAGTGCAAATCCATATCTTGAAGTATATAATGTTATGGGTTTAACAATAAAATCTACATCACCTGTCTGGTGTGAAACCAAAAGACGCTTCGCAAAGAATCTAGGATCAATCTATACGCATCTAAAACCATCAGACACACATCATCACTGGGAAGGATGCTTGCTAACGAGGGTAAGGGACAATTTATCTAACCTGCATGTTCTACCGGCTACAGTCGTTGCTCGACTCGCACCATCATCCTTGCATTGCTCTCGCAACTAAGTACATTGTAGGCACTTGTAGTGTAGATTACGGTTGAAAAATAAACATTAATGAGCGGCGGGCCTACAGAATTACAGCTGGAAACTCTCTTCCTTACCAAAACCATACCCTCACGGTGGTTTAAGTTGCTTTGTTTTGGGCATTTTTGCACAATTTTAAAACGAATAATGTAATTTTGAGACTGTCTTATGGTGTTGTGATAACTGGGCACTCTCAACTGGACCGTTTAAGCCTAGAGAGGCATGATAAACCAACTATGGTGGAATAAAACAGTCTAGTAAGCCGGTAACATGGCGGGGACGACTTCGGTCGTTACGTAAAGAAAATAGAGGGAAAGAGAAAGGGAGATAGAATAAACGCCTGATGATGGCTAGTAAGGAAAATTCCTGACTCCTGTGGTAAATTACTTGTAACTAAAGATGAAGGTCATGTTCAGCATCCTTTTTGGGTATTCTTCGTTTCAAATATACGCAATTTTCGCAATCTGCGTTCTCAATCTGGATTGCTATCTAAAATTATACGCTATAAATGTATGTAAAATAACCGAGTAGGCCCGGGATAAGGCCAATTTATAGGGAGATAAAATTAATGTGTTCTTGGCCAATTAATGTCTTGAGACAAAAAATGTCAGTCAGGGCAAATAAGCACTGACAATACGGCTACAGGTAGCCATAAATACCGTTGAATAAAAAAAAAGTATGTAAAACGAGAATGTTATCGTGTTTGAATCCTTTTGTCTCTTGTATCACTGAGGTTTTCTTAATATGATCCGTTAAATTTTTACTTCGCAGAGAATTCTCTTAGTCGTTGTGATTTGCATGTCGATTTTGAAAGTAGCCAATTCATTTGCCAGTACATTTGAACCGGGAAAAAAATATGGATTATCACAATAACGCAATATTATTCGCATTATTTTCATATATGACCCCAAAACGAAAACCCCTATTTTCAATGCCAGATTGAATTCACCTTCACATTACTGATAATAAATATTATTTTTTTGTCTTATATCTATTGTGTTATCAAAGTATTGCAATATCGTTAATGGAATGCTTAACTTCTGTTTAAAATAGAAAGGAAGCTTTACAATAGACAACCGTTACTAGCATAACATTGAAAAAAGATGAAAAGGAAATCGTGTATTTTAATAATACCAAAAAATCTTTCGAAGCCTCGGTCTTTGTGACCATTTTTAGATTCATATCCTTCACCAATCGAATTTTGTCGGCTTTGTCGTATCGTAATACCGTCCAATTAATAATCAATAATGCTTACGGGAGCGTGAGATAAGACGTCTTTGCGCATCTGACTTTACAGCCTTCATCCCCAGGCTGAAGCTATTTCAGTTTAAAATGTTAGATACACACCGTACATGGCTTTGGTTTCACCACTTACTTCTAGAAGCTTATTGAGAACCTGCTGGGATTAGTTCGATTACTTAATTTTTGGTATTGGAATGGAAATGGAATCCCTAATGGATTCCTGGCATCCTGGAATGCATTTGAAATAAATAGCTTAAAAATAATCAACAAATACAACTGAACACCACAAAGAAACTAATGATAAAATTACCTTCACTTTGAAAGAGCCTGCTTGCGATACGTAAAACGCCAGTAGTATTTATGAATTAACTACATCGGCTTGTAAGGTGCTTTCCATTTCCTTTTCATCGCATTCTTTCTGCTCTCCATCGTTATTTTCTTCCTCATTTCCACGGTCTGCGTTCTCGATCCTGATCAACTGACTTTCGCAACCATTCGACAAATCCCCATCCGTAGAAGTTTCTTGAGAACTTTCTTTTGCATGTTCCGGTCCGACAGGTTTCGGTGAAGTTTCTGTTGAACTTATTGGTAGCGTTGAGGGCCGCGAAAGTTTATTGCTGCATGTTAAAGACGACTGATCCTTTGCCGATCCCGGGCTCACTTTGCTAAACGGAAAGGTTTCTGGCAACTGCTCCACCTGAGGGGTATGAACTGCCACAATTTCCGTTTGTGTTTCGCTGGTGCAAGCGGTGCCACTACTTGGTTGGCTAGCCTGTGGAACGTGCACCAAATATTGCATACATCTGACAATATCCCGTACCGCATCTTGCATTTGTTGCACTTGATTCATTAGCATCAAACAGGATCTTGTGAGATCCTGCAGGGTGTTATTCTCCGCACCGTCATGTGCGATCTGTTCACAGTCATTCACATCTGCAGCGTCATCCCTTCCAGCGACATTGTTTTGCACGGGGTTGATTTTGTTGAAGGTGCCGGGTTGTTGATCCGACGGATTCATAGCAGAGACTTTTCGCCACAGTTGGCGCAAGGCTTTCATCTGCAACTCTTGAATTTTGCGACCCGATTCCAGCTGCTCCTTTGTCAACTGCATATCCTTCATTAACTGCAAAATGTGATCGTTGGTTCGCTTGTGGAACAACTCTTCGACAACATCACGGGTACGCTTGCGTGCCAGATAGCCACGCCACAGCTTTTGAATGAGAATGGCTGAATTTTCTGTCGCCTTATTATCAACCAGCGCCTCCTTGCTGTCGGAAGCATCCGCACCTATAGCATCTTTCACTTTACACTTCATGGTCATCAAACCGGCATGACCCACAGTATGCTTCGTATGTTGTTGAGCGGCTTTGTTGCGAATGGTGCGTAATTTTTCAACATTAATCGCTTCGCTGTCGTCATCCGAACTAACAGCATTGCTCGAACCACCTTCCGATGGTGTAGCTGTTGCCGCAGCGTGCACTGAGTACTTCGATTGTGCTGATACCGGCCTAGAATGACTGGTACTACCGGGACCTCCATTGCTGTTGTGACTATTTAGCGTTTTCCGCGGTGACAAAGACGGCGACGAACGTTCACTACTGTTATTTCGTTTCGATGTTCGCGGACTTCCACCTTTTGGGAGAGGGTTTGCCACCGGAATACCTCCACCAGATTGATTTGCGCTACGTGCACTATCTATAAGCATTCAGGAGAAATAAAAATATTCAAAATAATGTGACACATGTCCCATCAACACATGTGCAAACGTTATTACCTTTGGTTTTTATCGCTTTAGGAATCTGTGGAGTTTGTGGCTGCGGTTGCGTGTTGCAATGCTGGAGATTGCGTTGCACGATACTGGCTGCCGTTGTCGTAGTAGGACCACAATCCGGACTCATCAATGATTCTGGCACGGGCACCATTTTAGATGCGGCTGTAAGCGGTCCCCCGCCAGTTACTACCGGTAAATTTCCTGTCACTTGGTCTGTGTTAATTCAGAATGAAGTAGTGTGCGGGTAAGTTAGTCACCTTAAAACAATTGGTTGAATTGAGGAAAACATTTACCATTATATAGATTGCCATGATTTTGATTTGCTGCCATTGAAATCTGCTTGCTTAAGACGACACACTCGTGCAGCGTGTTTACACCCGATGAGTTGGCAGTAGATACGTTAGTACTACCATTGCCGCTTGCCAGCATGTTGGGATCCAAGCTTTGCGACATTATGTTACTGTCTGACGTAATGTTATCGATCAACGATCTCGTTAACTCAAACAGCTGAGAGCCTCCCGAGCTGGTTTCGCTGTGACCAGACGAAACAGAATTATTCGAAAGGTTGCCATGGTAGCTATTTGACATAGCATCCGGGGAATTTTGACGCCCACTTAGACGTGAAACCCGGGGCGATTGTATCCGTGTCGCTTGACCTTTCCGTCGTAGCGAGGATGGTGAATTGTTTGCTGAAGCATTCGCTCCATCGCTGCCGAGTGTTGTTTGCTCTTGTAGCTGGCGTTGATGATGCTGCGCTTTGCTAAGGATAAGTCGCAATTTTCGTTCGTTCTGATTTTCCAATGCTTCACCGGATAGTGGACACACACTACTCAAGTAACGAGCGAGCGATGTTTGTTCCCCTATCCTAAACTGGCGTCCACGACCTTGGCTGTACAACCATTCCGCTTTTAAACTTTCAATGGCAGTGACGACAAATCCATCTATATGTTTCACGCTCATGCACCAGTTTAACACGAACGGACGATAGTCATACCCCCTGAAAAGCACATGAAAAGTCTAGCTCATATCCACGGAAAGTGTTAGTATCAGCGCTGGTACTTACATTACGTTGCCTGCCATTTGCACACACGGATTATCCGCAATCGTGATACTGTTGAGATTATTGAGATGGCTAAGAGTACAAATTTCATTAAGATCCGAAATATTGTTCTTCGCTAATGTTAATGTTTCCAAGGATTGAGGTAAGTGCTTATCACATTGTCTTAAATGCGATATACGATTTCCGTTCAAGAATAGTTCCTGCAAACACAAAGAGCAACCGTTAGCATGCATACAAAACTCTTTGACTTCATGGCATCTTTAACCTTCAAATTTTTCAAGTAAGAAATATCTGCAACACTAGTGATACTGTTTTCCGACAAGTTAAGATACTGCAGGTTCACGTTCGTATTGAGATGTTCTATCGTTTTAATGTTGTTGCACTCTAGGTTCAAATGGGTTAAGTACACCAAATCTTTTAGTCCTTCGATAGTAAGAATTCCATTATAGGAAAGGTTCAACTCTCGCAAACAATGCAATCGGCAAACGCCATACATTCGAAGAAGTTGATTTTTGCACAACGATAGCTAAAAAGAACAAATTTCAATTGAAACATTAGTACAAGACAGCATAGTATAATCACACCGAACTAACTTTCTCTATCTTCAGATAAGAATCGATATTATCAATCTTCTGCAGTTCGTTGTCGTCCAGTATTAACACTTTGTACTGCTGTGCATCTTCCGTTTTAGGAACCTTTTTAAGACATTTCTTCGACAAGTCTAGCGTGGGCTTCTGGGTATCAATCTCCACATCTGTAAATAAACATCCCACCATTTAGGTACATGAATTTTGAGTAAGGAATTCACAACAAAAACTCTCTTCTCCAGGCAAGATAGGGCTGTTATTACACAAAGTTTCAGCCGAACACGATGTGGCGCTAATTCTTTGTACGCAAATCCGCACACATACGCTAAGTTATATTTACCCATGATGTTCCACTAATGATGTAGCTCACACTGCAGCGTACAGTAATTGGAAAGTAATTACTTTTCGTGTTGATCAACCTGTGTCCGATTTCGTCCTTTTGCACTGCTGATAGCCTATGCCAAATTTTATCAATCCATAATATGCTATACTCAATGAGTTTTATGAACAGCACTTCAGTACTTGGCCTTTGCTACGATACACCACTACAGACACGCGTGCACCCATGCGTACTGAATGCGTTGTCCTGTCGAGGACACGCGCTAGGATCCAAACTTTTCAACACGAGCGTGTAGACACTGGGAACAAGGACGCAGTACGCCTGCGGAAACCCCAACCTTGTGCCGAACACTTTTTACAAAACATACCGGGCAATGAAACATTAAGATACAAACTAATAAACGCGTAACTAGTTAGTTAAATGTTAAACGATACGCAAGAGATATTGTGCCGTTTCAAATTGGCGCCAAATGTAATGAAACTTCAATGCATTTGTTGCTCTATTTATGTCGAACCATAAGGGCAATCGGAGAATGTCATGTATGCGAGATCCACACTGACAGCTGTTTGTTTATTATCGTGTCCAAAAATCGTGGTGCTAATCGTAGTCCTAGCAAGAAGATAATTGTTAAGAATGAAACCGTACGAATCCTTTGTTTACCCCGATATTCCTTCCAAATTAAGGTAAAGGTTGCAAAGCGCAAAACCCGTAACTTTTATCAGTAATGATAATACTAAAAATGTACTATTTCCCACCACTGTAGGGAGAAGTTATTTCAGAAAAACAAATCAATGGTCGTGGTTGGAGTGTTGGGCAAATCAACCGAGGCACACTGCAATAAATTGCTAGATTTTGATATACTTCATACACATCCATCATTAACCGATGATGCAGGAAGTGATGTAAATGATATGTTAACAATTAGCGGTAGGAGAGACCAATCTTTTAATCGTCCAAACTAATTCTAGGGCCGTGTCAAGTTCTACTTTCGTGCGGATGGAAAGACGCTATTTCTTCATTTCGATGCTCCGTACGACAACTACGTGTTATTGGATCTGGCCGAGCGAATGATGTCCGAAAAGACTGATAAATCCCCGTTACATTTTATCGAGTTCAACAGTGCCATTCGTACACGCTTCGCAAGGGTGTTGTTATTTGCCCTGCAAGTATGCCACATTTTAGTAATAGTTGAAACATCGATATCGTTCGACATGTCGTACCTGTCCATCTTCAAATCGTTAAAAATCATTCGCGAAAAGTACGTGCTCAAGTTTCTGCCCAGAATGTTGAAAAATGCCAACGTTGGTTCCTTTATGGGCAAAGAGTGCCGGCTGTGCAGTCCACGTTTGATATTCTCCTTCAATCTACCAGAAAGTGGTTCAGACACCTCGCCGGAGGAAATTGAAGCACTTGAAACAAAGGTGGAAGACTACATCAACAAAACGTTGCGAAACGAGTTCATTATTACGAACAACAGTGCAATGTCTCTTTTCTCGGTGCCGAAAACAAGACAGTTTGTTTTCTACAACGAATCTAAGACACAGCGCCAAGAACCGCTGTTAGAATCCATCGAAATGCTCTCAACCTACATCAACAAGCTAGAGCAGACCACTACGGGAACGCTGTCCGTACAGGATGAACAAGAAATTCTAGAACGAGCCAAACCATACGATTGTTTCGGAATTTTGTCAACTTTCACATATGAACCAAAGGATCCCATCCAGGAAAATGAGCGAAGTGTGTTGAGCCTAGTGCAGGAGCATGTTGACGATGCGTTAGAATGCGGATTCAATGAAAATGATAATTCTGGAAGGCAGAGAATCAAAACACACTTTGCAGTAAGTATTAATGCTGACGAATACGATGGCGTGAACTAATGAGGATCCATTTCCACAGCTTCCATCCACGCAAGGTTGGTTTAAAATGTTTAAATACATGCATGAGTTGTTCATCGAAAATCCAGCTAATCCTTATTTCCAAGCGTACGACACAGATTATGTAAGTAATAACGCTTAAGATCTAGAAAATGATAATCTTATCTGTAAAACGTTTCGTCTTCTTCCAGAATGCTTACTTACAGAACTTTCATCAAATTGTCGACATCGATGAGCGATTTTTCGGTGAAATTTGTCAGCAAGGCTTAGAGCTGGCCATGCTCAAGTACGAGGAAATGCTACCACCGAACTACAGTGCCTCCTTTCACAAAACTAAGTACGAAGAAGCGTTAACTCTGCTTTTGGACTACGCTCGCGGGCCCGAACTGAAGTCCAGCATCGAAACGCTGAAGGAATATTGCGAATCGATATGGCAGAGTGGCAAGCAGCAGTGCGAGTATCCGAGTTTACGTGGCAATCCCTGCGTGCTGGGAAAGCATAAAGCCAGCGATCCCGCCGATCATTCGAGTGGCGTGATTTACATTTCCTCTTGCAACTGTGGACGAACACAAGGTCACCGTGATGATCCGTTCACGATACGGCAGGCCAACTACGATTTTTACTCCATCATAGCTAAAAGCTGCAGCAACTGCAATCGTCTCGATCGGATCCAATTTCCGATTTTCGAACCATCAATCAGCGATTTTCGGGCAGCGGAATTTATAAACAAAAATTTCTCGAACCTCATGTCGTTCGACAGTACCGGCCGGACGGCGTCGGATATGGGATCGCACGTGCGCAACATTCCCGCTCAGTCGTCCTTCCTATCTGGTAGTCAGCGCAGTCAGAACAGTTCGGCCAGTTTGAGCTTTAACATTGGCTCCATTGGCGCGAATGACGAAGCATACGGTGGGGTTGGTAAAAATGTCGACAATGAACGTAACCTTGAGGACCAGGACCTGTCCGTGGGTCTATCGGATATCGCACAGTATGAGCAGCGCGTTGGAGACCAAGAAAGCAATGACGAGGAGGGTGGATTTGGCAGTAATCGTGAGGATATGAACGAGCTCGTTATAAAGCTGGGAAACTTAAAACATGGTACCGGTTCGCAGTCGAATGAGGCTGCGCCTCCAGCAGGCCCGGCCAGACTGCCGTCCACAACCGAGTATCTGCCGGGTATGCTACATGCTGCCAGTCCGGCTGGGCTGCTGCCACGGTTCCCATCCTGGTCGCTGGTGTGCTTCGGATCTAGTTCGATCTACACGCACAACACCGGGCTGCCGGAACATGTGCAGAGTGGGTTCCTATCCGGTTCCAACTTTCTGCTACCGTGGGACGTGAGCGTCCGGTTGGAGCATGCACAGTGTTGGGCCGCTTCGTACGAAAAAATACGTAACCGCAAGAAGGGCAACACACACGCATCGAAAGGCTACGAGCAGAACAAGACTTTTAAGCTAAAAATATTCATCGGCGTAGAGTACGAGTGTCTGCGGGGGCATCGGTTTTTTATGAATGCACCCGATAGCATTCTGCGCAGCAGCTCCGAAATCGTGCGCGATAGTGGCAGCAAGGTGGCGTTTAACGATATGCCCATCTACTTTCCCTGCCCGTGCCGGAAGATGAACAACACGGCGCAGCTGATGCGCGTACACATCATTACACCGAAAGCGCCGGTGAACGTTATCGTCGATCCGAAGGTGAAGATGTTTCGGAACAATATGCAAAACAGCACCACTTTTACGACGGGCATGACGGAACCGATCAAGCTAACGCAAAGTTCTTACTGGATTCTGCGCCTACCGTTCGTGTATGAGGACGACCGTGGCCCTCTAACGGCACCGGTGGATGTAAACCCATCCAGTGCCTTCATGCACGGTGTGCTAATGGCCGGCATGTACGGCATTAGAGAGAACGAGTTGACCGAGCAAACGATGGCAATGGGAGGCAACAATCCTTCCAGTTAAATAGGGAGAGATGAACAAAAAAGGTATTTGGTCTTATATCCTTCAACTAGTTGATAGATCGGTTGCGAGACTAATTGATAAAACTTTAAAAAGTGTATTTTATTTCGAAACGTTCGTTCAGGAAAGGGTTGAAAAGTTAGTAAAACAAGCACGAAAAATTGTACATTTTACTAGAGATTTTCTTATCTTATTATAAATGTCTTACAAATGCTCTATTTTTTAACTTTTCGTTTGGACTGTGTAGAAAGCGAAGAATACACTCAAATGTTTACAGGAGTAACGAAGTTTGCTAACCTTCAATTGTGCAATAAAAACAATTAATTACAATAATCAGAAAACAAAGAATTTTACTTCTGGGTTTGGAGTGATAAATTTTAATAAAAATTAATAGTTTTTTAACAGTAGATAGACCACTAGGCCTTATTGTTGAAAACAGTAATAGTAATGTGAAATCTTCAACTGTAATGAATAAATTGCGTTGACTAATAAGTCCAGATCGGGTTAAGATTTTACTTTAAAAAATATTCTAACAAAAAACCATACGAGATGCGGAACATTCAGACAAGCTTTACATTGTTTAAATTTGACCGCAAAAAAAACCCTTATATTTGCCATGTTTTTTCGTCTTCTCTACGGGTAAAGCAAACGATAGTTGAACGTATTGGTACGAAAAGGAAAATCATTATTTAAAAAAAAACATTGATAAGCATTGCGAACATCAACAGACATTGCGATTGTTTACGTTGCGTCAAATTCGATTCGACTCGGAGCCGATTGATGTTTCGTAATTTTTACGTCCTGCAGCTGGAAGAACACGCACCATAGCTTTTGCACTCCCAACCATGTGGACAAACGCAACGGTAGCTCGGACAGCGATGAATACCATCATATTAGTAGTACTGTTCTTCGTTCTTTTACCATTTTTCTTCATAAGTTACACAAGTAAGTAAGCTTGGTGCTACAAATAGTGCAATAGTGCTGTGTAATTTTCAAACCTGCCTGCCCCGTGCGCCGTTACAACCATTGCAGCCGTCGCCCTTTCCCGACAGCTCTGGTTGATTATTCTCTTCAGGCGCTATCCTTGGCTGAAGCGTACGAACATACACGGTATTAAAAGTTTCGTCGACCGATCCCGAAACCCGGAGGTGTTATGTGTGCTGATGGAAGTGGAAGGTATTTCGCGCGATTGACCACACTTGTGAACTTCGCTAACCGCCAAATCTCGCTATCTTTGAATGTGTATGTGTTTTGTTGTTTTATTTCTTTCCGTTCCGCTAGGAGAAATTGATATTGTGGAGCTGAGAGGTGAATTTTTACGTCATATCACCGACTGCAGCAGCAGACATATGCGCCTTTGCTTGCCGCAAATTATACTACCTTTTATGTCTTGCTGGAACAAATATTCGTGGCTAAAAGGGTATGGCTGTGTAAATAATTTATTGCCACCCAGGAGTCATTATTTCACTTGTAATTATTTCACATCCTATTCGCAGGATTTCCACTGCAGAGGATCATATAATACTGGCACCAACCGTACAACGGGGAGGACCTATGAAGGAACTGATGTGTTTACAAAACATCGCCAAAGCAACTACCAACAACACAACCCTCAAAGACCCGTTGATAACGAATTCAAAGCACGATCTTCCGTGGCAAATAGTTTGTATTCCCTTGGTTAGCGAGTGCAGCGAAACGTCCAATGAATGCAGCATTGACAAACGTGTCACCTCCCACTATCTCTTGTACACGATCGATTTGAAACTGCTCAACGAAACGGAAAAACGCAACCTAAAGTACATTCCCCCAAACGGATATCTAGAACGGGCAGAACCGCTGTTCGACAATGTGTTACAGAAACCTTACTACGTCCCGCGACTGTGGAATTACATCGTTTCTTTCGTACATTACCGCTGGAATGAGTTCATCTATCAGCACGATCCACTCGAATCGCCGGATATTGACCGGAAACAGTACACCGGAATGAGCCAGCTGCTTTCCGCACTGTTTATCTCCGTTGTATACGTGAGCGGAAACTTCCTGTGCGCATTTCGGTCTATCAAGGGTAGTCCCTTGGATAAATTAGACTTTCTAAAGCGGATGATTGAGCACGAAATAGACAAGCGCAATTTGACGATGCGCACGATCTGGGACACACTTCTACTATCAATCGAACCCGTTAACCTGCTGAAAGAGGCAACGTTCCTGGTGTGGAGAATTGTTGCCACAATTACACTGATGGTCCCGTGGTACATATGGCGGGAAACCGAAGCTTTTCTCCTATACCTATCCAAAGGAACGGTTCACGATGATACGTTCGTAGGGTTTGCGGTTGAATGTTTTCCAATCTGCTATGGAGTGCTATTGGAATGCTGGCGAATGATGCGATTGCTACTAGAAGTTACATTTCAATTAAACGAATAACTACAAATAGTAAAGCAAAACTGAGATGACACATCAAACCACATCTTGCTTAGTTCATATCGGATATATTATGGTTAGCGTTACATTTGCGGTCCTAGGTACAATGGCTCTTTGCATACCGACAGGAGCGTGCACAACATGTTATGTCCGTCCACATCAAAATCCTGCATTTTTTCATCGTTTTCACTGTTGAAGTAAGTGATTATCTGGAAGTAAACAAGCATAAGCTTGGAACATTCTCACAAAATCATCATTCACTCAAAGGCCTACATACCTCTTTACCGCGTACCGTGTCGTTAGGGGCGCCAATTCCAATTACTTCGACCCATCCCGTGCAAACGCCATTCAGTGGTTCCGAAAGCAATACGTTAACGTTTACACCGTCCGTCGACTTTGCGGCAAAGGATTTGCATCCATCTTCGGCTCGATCAACATTCAAATGTATGCTGATCTGTTGACCTACGTGTCTTTTCAACAGAGCACCGTTTACGATCGATCTTCGACAAAAGGGTTGCATTTTTACTATAACTGTTTCAATCACGATCGGTAACTGCTTCAATTTGTCGACGCCGTGAAACTTCTTGTTTACGATATGGAAAAATACCGCGCGTTTTTGACAACATTCACGATCTGACACACAAAACCCCATAGGCTAGCAGCATCTACAGTACGAAAATTATTTTTGCAATTTTCTATTAATTTTAATTTCATTGTTTGCAGTACTAAAATTAAGCATTGTCTTGCAAATGAGCTCATATAATTTTGATTTGATTTTATATTTATATTACATACTTAAATTCAAAACATGTGTCTATTCATCTTGTACAATTCTAATATGCATCTATTCACCTTGAGAAAGGTACCTTTGACGAATTAAGAATGTCAAACAACAAAAATATATTGCCATACATTAAAAACAAACAACACTTTCCCACTTTTGTCCGACGCGTTAAAACTTTTCACACTTTTAGAGTGTTTTTACAAGATGGGATGTGATGGTGGAACTATTCCTCGCCGCGATGAGCTTGTGCGTCTGAAGAAAAAACCCGAACAGGTTTGTACGCGACAGATTTTCTGCATAATTAAGGGGTACAAATGTTGCTCGGATCATTTTTACAGAAAGACAAGGACGCAGAAAGGCAGTTCCGCTGGAAGCATTGCGCATTGACTCAGCAAAGGTTACAACAGCCCGTAGTAATGTGCGGCTTGGGTAGACTGTACTCAAAGCAAAACATTATCGAAGCGCTGCTCGACAAGGAGAAGATGACTGATTCATGTGACCACATCAAATCCCTGAAAGATATCAAGAATCTGAATTTAACAACAAACCCAGCCTACGATGAAACCAAAGATGACAAGAGTTCACCGTACATCTGCGCATTGATTGGTCTCGAAATGAGTGGCCAATTCCGATTTGTTGCTTTGTGGACGTGTGGATGTGTATTTTCAGAGAGAGCACTCAAGGAAGTGAAGGACAAAGTTTGCTCTGTGGTAAGTACAAATATCAGCAATAATTTTGTGGATAATAAATAATAGAACTTTTGTCATCTTGTTACAGTGTCAGACACCGTACAGTGACGACGACATTGTTATTCTAAACGGGACTGAAGAGGAAATAGAACAAATGCGTGCTAGAATGGAAGCTCGGAATGCTCTTGCGAAAGCAGCAAAGAAAGCTAAATCCGACAAAAAGAACAAATCGAACATTGCTTCATCCACTGTGACTTCTTCTGATGTGTCTGCATCAACAGGAGAATCATCTGGTACAAAAGAAAAGGTTGAATCAGGAAACGCCGGTGGTTCGCGAACAACGGATAACAAAAACGAATCATCATCTGCAAAGTCTAACGGTGAGGGAAGCAGTAAAGGAACCAGCAAGCCTATGATTCCGAACAAACGTGCCCTGATTAGCGACAAAATTGGAGAAGATCCAGTTTTCAAGAAATCAAAGGATGAATACAGCGTCGCTAAGGATCCGAAAGCTTCCGCCGTTTATAAATCGATTTTCACCACACATGAAAGCGAAAAGGATCAAAAGCGTGCCCATTGGGTTACATATAATCCGTTCTACAACTAAATATCCACATATGATAGAAATAATGTACATATAAGATGATTTGTATTACTCCATATTGGCACGATAAGTCTAAGGTGCAGCAAAAATGAAGGTTGTTCGTAATTTCAGTAGTTTTGCGGCCATTATAGACCGAATCTTCTTATCTTGATAATTTATCCATGGTAGGATAAGCAGTTCAATCCAGCTATGAAATAATTTCTATTAGTACAATCTCGCATGTACTTGAGACGGTTAAAAACATAAGGTAAAAAAGATAATTTTCATTATTAAAACGCTTGATAAGACCGGCGGAAAAATCATAATTAAAAAGATTGTCACCTATTTTCAAAAAAATTACTATGTTATGCAAACATGCCGCCCCAATAAAGCTATTGGTTAGTAAATTTTTACAAAAAAAAATCGAATTTATGTTAATGTGCGAAAATATATTTGTTGATGAAAACGATCGTATTATCTACCTGTTTGGACCAACTACCATCCTAGGATTACTATATTTTCAACCTGCCAAAACGAGCTTATTGTATCGGAAAAGAACTCGATAGATTTTGATAATTTGCCAAGTAGGGCACTACCACAGATAATGCATCGGAATATTCAGTAGGTTCAATATGTTCCCGTTGAACTTCTGAAACGGCAAGTTTCTTATTGTTACGCTTGCTGGTTTTGACCTAGATGAACTTCTCGTACCAAAAACAAACGATCGAAAGAGCCAAATTTGCATTAATGCTTGCCTAAACTTTTTCACTTTTAAAGATGATTTTTACACTTTATCGCAATAATTATATTGCTTAGAAAGAAATAAAATTATACCCTTAAAAATGTTTGCATTCCTTGGATCCAGGTTCAGGTGTACAGTTCATCGTCTGGATCGGATCCAATCAATCTTTGGGATCGGAATAAAATGTCACATCCTGCATCCATCTCCCATCACTAGTGTATGTGTGTGTGTAGTGCAAACAGTGAAACCCGTAAAACTTGTTTCCTCAATTTACAAACTCCAACTGGTAAGAAATAATCATTTTCCTTCCATCAATTTGGAATAGTATTGTAGTTAAATCGATGTACTTTAAAAAACGCAAGGAAATGCATACGCCACTTTGGCTATACAAGCGTTTGGGAAGGCCATTGCCCCCTGGCAGAAGTTTTTTGTTTTGACGGCCGGCTACGGCTTTTTTTTGATGACGATTCTGAGCTGAAACATAATTTTATGTGTTTTTCAAAAAGCAGAACACTTGAACAAAAATGCCTTCGTGATGAGTAATAATCTCAGCATACTCGTCGGTTGCGGATGAACAATCATTAGCTGTGAAGTTCAATGATTCACAAAGGGAACGGATCAAACGGTTGATTCGTCATAGCGTTGAATGAGCAGAAACACTCGGTGTAAAGGATAGGCAACAAAGTAACCCAGTCAAGCTAATCATCGTAATATGGGTGTGTTAAAATAAGTGCTACTGCAGTCTTCTGCAATCCTGAAACAGCTGAAATTGGAGTTGGTCATACGATTTACAGGTGGTGATTTTCCAACCGACATTGTTCTATGAATACACGCACCGAAGTAGTATGCGTGAGCAGCGTTTCGTGTGCAATAAGATACCGGTCCTGCCACAATCATCTAGCGCAGGGTGTGTTTGTTATCTATCGATACTGAGTAGAATTCGATGAGTTGATTGCGAAAGCACTCGCCTCAAAAGGAAAATAGCTGAAAATAGATCTTGACGAGAGAAACGACAAAACTTTACTCATTTGTTTCGGAGTGAATGAGTCATTCAAAATGATTATTTTGCTTTTGGATTATTCTGCTGTGCGAAAAAAGTGCCTAATATAACATGTTTTGCATCGGCAGTGGTTACACCAATGGTTACTGAGAAACATGACACTGGAAATAAATGTAATAAAGCACCATCATCAGTATTGCGGTTACGTGTTACACACATTAGCAGCAGTAGCAGTAAGTCACATTCGTCGTGGTGTAGAGTAAGATAAGGAAGACCAAAAGCTTTATCCCTTGCCTGCTTTACCTGCATGTACGGCATTGATCGTTGTTGGCCCCCTTTTCTGAATATGTACACACGTCGGGGAGCCGTTGAAAAAGCCTTTCCTTAAAAGGGCATGATCGCTCCATCAAGCTACAAAAAAACTGTTCGACGCACAGCGTCTATGTAGTAATCAGTAAATTATGATTTTTATCTTATTTAAGGCGGTGTTGGGATTAAAAAGTAAAAAAGGAAAAAAGTGCTAAAAAATGCGGAAGAAAATCATCGCGAAAGACTCACTTTCTCTGCGCGCCACGCACCAAGTGCAACCAACGCATGGAACATGTTTAATTCAACAGTATTCAGAAACAACCTACCGTTTGTGGTTAGCAGTCTGTGAGCAATTCTGTTTGTTTCTTGTTTCCATTCTGTTTCGGGGCCCATGAAAGATCTCTTCATCGGATGGACAATCCGGAAGAGGATGGAGGGGCAGTGTAAGGGTTCGGTTCTGACTGAATAACGATATCAGTTTTCCTGCTCTACACTTACGTCGGCTACCCCGGTTGGATTCCAGCTTGGGGTAGAGCATGCTTCCTGTGCATGCAGTGCAAGCACCGTACGAGCTTCATTAAATGTTTCTACCAAACAAACCTACCACACTGCCAACGATCTCAAAACTGACCATGTATATTCCAGATATACATGCATAATCCTAACATCTAATACAAAGGCTAATATTATGTATTTTTTATATTTTATTAAACACGATATGATGATTATTGTTGGTGCTATATTGTCAGTGGCCACGTACAATACCGGCTGACAATTTGAATCTCAGTGTATTCCTGCCTGTCTTTATCCATCGCCTACTCGATATACTTGGATATACGTTATTTCTTTGATGTTTCAATGTGATGTGTCACATTTCTGTTTTTTTTTTGTAAACGATGTGCGGCAGTTCGGCGTTGATATTACAGGGTTTCGAGTCATATAAGGGAGCAATGCAATCAGTAGAGAGAATGTGTCAACCGGTTAAGAGAATGGTGCAGCCATGTAGTGGGCTGTAACATTCTCTTAACCGGTTGACACATTCTCTCTACTGATTGCATTGTTCCCTTATATGACTCGAAACCCTGTATTATTACCATTATAGAGAGTGTTATAGGCATATATGGCATATAACTGCCCAAATTCACTGCACCTGGTAGGTATACGTCATACTCTACTATTCTTACTCTAGACACACAACATTATCTCCACTTAAGATATGTTTGGGTAAGTCCGTGTTAAGATGTGTCTTGAAATACGCGTTTTTTGGCTAGCGATCCATTAAAAATGTAGAAAAATTTTGTTGATCAAAATGTAGGTGATTTTTTTTATCTCATTTAAAAGTTCAATTAATAAGTGCAAGTCCGATACTATAAAGATGATAGATGACTGATGTACGCAGTGCTTTGAAACATGCTATAATCAAAATAGAAATTTAATAATATTTAATCAAACTTGTACCGTATGTAAATTGTACCGATTTACATATAGGTTCCCTCTTACCATTTTGTGTTTAATTATTACGTATTCTATTAGGTAGCGCGGGAAGCAGGAAGAGTTTGCTCTCTTTAAGGGCCAATATTAAAGCAAATGAGGCCTTAAATACTTGTGATCACATCTTAATAATACATTGACCGTGAAAAGCGCTTGAAACAGTAAAGAACACTACTGATCGTTTATACTAAGGAAAGTCTCCATATCGTTGCGTTGGTGCATGTTGGAGTGCATGATTATTCGTTGTGTCGTTGTGTTGTGTGGTTTTGCAATGAATAACTTGCAGAACTTTACTTATTACCCTTTATACATTTGTAGGGATTTGTTAAAAGAGTTTTTCAAAGTTTGCAATATTTTTATATTTGTCACCAACAAATAACAATCAACCGTCAACCGCAGCTACTTTTCACTTTCATACCGGCGAGCGAATGTGGAAAAGTGTATTGTCCTATGCCAAGGTGTCATCAACACTTTCTCTTCCCATCTAATTTGCAGCGTATGTTGGAGAAGATACCATTTTTGACCAGGAATCTTAACTCCATGAACTCACATCCCGCTTGCGGTGGGGAAAAATACGAATACACGAACGCGACAATCACTCGGAGTGTGCGCACTGTGGCACGAAAAAAAAACACACCCAGAGAGGATGCGCTTGGGGTATTTGCTTTCTCTATCGTGTGTCATTTCGAAAGATATTGTTTATTATTTTCTCAAAGCATCACATGAACGCACGTTTTGTCATAAACGTGAAAATAATATCTATTTATTTTTAGCATTGCAGAGCAGTAAACGTATATAATGATAATCGTTATAAAGCACTAAGAAAACCAACCGACCGTACCAAACCGTTTACCGCCTTAAATAAGATAAAAAGCAGCAGCCGTAAACTGAAAACGAAAATTATGCACCTGGTGATAGCCCCAACAAGTGATATGTTCGCGAAATTCATTGTCATTCAGTAAAATACTCTACTACGAGGGGAATGTATCTCGTCGAACTTTGAATGAAAGTGGTTCGGATCTGCCCCACGTATGGTGAGAATGGAAAACCCACAGCATCACCTTTTTCCACGATCAAGGGGATGAATCTGAAAATGCTCTCCCACTAGGTAGCTCTGCTGCAGCACGTGCTGAGCGTTATCTGAAAGTGTATGAGAACATAGGAAGAGCGGAAACGGCTCTCACTGGCTGTGGCCAGGGGTTACGGCTCGAGTGGAAAAGCGTAGAATAATATCCATTAGCTTGGGGAAATGCAGCCGACGATTATCACGAAACACGGGGAGAAGCTCGGTTGCTCCCGGAAAAAGTTACGTCAACCCGATTGTGACCCAGCTTCTCCAGCATAAGCCAAGCATTGTGCCGTGTCGCAGATTCCAACCTGCTCACGTACATTCTAGTCGAGGCTGGCGTTTTGAAACGATCGGTAGCGCACCGCTGTCCGCACGGCGTTGGGGCCATTATCTTCAGTGCTTCTGTGGCAGTGAAATGTGCGTGGTATCCTGCAGGGAAAGGAATTTAACTTTTTTTTTTGCGCTAATAAGGCAAAGTGTATCGAACGAATGACAATCGCTGTGTGTTTCGTTATCGGAGGTTGGAGGTTGGGTTTACTTTTGCAGTCGTGAATCGAACAACCGTGTCGAACGTTTGGGCTAACGCTGCTCCATCCAAGCAACCATTCGTCGTTTGCTTTTTGCTGCTAGGGTGTGAGGATGTGAGTGTGTTTCCAAAAATTGTGCCGCCACACCCGGTTACTCGGCAGTAGTGCGTGTGTCCGTATGCTCGCGGGTGATGGTGTTGTGCGCGTTCGCTGTTACCCGTGTGGAGATGCTTCTTCCGGAAAAGGTTTAGGTTGCTGCAAATCTTCTACACGCTATCGCGCTGCATCACATTCTTTTCAATTATGCAGCAGCATCCAGCTCGTACCGGAAAAGGATTGGAGCGGAGGCTTCATTCGTTATGCTTTGGATTGCGAAGTTACCCCTATGCCTAGGGTTAGCCTTTTGCTTACCCCACCAGTGTGGAGTCGAATAGAACTATGTTTCCAGTGGAATGAACAGTATTGGTAGCTGAAAGTGTTGCAAATATGAACATAATATCGGGTTTATTTATGAATTGTTATTAAACAGTATGTTCTTTGGTTTAATGTATGTGCATTATAAAAAAAAGTTATCATATAGTTTGGTCACCGTAGTTTGGTATTATTGTTTGATCAATAGCATGAGGTTAATTTCCTTAATTTTTACATAACAAAATAAAGAAGTATATTTCTTCCAAAAATTTTGTTAAAATATGTGCAATATGTGAAGTGCACAACTACCACACTACACATGAACTGTTTGTGTTAAATAGATCCAATTCGGCGCTCACGTTTCCATGATGCACAATAGTAACACCTTTAAAATAACGATTTTAGAAAATTAAAAATGCTAGTAAAACTCCGTAGCAAACAATAATCATTAAATATTGACCAATACGATTAAAAGTGATCATTTTCTGTTTGAATTCATCCCCAACCACCCACAATGAGCAACAGCTTAGCAAATGTAAAGTTTGCACATAAGCTTCGTGTTCTCGACTACCCTTTATGATCCCCGAACGTTTGCAACTTTTTCAATGTAAGGGTTTATCGCACTAATGTGTGACCTAGTTTCGCTTGTTTACCGTAAAAGTTACTTTTACCGCGCAAACACACCCATACACACGGAGCACCTCTACGCTCCCTTTTCTCCAATGTATGCTTCCCGAACCGATACCGTGGCTATATTTTCATCCTTGCGGAACGTAATAACTCCCGGTCGGTACGGTTAATGAAGGGTAACTGGTGTAAGGATACGGCAAGGATTGGTAGTAAACACGATTGCCATTACCGGTGCAATGGGAGTGAGAGGTCCTTCAAGATGGTAGACAGGGAGATGCGATAGGTGAAGCGATTAATATCGCCTTTGGATGCTCTTCACACAATCCCCAACACACGGGTCTGGTCGGTACGAAGAAACTACGGTTCACAAGGACATTTTTTTATTTTTAGCCCCTCCGGAGAGCAAACAAATGACATTCGTGGGTGATTGCTAGATGCCATTAGCGACACGGCAAGCTTTGCGTTAGGCGCTGCCGTTAGGATTTTATTACACAATGATTAGAGGTCATATATTGTGGCTTTAACGTGATATCTTTTAAATGTATGTTCTGCTTTCATTTCCCATTACGATTATTGGCTTATAATTAATTTTTCGTTATTATGCTTGCTTGTAAGTTCAGAGATTTGCGTTCATATTTGCTACATTTTCAAAAGCTCACTGTGAGAAAATATCTGCTTCTAGGCAAAGTGTGAACCGTAACTATTAGAAAATTCTGTGAATATATGTGCGTGATATAAATGAACCGAAATCGGCATCCGTCGTCGGTTTTGTGAAGCATCAGCTGTGATGTTTGTTGGTTCATCGTTGGCACGTTAGAGTTAGCTCCCAGTGTGACGCTGGGTTGTTATCAATTATATAATAGTGATTTTGAAAGTTTGGCGTTAGTTAAAGCAGAGAAGTAACGCCGTTTTGCGGCAGGAACAATTGGATCCGAATAGTGAAACACAACTCCCAGGTATCAGCATGTTTTCCTGTTGCCGTTGCGTAAATCCGAAATCTCCTAAATTGAAGGAAAAATCCAAATCCGATGTTAAGGGCGGAAGCGATAAGCTGTCGGATTCGGAAGATTCGCACGAGGAGGAAGAGAAGCAGTCGAAGCAGCAGAATGAAACGAACTCCAGTGCCTGTAAAATTTCGGCTGTGGACAACCTCTCACAGGATGACGAGGAAATCAAGATAGAAATAATTGAAAATTCCGATAATCTACAATCGTATTCAGGCTGTTCGGCTGCCACGACAGCCGTGCTAAATGGGTCCTCGCCCGAACCGAAGGAAACGGAAGTGGTTGGTTCTGAATTCGACACTCACCGGGATGCTTCACCATCATCACCGCTGGACACGCAACCGGTAGCTACCGGTCCTTCGGATGTTGAAAAATCACCTGACCACTCCAATCCTGTTGATTTCGATGAAAAAGCCACGGAAAACAACGCTGCCGATTTTGTACAGCCCGTCGTGACTGGATCAGCTTCGTCATCACCGGCTAGCAAGACGCTTTCCAGTACCGACCGGGGGCAAACTGATGATCAGTCGGCACTATCGTCCGGTGCGATTACGGAGATTGAGGCTAAACTTCCCAACGAATCTACCGATGCTGATTCGACCGGCGATGCGACCAATACACCGCAAGAAATCCCAACCACCATCGGTGAGCTGGTCGAAGAGCAGGACGATAAAGAGCAAACTATTACAACGCTGGATGGTGATGCTGAATGCGAAAATCCTATGAGTGAAAATGGAATAGCACCCGTGTCGAAATCGCCTACTGTAGAATTGCCGCGGGAAAACGCGAATGAGGTTAGCATCGCTCCTGCACCACCGCCTACTACGATCATGGATTTATCATATGCCGGAGAACAGGAGCAGCAACCGCCGGCACAAGTTGGTAAGGATCAAAGAAACCGGGGCAATTGAAACGGAAAAATGACGCATAATTTGTGGGGCACTTTACTGTACATGACAAGCACACGCTTATAAGCTAACCCCCCGACCCAGGCATTGGTCGTTGTCCCCTTTTTTCGATGTTTGGATTAGCACTTTTTGTGTGTTTATGTGTGCTTTTGGGTACTTTCCAGTTGCCTGAGGTTTAACTTTACACTTCAGCTGTACTTTTCTCGAAGCAATTTCTTGGGTTATTCAAAACAATTCAAGGAAACTTTTGTTCTTCTAGAGTACCAGTTTAGTTGCGTTTGCGTAATAATTCAAATTACTGCTCATGTTTGCATCCAAAACTTTTACAACAGCCTTTGTGTTTAGAGAAACAATGAACTCGAGAAGTTCTCAAGCGTGGGTCGGATGAATAGTATTTCAATTCGTGGAATGGAATTTGCTCATTATTTGCCTGTGGTACACGAATATTCATAGTCAAATTGTATTTGTATATTCATTTTAGAAGAGGAATCCCGCTTGAATGTTTATAATTGGAATTCTAGAAATAATTCTCATAACGCCCTCATTTTCGTCAACGTCATAACTTTTCTTTCAACGATCTAAATGGGGACAACGCTAAGCGAAAATATGCCAGTCACTTTTCCTGCAATTACTCCCAAGAAAATTATATTAGTTCGTAAAAGCAAGAAACAGATTGCATTATACCAAAGTGTTTGATTTTGTGTGCCCTTACTTACTAGACGAAGCAGACGAGCGAATTTTAAGTGAAGATCCATCGATTGATAAAAATTCGGTTGTTCGTGAACAACCCGAACATGAATTACAACTTAATGTGGAAGGAGAAAAATCTCAGGCGAACGACGATGAGTCCACACCCCACACTGCCAATATTCCGGATGAGGAACCTACAGCAGATTTCATTCCCCCACCGCCAGTATCATCCGATGAAGCGGTAGAGGTTGAAGGTGAACAGCAGCTTCCATCTGTATCTGTAGCGTCTAAGATTGAACGCCTTAAAAGTGAACCAAGCAATAGCGAAGAAACAATTGAGGAGACAATCGACGTGAAACGTTTCCTACCGCAACAACACGACGATAGCAAGAGCGATGACGATAATCCGCTCAGCAGTAGCTCCGATGACGGCGGTAGTGTCGAAGTTTCCACCGTTCCCAACGACATCATCGATAATGAAGACGAGCCGAGAAGCTTCGTCGGTGTAAAAGACGACCAGCGAAGCGACGAGTTGTGTACTGTCGGTGGGAATAAATTCGTTGAACGGTCTGACAAAGAGGATGGAGGCGGTGATTCGCTAACGCCTTCGCCACCGGATGCGGTCGGTTCGCCGGAAGTCGAGCGAGACGAAGAGGAGATGGAGACAGCCGCAAATGCCGCGAACAACAGCAATGATCAGGTTTCAAAAAATTCAACCGAAGAGCGCGAATCAAACAACGACGACACGACGTCCACTCTGTCCGAGTCGATCCCGAACACGGCCACCAACGGCGGGGGCAGTACTTACGGTATCGAGGATAACAGCAGCAGCAGCCGCAAGGAATCGGTCAACAGCGACGATACCACGATACGGACGCAGGTTTCGTTTCGCGAAAGTTGTCTCTCGCGGCGATCGTCGTCGAAGTCGTCGATCAAGAAGAAGGTAGCCTATAACGATAGCACGGAGGTGATTCCACCACCGGAGTACCCGCCGCCGGAAGATGACGATTCGGTGTTTTCGGACTCGGTGCCAGCCAAGTTGCCCCGGGGCGATATGTGTACGCCGTACGCCACTAAGCGGGGCTCACTGCCGGGCATGATAGCCCTACCGGACTGGTTTGCCGAGGATCGTTTGATGATGTTGGTATTTTGTTTTTTCCTTTCGTGAACAAATTGGTCCATCGTTTTGTTTTTTTTCCTTCCCTTGTTAATGTGATTTACGCGTAGTGTTTCACTATTCACGTGCCGTGTTTGCCCAATGCCACTTTATTATCGTTGAACCATTCATCGTGTAGCAGTTTTGTTTTTAACATTTTGTTAATCTTTTTTTAAGTGACTACAGTAAAACAGTACAGTACGGTAGATTAGTGTTCCACGCATTTTTAAATTAACATGTTAAGGTGCTAAATTGCGTTACGTGCATGATATTGTTACACGCAAAAGATTTAATATTACTACCATCATCATCATCAACATACAACATACAAACTAACACCAAATCACTATTACAAAAAAAGGACTTTAATTTAAATTACACAATTATAACTATTAATTTATCATACTCTGCCATCTTCATCTGCATCATCGCAAAACGTCATGATAAAAACAAATCATGTCTTAATAGAAGTACTTTTTAAATTAACCGAGTTCCGCTTTCTTATGCTACTAGTACTCGTTCTATAGAACTGTTATTGCTTTGAAGATTGTTTGTACAGGATGACCCAATGATGGGATCATGCAACTATTAGCAAACGTTGTGTTACATCATTAATATCTGTATCTTGAAGCATTTTTAGCAGCAGTGTGTTTGACAATTCTCTCTAAAACATATAGCTAAAATGTTCGTGTTCTTCTCGTGTTTCCCCATCCTCCTGTGGTAATGCTTTAGGGAGGAGGGTGGCATCATGGAGCCACCCACTACGCCCATAGGACGCGATGAGCTGGCATTACGCAGGCATCGGTTCTTCTCGGAACTGCTCAATGCTGCCCATGCTGCCGTGGAGCATCGCGTTCGCTTTGATCCGCTGGGACCAGAAATTGCCAAGGTTCCGACGGAGGAGGAATCAGAGGGTATTACACAACAAAACGATATTTCGCTTCTTGTTACTTATATGTCTCACGTTACGTTGCCTTTTTTCTTCTTATTGTTTTGTGTGGCCACACCTGCGGGCAAACTTACAATTCATTATCTTCTGATAGAGTCGTGTATCAAACATCACGAATCATCTGCGTTCGAGCTAATTTTATTCACTTTTCTGTTCAATGTGGTTGTGTGTGTGTGTGAGAGTGTGTATGTGTTTTTAGCGCGTGCATAGCGCCAACATTGTGCAATGTACATGTCATCATTGATGGCCAAAATTTTGTGAAAACGTCAGTATTTACAGTGCTCATATATTTATGCTGGCTCTATCGTTGTAGTCATAAGCTTTGTTATTAAAAATACTACATTTAGGTAGCGTTTATAGGCCATGAAGTTAATACTGCTAATACCGTTAATGTTTCTTAACTGTTGCCTCAATCATAATATCCTTCCATGGCTCGACTAACAGTATTTCTTGTTTTCTATGTTAAAGAATTAGTAGTACCATTAAGTGATTTTATAGACACGAAAATGCAGTAACAATGTGACCCCGCGACAATTTAGTAATTGTCCACATATTTGGGCTAACAGCTGGAGTCCATGTTGCGGCTTATGGTGCATTATCTTGTGCGTTATCATATTTTATAACTGTATTATATTATTTCATATGGATGAGTATATGCCCTAACGACATATGTGCTATTTTATCTTCGAGTTCTTAGTTAATCCATTTAACGCCCATTATCACCGTGTAGCCGTGTACTTTGTGCACTTAACATTCACATCCAGTCACCACAAAAACTAAAGATGAAAACATAATTTCGTAGTCGAATGAAGTGTGCCGGTTAAGATGAAAGATAGGACACACGGCTCAGCTGCGCGAACTGGGTTGAACCTTTTTCTTCGTCAACGATTGAACTCCGGGCCAAAATGCAGTGCAGCAATGTTGACGATGATATCGCCCGCCACTCTTCGTTGCATCCGGTTTTTTTTTCATTCTACCGGCTTGGATGTTAATTAGAAATGGTAAAAAACAAAACTCCCTATCGATGATGATCGTGAGTAAGTGAGTAATCGTGGCTGTACCAATGCCTAAACGAATGCTTACCTCATTCATCGCAGCAAGAACTTTGCATACTTCGAGATTGACCGATGACTCGAAGAGCTGTCCTGTCATTGTTCTTAGGTCTTGAGTTAAACATTCGTGTCCGTACGATGGGCGTGTGTTTGTGGCAGGATTTGCACGTTTGCTGTCGTCCACACACAACACGCGCGTCCCCTTGTCTGTGTTTATACTTTATACAACCCAATCCAATAATAGCACGAACGATATCTCTCGTCATATGGAAATAATATACTAAGGTGAGCAACACTAGTGTTCATGTAAGCGTTCGCTAGGAATCCGTCCCGGCATTAAGATAGAATATTGAATAGTCTTTCAAACACTTCGTTTTCACGCCGCTTTTTTTTTGTGGGTCCTCTCAAAGCATAAGAAAGCGTAGGTCACATCTGAGCCGAGTAGAGGACTTCCTTAATCGCTATGGGACTCGGGTTTTGTGGCAGAATTACGCTGGTCGGCATGAATGCTACGCGTTGTTGTGCTATCTGTCCTCTCCCTCGGTTACTGTTGTGTTGTATGCGTCGATAAGCGCACTGGTCCCCGTCCGGGTTCCCCTCACGCCATTCTTCACGATCACGAGCACCCGTGCCTGTGTACGAAACAGAACAGAACAGAACGGCGAACCGACGCGCGATGGCCCATCAGTCTAACGGAGTCGCGAACGGCGTCGGATTGTGCGATCCTCCGCCACACGGCACTTTTGTGGTTTAAAGACCGGGTGATGAACGCGCGCGTGCGCTCGCTCGCTCGCTCACTCTCGCTCCTGTTTCATTAAGAATTTTCGGTTGTTTTAGTAGCGTTTTAAAATTAGTCCCAATTTTACACCCCATTCCTACACCACCTCAACTCACCACCCTGTGGCCGTGGTCCAGGGAAACGCCACCGTTTATAAACCGCCAAGATCGCCACTCAGCACTGTGGATGTTTTCATCATCCTGTTCCAAAAGAAAAATGTGCTCCTCCCGCACTGCTGCTGCCCCGTTTTTCCAACGTTTTTCCAACGCGACCGTGCTTACTTGGTGAAAATCCGGGATTTTATGGTGGCGTTTTTTAGTCGACACAGCCAACGCACACATACGCAAAACACACACCACTCGACCAGGTGCGGTGTGGGAAAATGTTTGCGTCAAACGACCGTGTGATATGGTGGTGTATGTGCGTGAAGTTCATTCAAACAAACTTTTGGAATACGGTTTGAGCACACAACCAGAAAGTTGGAAACGAACCACCACCACGGCCTGCATGTGACGGTGAAGTATAAGGGGTTTTTCTTTACGAGCACGGCGCGGTGTCTTCTCCCTACCCCACTCCCAACCCCAACGGATTTTGTGTACAGTTTGTATGCGGTGACGCTGGTGGTGGTGTTGAATGGGGCAAACTTTGAGCGCCTGCTTCGGGCGCACGCTGATCATACATGATGTTAAGACGTGCTCCAATCCAGGTAATAGTCGAACGCGTTTGTGCAGCGTTTAGGAGATGATAGTTCTTACGCAGTGTTCATGCGAATCGTGCGCGAATATTGTCGACAGTGGGATGTATAATACCGCGTATAATACTAATCGATCGTGCTTTGATCGTGTGACGTAATTTGCGCCTTACCATACAACACATTATTAAAGTGCTAATTGCACATTGTTAAAGTGTATGTTCGTTTGAAATAAAATTAAAAAAAAAATCAAAAAATGTATGTTCAATAACGCGAGCTAAAGATGCATCCGTTGCTTGACCTACAAATTCAAGGGTCAATTTAAATGTGCGATCAAGGCCATTCTAAATTGGGAGCAAGAAAGGCAAGAGCGTGTATCGTACCGAGGTCCTCGGTGTCGTTTTGCCCTCCAACAAACCCACACCGCGTTCGTGAGTGCGTCAGTTTGATTTGATTCGAGTGTATTTTTGGCACAAGAAGGCGAAGAAGAACCGGCCTGCCCTGCACGGATGGATGGCATGAATGATCGCGATCGTGGAGAATATTTGTGGGGATGATTCACGCTGTGGAAAATCGAATCCGTGATGCGCAGGGGTTGCATACCGCGGGGTTTGCAGCTAAAGCTGCACGAGAGGAGGGAATGTTGAAATTAAATTTTACATTCCAACATAAATCGTGTGAACTAATTCTGTTCCGATGATAAAACACCCTGCCATTTTATGGTTTCTTTGATGGTTGTATGCATTTTCTTGAGTTTTCGTTTTTTTTAATTTAATTTGCGTTATTCATCAATGCCGCAGTGAAACATGTTCGGTTTGATTGAAATTAAAAATGCATTACCACCCATTCCGTTCCGTTTCGCCAGACTGTGATCCAGACCTGAAACCTTCCTCGGCCCGTGAGCTAGAGTGTTTGATAGACCGTCTGGAACGCATTGTGGACCGTCTGGAGCGTACCGTATCGGCGCGAGAGTTAGAAGAAACGCGACGCATACTGAAAGACGCCTGTGTTGTCGGCAAGGCAGTGATCCGCTCAAACACCGGCACGAACACGGAACATCGAGCCTCCACGGGATCTGGTAACCAGTGCGGCCGCGCGGCAGTTGACAACGACGATCTACCCACGGTTCTTCCCTCGACACCACCACCTTCGGCGTCGTATTTGCACCAGCAGGTAGACAACCTCGAGAGCAGCCTGTTTCCCGCGCTAACCGATCAACCGGCCCGCACGGAACGGCACCGTGAACTATCCACTGTAATACACACTAAACCATCCGCTATTCTGACCCATACTAATCCGTTGCCCACTCAAGAGCAAGGCAACGCAGTACTGTCAATCTCCCTCTCGCAGCCCGGTGCCGTAGCAGCAAACAAGATGAGTATTAACGCGTACGAGGACATTATGGTCGGCTCGTTCGCCAACTTTATCGCGCTGTCCAACAAAATCGGAGGCGACGTGGCCACCCAGGCTCAGTTCGTGAAGGAAGCGTTCGAGTAAGTGTTTCGGTCGACTTGCGGAAAGGATCCCCATAGCTTACGTACGAGCGGTGGTTCGTTCTTTGTTTTTCTAGCGCCCAGTTCGCGTTCCTGAAGGTGGCAGCCGCCTCGAGCGCACCGTCGAACACGGATCTACAGACGTTGCTTAAACCTACCTCGGATAAGATTGCGACTATCCAAAGCTTCCGGGAAAAAAATCGCACCTCACCGTTCTTTAACCATCTGTCCGCGATCAGTGAAAGTATTCCGGCCCTCGGATGGGTTTGCGTGGTACGTTGAGTTAGTGCGTCTCTCTGTCTCTCTCTCTCTCTTTCATACATACACATGCCGCTGTTTGCTTTTTCTCCGCAGGCCCCTACACCTGGTCCGTACGTGAAAGAGATGAACGATGCCGGTCAGTTCTACACGAACCGTGTGCTGAAGGATTGGAAGGAAAAGGATAGCACGCACGTCGAGTGGGCCCGTGGCTGGATTCAAACCCTGACCGAACTGCAGCAGTACATCAAACAACATCATACGACCGGCTTGGTGTGGTCCGGTAAGGATAAACCGGCCACAGGGGGAGCCTCCGTTCCACCACCCCCACCACCGCTCGGTGGTCTTCCACCACCACCACCGGTACTGCCGATCGGTGATCTATCGATCGGTGGCGCTGGAGACGACCGAAGTGCACTGTTTGCACAGATTAATCAGGGTGCCGACATCACGAAGGGTGAGTAGAGTGGAACTTTTCCTGTCCGACGTACCATACTAATCGCGTGGTGTTACTGGCAGGTTTGAAGAAAGTGACGGCCGATATGCAAACCCACAAGAACCCTGGCCTCCGATCCGGGCCGGCCCCGTACAAGGCACCGGCGGGCGTGACCAACGGTACGAAATCCGTCGCCGCACCGGCCATCTCGAAACCACCGACCTTCACGCGCGACGGTAAGAAGTGGCTCATCGAGTACCAGAAGAACAATGCAGGTCTCGTGGTCGAAAACGCCGAGATGAACAATGTGGTGTACATGTTCCGCTGCGAGGGTTCCACCCTGCAGATTAAGGGCAAAATCAACAGCGTTGTGATGGATTCGTGCAAGAAGTGTTCGCTGGTGTTCGATTCGCTCGTGGCATCGGCTGAATTCGTCAACTGCCAGAGCGTGCAGATGCAGGTGAGTTGAACGCCGCGGCGCCTACTTTGGTGGGTAGGAAACGTAGTGAAAGGAGTGGATTTAACGGAACCGTTGTGTGGGTGTGTCTCCTCATTCGCAGGTGCTCGGTAAGGTGCCAACGATTTCCATCGACAAGACTGACGGCTGCCAGATGTACCTTTCGGCCGATTCGCTCGACGTTGAGATCGTCAGCTCGAAGTCGTCGGAAATGAATGTGATGATTCCGAAAGGAGCCAGTGGAGATTATGTAAGTACTACACATGCATTCGCGTGTGCGATTAAAATTGGTGTTCAATCGCGATTTCTACGACATTTGCGTTCAAATCTGCATCAGGAATGTATTCTCTGTTGCATATCGACCTACCCGGTCAAGCCTCTCATTTTACCAGCCTACTAGATTGGTTTATATCACTACCAGTCGCTAGGGACAGGCGACTAAGATGGGATCGTGCAGTTTGAATTTACCCTACCCTCTACCCACTTCACCCAGTTTTTTGTGATGCTCCCAGTATCAGCTTCATAAGCAACAAAATTAACTTCCTGTAATATATCGCTACCATTGTGCTAAACTTTACCTCCTTAACTTTTAATGTGAAAAATATTATATGCTCAATGAAACGCTTAAAATTTTCATGTTCATCTAGTTCTGATGGAAAACCTGGATATTAGTTTTGCAATGCAATGTGACATTACTATTGCTCTTTGTGTTTTAATTTTACTTCAACAACAGTGCGTGCTTTCCCTCAATGTTGAAATTTAACAGGTTTGCTCTGAGCTTCGAAAAAATGGATCTGGTTTCTGTTCTTAAACCGTTTACTAAGGTTTAAGAACAGTGCTACCTACGAATGGCTAAACAAGGTTCTAGAAAAAATCCGCTTTCTTGGTTTAACTACCACATCTAGGATTGCTCTTGTTCTGTTAGAAAGGCGTTCTTTTTTCTTTATTAATCAGAAACATCCACTTACACGGTTTGAATGGTTAACAATATCAGTCACTATTTGATCGTGAGAGACAGTCCAGATGGAATGGCTACCATCTCTCCCCAATTCGATACGTGGTCTAAACAGGTTTAAAAAACCCTGTTAAACGGCAGAAATAGGAAGTGGAACAAATAACGGTGTAAATAAATAAAATGTTACATCTGAATTTAACCCTGAACAATTTTTATAAATTTTATCTATGCATATGATTAGTAAGAAAAATTAATAAAATGTGTATGTTTTATGGGCATGTTTTTACTGCTTTACCTACACAAAACATATATTAAATTCATTGTATTATTTTTATATTTCCACAGACCGAACAACCGATCCCGGAGCAATTCAAAACGATCGTAAAGGGTAGCTCCCTAAACACGACCTGCGTCGAAAGTCTGGGTTAAAGAAAGAAGCATCTTCATTAAAAGAGCACATGTAAAACACACCGTTCTGCAAGATCAACCCGTCGCTGGAAGGAACAAAATCATCTGTGTGTATGTTTCATGTGTGTGAGTGTGGTCGTTTTTGCTGTGAAGTTTTCTGCGTGAATTTTTGTTTCGTGACGAGTGTAATGCTACTTTTCCGGCATTTTGTTTTGTTTTTTTCCTCCCCTTACCCACTGTCGTGTACCAGGAAAAGAAAAGTAGCGTAAAAGTTGTAACTGCAACAGTATCTATACATTATGGCAAACGAGAGAAGCGCGTGCAAAGAGTATCAGCACTATCTAATAACCTAATTTTTAAAGAATACAGTAACGAAATCATCCCGAGATGTAGAAGCATCGCTTTATAATAGTGCTTGTGCCGACCGATGTCGTCGTGACAGAATGGGGCGTTTTTTATATAGGAAACTTAAGATAAACGATTCTAAATTAAACAGGAACCAACCTCTATCGAACCCGATCGAACCCAACGTAAGCAAGAATGAATCGTGTTTATCGATTCGACTACGATCGATTCACGACTTTTAACGTAGTTCTTGTCACAAGCTATGGTTACTTCATTTATTTTCCATACTTTTTCCCATGCTCTCGTATCAACTCGCGTGTGTCATTTCACTTTCTTCTTCTACACCACTTCCTTAACATGGTCTTCCTGTTTGTGTTTTGCTTTTATGATTGAACAAAATTGATAGTGGAATACAAAAATGAACATTTGTTCCCTTACTTGATTAAAATGTGAAAGCACTTATTGAACAAATATGTAAAACCATTTGACAAAATTGGATATGATACACATACAAATTACCACAACGCGGCTCTGGTATCATATTAATCAGCACGTTGGACTTCACCCATTCGAAAATGTGTGCAAGATTGGTTTTAAAATACACGTTTTGCTAAACAATAAATCAGACGCCATCTCTGACCAAACGACGATATACAATTCATACGAGAAATAATGTCCATCATTCATCAAGTTATTACAACCAAACACAAAGTCAACATACATAAGAAAAAGTAGCTACCCGTGGCTAATAAAAGAGGTGTAAAACTTATGACTGCTGGTATTTCATGATATTTTTTTTGTGTAGACTATCTAAAGAACGGATATCACATGATTGAGTTGCTGGGTCTAAACAATAGCAACTTCGGGCACACCTAGAGCTGTGTCAATCATTATGTACCGCTAATTCGCTCTTCTTTCCGCTTTTTTCATGTATTATAGCCTAAGGAATAAAGCATTATTTGTATTATTACGAGCATTATTTTTAAAGCCCTTTGATTGTAAACCCCGATTTTTTATGAGATTATTACGTAATGAAACAAAGGTATTCAACAATTTCACGGATACAGAACATCAAGCCTTCCATCATCACAATGGAGGGGGGAGGGGGACCGGTGGGGGTGGGGGATATTAACTATTTCGGGATCTTCTACCATGAAAACGTACGCTTCCTGTTGGTATGTTTAAGTGTGTTTTTATTCGTCTACTTTGTTCAGACAGAGCGTAACACCGCACCACGTTAGCGTAGTCGCACGCAATTGGAATATTTGTTCCTTTTGATCAGTTCAATGCCACGAAAATTATTCAGTCGACCAACGGGGTTTTCACTGTTGCAACGTGAACATTCTAAGATACACATGCTGTTCAATCACGTTCAACGGTACAGAACGTCTTACCAAGAAAGACCAAACTAAATTGTACCAGCGAACGTAGTGTGCACTGATTTTGTTTTCGGCAACGATTAGAGAGAATGCGAACAAAAGAGGAAAAAAGAAACAGCTTGGACAATTTGTTATGGTTTCGCTACTACACTCCCTAATCTTTATGCTGGTGGGGTTCCTTTTCCTTGATGATGGAAAAGTCCAACCGCATCCAGATGATGACGAGCAGGAACAGCACGTACAGGAATCCGACCACCAGCAACGGTTCCTGTAGCATCATAACGCGCGAGAAGTTGTACTTGAGATTGAAGTCGTTGATGTGGTTTTCCACCAGGTTGCGCTTGCTGAACGAAATCACCGGACGGCCGAATGTGTCCAGGTAAGTGTAATGGAGCGAATCTGCGTGCCGCTGAATCGAGTACGGAGCGATCAGCTTGATGTTGTTCGCTCCCTCGGGAAGAATGATCTTCGTCACGACCTCATCGATGACCATATCGTCGAAGATGTGATCGATGACACGCATCTTCAGCAGAAAGTTGTCACCGTTCTGGAACAGATATTCGAAGCTCGGCACGTTGTAGCCAAGCGTGTAGTGCGTGCGCCAACCACCGAACAGAGGGAATCGTGGGCGCAGATCCAGCTCAACGGCGTCCTTCAGGGTGCGGAGTGCCGAGGTAGAGATGTTGCCGTTCGTATCGCGATAGTAAACACCGGTAGCCGAAGCTGGCAGCAGCGTTTTGTAGGACTTTACGCTCGGTTGATTGGACCGTGCATCCTTCTGGTAGTCGTAGCGAGAGAACGCACCCTTGAGAGTGGCTCCAGAGTGCACGATGTCGATGGTTTCCTCCACGGCAATGTTGCCCCAGTGCGAAACCTCGATCGTACGCTCCAGTTTGGTCACGGTGAGGAATGGGGTGAAGTTTTCAAAGTGGACCGTCATCGGTTCGTGGGAGAATGCTGCAATAGAACGAACGATACGTTAGTACTCAAGGAGCAGTTGAGCAGCTGAGATCAAACACGGATCTACAATTACCTGCCACGTTATCGTATGGGCCGTACGTAATCGTACTGTCGACTTGGAGGCTAGGCTTGAACTGGGTATAGCTTTCCACGTTGCGTGAGCTCAGATGTACCGTCGTTTTCTGCGTCACCGTCGGGTACGGAGAGTAGAAGTAAACGCTACCAAAGTACTGTACCAGTTGGCGTTCGCTCTGGCTAATGGCCGACGGGAACGGCTTCAGTGATTTTGTGAACACCGTCTCGATGTATACGACTGGGGAGGATGCACCGGCCGGCAGGGTCATGCTGAACGTCACTCCTTTCGGGGTGGTGGTCTCGGTAAGCTTCAGTTCCTTCTTGGACGAATCCTTTGCCGAGATGAAGGCTAGCCGGTCGCGATCCGCTTCGGGCACGATGAAGAGATAGCTGCTAATAGGCTTTTTCGACTTGTGCTCCAGCGTTATTTTGTAGGAAATCTTCACCAACTGCGAGGTCAGATCTATCGTTCGATCGACGGCTCTGTTTTCTATTTCCATGTCGATTGCCGCCTGCACAAACGCACCCGAAAGCAATGCTGCGATGCAGCCGAGCAAAAGCGAAATTTTCGCCATATTTCCCCGATAAAAAGTAAGTTTTTGCTACTGAAAACTCCGTCCGGAAACTATTCACGACTCGACTGCTGCTCTTTTTTCCTTTCGTTTATCGGTTTGTTGCTCTGCTCCTAAATGCCGGATACGTTGCGGGCAGTATGCGATACTTGAGTTGAGGTTGTACGCGCAGAAGAAAAGCACGGTGATGTATGTTATTTTTTTTTTTAAACCGGATTGAAATTTACCGCGATGGACACGCAAACCGATTCTTGCCTGTCTGTCAATATGACGTGTTTCTTTCGACCCAAATGGAGGATTCAATGTGCCAAGCTGGCGAATTTACGAAGTGCTTATATTGAAAAGAATAATCATTTATACGTTCGTAAAAAAACAAATTAGCTCAACTTAGAGAGCGGCTAATAACATGCGGCTGTTTCGGAACCATCAGTGATGGGATTTACGATTGAATTGATAGCTCTGCTTTCGTGCGAAAAAACGATCAAAACGATAAGTTGGGCGAAATTATTAACACAGTAAGAATTTTTACTAGATGGCAGTGTTTGCGTTAGTTATCTGTAAAAAACATAATTTAAAAGAATGTTCGCAATACATATGGGATTTCATTTGTACACCAGTAGTATGAAGGTTGAGAAAATTATGTAAAGTTTTCCCACAGATCGTTCGAGATTATTAAGTAACGACGATACGTGGCCGTATTCGATTACGGATTATAGAAGTTTATACGGCAAAAACCGAACGTTAGTGCATTCACTTTAATCTAGCATACAAACTCCAAGCTTAACACGACATCTAGCTAAAACGAGCTCGGCACGTTGAATTAAGATGAATTTTTAGATGAAGACAACATTTTTCCAGTAATGGATCGTACTTGTGCGGCGTTTGCTACCTCCGCATTTAATACAGTGTTCCTGTGGTTTATTACAAGGGATTGATTCTGTTCATTACGAGATCGTCATTTTTTATGGAAAGACAACGGCATCGATCTTACTATAAACAGAATTTTTATTTAACTTATCCCTATTATATTCGAATTGTACGAATTATACACATCTATATATCGAATACTTATCGAAGCCCTATATCCCGTCTACTCATTGCAAACATTCTAGCATCAATATTCGAATCGAAAGCCGAGACGTTGAATAATTATATATTTCCTTGTATTTTATTCTTTTTCTGGAAAAAGAACCGGTTTTACGCTGTCTGTCTTAGCCTTAACGAGCAGACACCGACACCTGCCAGACACGGATGATGTTGTCGGAGTAACCGGCGTACAGGGTCTGTCCATCGGTCGACCAGGCCAGCGACAAGCACTGTGGTGGGTCACCGTTCTTGGCCGGCTTCAGTTCCTCGACCATCGTCTTGGAGGCAAGATCCCAGATCTTGATCGACGGGCCGTAAGCAACGCACAGCCAGTAGCGGTTGGGCGAGAAGCACAGGGCATTGATAACCTCGTTGTGCTCAAGCGTGTGCAGATGCTTGCCATCGTTCAGATCCCACAGGAAGGCGCGGCAGTCCTTGCCACCCGAAGTGCACAGCGAACCGTCCGGCGAGACGGACACCGAGTTGAGGTATCCGTTGTGGCCGAGATGGTCGATCTTTAGCTTGCAGTTGGCCAAGTTCCAGACCTTCACCACGCGATCCCAACCGGCTGACACAATGATCGGGTTGGTGTGGTTCGGCGAGAAACGCACACACGACACCCAGTCGGAGTGACCATCCTCCTGGATCGTGTACTTACACTCGGCCAGAGTGTTCCACAGCTTGATCGTCTTGTCGCGGGAACCCGACACGATCTGACGGTTGTCTACCGAGAAAGCCACCGAAAGGACATCCTGCAAGGAGAATGGAAGTAAGGTAAGCATTTACGTGCGACATTTTTTTTGGTTTTGAATAATTCTATCAATCGGGCTATATCGAGCTAGACGAGATCTTCCAAGCGAGAAACAACTTTCCGTGCACTGACTTGCGAATGTATCTCAACAGAGTGGAGCCCCAAATCCACCAACGATACGGTGAGAGTCGGGAAGAAGAACTCCATCGAGAGGACCTTACTTTTGCACGCTCTATAAAGAAGAACGCCACACGATTCTTTGAATATTCTTTAGGAATCGCATGGAGCTGGGATTGTGCGTAATTGGTTCGGCAGATACAGAAAGTTGTTTCATCTCCGTCGATCTCGTCTTCTCCTCGAACAGAAGCAAATCTTTTTCGATGGGCAATACACTATTGCGATGGATGTATTCTTCGTGTGTACTTTGTACTTTTTCTTCATTTGAGCTTTCGTCTCACACATCCCTATTTTGCGACGAAAATGTGCGACTAGCAAAGCATTCGAAAAGAAGAAAAAAAATTGGAAAAGCCTTTATCGAACGCCGATTGTCGCACGTGTTCGACAATGCTGCTAGAACAGTTATATACCTCGATACCACCACACCACCCCCCTCCGCAAACCGACGTGCGGTGGGTGCGTGTTACATCAAACGGTGCCTCGTACTCCTTGGGACGATACGTTCGCTCGATCCGCGGCAGTAGCAGCAGCACAAACTATTTCTTCTGCCACGCATTGGCACTTTTTGGAACGACCGAGATTGGGAGTTATCTTCTGCCACGCATTGGCGCTTGGAAACGATTAATTTGCTCTTCTGCCTCGCATAGGCGCAAACACACTTTTCGTTTGACGGACAATCCCTAGCAATGTTTACGAAATACTCGCGCATTACTCGTAGCCTCAACGTTAGCAAGCAAGGTTCCGGCTTGACCGAATCGAAGCATAACGCGAGGTAGTCGGTTGCTTTTACCGGAAACCCCACAGTTATGGATCGATTTGCGAGTTTCTAGATACGCCGAAGGATATGCTCATGAACATCACTTTTCAGGTGTAGCGCGACGTTAGACTTTTGCTTGCCGCTGCAAGCGTAATTCGAGTTTATGGTCACACCTTAGTATGGTCTTCGAAACGGCGGGTCGACTGGCCGGCAGCCAAGTCCCACAGGCGCAGAGTTTTGTCCCACGATCCAGACAGAGCGTAGTTTCCGTCCGACGACAGAACCACGTCCGAGATGAAGTGCGAGTGTCCGTACAGACGCTTCTGCGGGATACCGTAGCTCAGCTCATCACGGGTCAGCTTCCACACGATCAGAGTCTTGTCTGCGAGGGAATAAATATTGAAGTTATGTTACTTTACACGAGAACTGATAATTTTTCGCAAAAATAATCACAGTTCCAACACACACATGGCCTGCGGGAGCCTTTACAAAAATCCTACCGCTTTATCATTGCCGCGTGTTATACATTTTGAGGTTACGTTTGCCAGCGACACTTACCACGAGACGAAGACAGGATCATGTCCGGATACTTCGGGTTGGTGGCAATCTGGGTGACCCATCCCGTGTGTCCCAGCAGCTGGCCTCGCAGTTGCAGCGTTTCAGTCATTTTCAACCGGATTTACTATTAATTACACACCTGGCAGACAAAAAGTTTACGCGAGCAGCGAAAACGAGCGTGCGGCCGCTTCAAAGATGGTGCAGAAAAGAAAGATGTGGAAGGACAGGAACAAGAGCAACAACAGAAAAGAGGATTTATGGCAGGTTGGCTCATCCGATGGTTTAAAATGGTGTCAATAATCCGTTACATTGCTGTCAAATTTTATATGGGATTTGACAGATGCGATATCATCAACGTTCGACTGATTTTTTTGAAATTTGATTTCATCCGATTGTCGCTTGTGATTTATTCAGCAAAATTAAACTACGCATGTATAAACACAAACATGTACATTTGTTCTTGAAATGCAGAATGATAAACGACTGCTAGTTAAAGCTGGTGTCAATCCTCTGTCGCGCAAGGTGCTATTACTGCTCACGCAATTCACAGGAGATGTTTTCTGTCAAATGCACATGAAATTAAAAAAAAATCACTTCATAATATTTTATTTGAACAAAACATTTACTATTATCTCTTTATCTCTTTCCTGTATATAATTTCTAGTATCGCTCGGCGATAGTTTTGGTATGATATCTGGTATCGATCTAGTATCGGCGATAATTTCTGTCAAAATTTAAATAAAATTTGACAAGACGCGCGCTCAAATTGCACGTCGGAGCAGTGTCAGCAGTTTAAGTAAGAGAAACATTGTACAATTAGTGAAAAAAGCTTAAATTTGACAAGATTTTTTCATTTCTAATAAAACTTACGTTAGCTGCGAATTTATAGCATAAAAACTTCTGGTAAATTCTGACTTTTATTCGATTGGTCAACTTGTATAATGCCAAAAAATTCCGAATTTTATTAATAAACCAGACACCATTTGAATAAAGCCATTCTTTTCTTCGCCTCTGAAAACCGTCGCGCGTGGTTTCAAATTCTGTATGGAATTTGACAGAAAATATTGCCGAGCAATTTTGTCGCGCACGAAATCAAAAAAGTTTGTTTTACGTCGAGCGATTTGCTGTCAAATTGACTCGCATGTATAAAAGCAGAGATTGTAGAATTTAGCAAAATACAATGTGTAAGAATATTGTAATATAAATAACGGCATGGGATGCCATAGGAAAGTGATGTTTTGTTCAAACAAAAAGTTATGATGGGCATGATTTGTTTATTTTCATATGTCGTTTTACAGAAAAAAATCGCTCGCGAATCGCGTGAGCAGTGACACACCCTCGTGATTCGCTCGGTGGCAAAGTCGCGTGCGATGGAGCAGTAACCATGATTACTGCAGACTGACCGCGTACATCAAACACTCATCGTATTTTGCTCGCTGGGAATTGGCCAGACCAAGGTGACTGTCACTGTCCATCCACCATCTCTACGTATAATGATCTTGGGCCGTGTCGCACCTTGTGTCCGTATACTTTAGCCATAAACCTATGAAGCGTCGGCCATTTTGTTAGAAGGAAGTGTGCTTCATAGTCGCAAAGATCCGAAATTCGTATGAATTTCGGTGCCAACGCGGGTTAATCGATTGCAAACTAGTGCGAAACGCGTGATTGGAACTTTCTGAACTATAGAAGCATACCAGACAGAATGGAGGATAAGGCTATGCTCAAAGATTTAGACCAATGGATCGAACAACTGAACGAGTGCAAACAATTGACCGAATCGCAAGTGAAAATTCTGTGTGATAAGGTAGGGGCAGACACCGATGATGACGATGGGCAGTGGACGCGGCGAACCATACCAAAGAAAGCTGGATAATTGTGAACGAAGTAAAAGCCAAGCTGTAGATTTCGGTTTCAGCTTACCTCTATCGCTGATTCCGACAATTCATCGTTCGGCGGCTAGATAATGCTAGAGCAAAGTGTCAGACAATTTGCAGAGAGGCTTGCTTGCTTTCGCTAGGATGTACGGTGCTGTGGATGAATTGCTTTCCAAAATCCGGCCCGTTCGGGCCCTCCCAAATGGTGTTTGCGTATGGAAAAGTGTCAAGAAAAGTGACAAAAGCTCGCACATAATTCATCCGTGTCCTTCAGAGATCAAGAACTGGGCAGCCGAAAAAATAAAATTTGCAAAGGAGCGAGCGAGACGGCAATGCAGATCGATAGCAGAAATAAGCAGGCGGCCATACACCTGAGTGATGTTTTCGCAGCAGTCAGAGCAGGAGAAAGAGAGTGTTGGCTGGAAAAGTTTTGCAACTTAACGGCACTCCACCGCATACGGAAATGTTCCTGTTCGAGGAAAAAGCGGCGTAAAAACGGATTTTTTCTGCCTGTACCGATGCAATTCACATAGTGCTATTTGTGTGGTCTTCGGTAGCGACAAATGGACATTTCCACTGATGTCAATATTCATGCGAAGGAATGCTTAGTCGGTTGCTTTAAATGTGTTTAGTGTGTGCGTATGTGACGCGTGTGTTTGTGAGGGCGTATGTTGCTTTAATTGTCCGTCACAATCCTCCATCAAGCTTCTTCTATTGGTCACGGGATATGCGAAAAAAATGAAGCTTCTATTACGATCTATGTGATTACTGCCACTACGGTGTCAATAGAGAGAAAACAGAGAGATGATTAATAATCGAATTGTGTTTGTGTGTGTATGGCAACCGAAAGCCGTAAAGTAGTACGAGCGCACACACTTACACACTCATATGCATACGCCTAGTGAGTCATTGTGTTGGGGATGATGATACCAGTCGATGATGGTGATGATGATGATATTGCCAAAGTCGGCGATGGTTGTGTGCTTGTGCGTGTGTATACTTGCGTTTCAAACGCCGCACGCACTATCAATTTACTTGTTGAAAATTATATTACAAAAATGTAAAAGTGCTTTAAACGCGCTGGCATTAAAACAAATTATAAACATCGGTTTGCGTATAAGCTTACTCGATGTCCAAAGAGCAAGGAAACGGCAATGTTTTAAAGATAAATCTGGAACCTTTTATCTTATCTCGATGGTATTTAATTGTTGGTCAACGCACAAGTTTTCCCGTACGAATTGTGCGACTAGAGTCTGGTTTGAGGCATATGTATTATTAGTGGCTGTAATATATGGCAAGAATATTGCCATAGAGAGAATGGCTACTAAGATGAATAGATCACGAATGTTAAAAAAAGCAACAACAAATAATGACGGCGCCCTAAGCAGTAATTATTGATTTTCAATTGATTTTTAAACACCGCCCCTAAGGGGAATACACAATACAGTACACCAACAAAAACAAATCACATCCTCTGCCAAACTGCGTCTGGCAGTCCTTCAGTCAGTAAAATCTATTTTTAGGAACCATAACCAACGTCGTTTCCCCCACCGTTCGCTTAGGTAGGCCGCAGCGACCGGGAAATCATCGTTCAAACTAAATTTCGCGTGGACACCCATTTCTTCGGTTCAAGATCTTGGCACTGGTGCAAGAAAATCTGTGCTTCCGTTTGATTTGATACGCGGTGCTAGCGACGCACCTTCATTTTTACCTTGTTACCCATGTCGGCGATCTCTAATCACCAGAAGCCGGCAGGCTATCGTGGGGGGAGGAGGAGCGCCAGTTGAATGGACGCACGGCATGTTTGCTCAACCACTTCCGCGGACGGTGGAGGTTACAGTTGCATTCCGATTAGATCTCATTTTCCCACCGGCAAGGACATCCAAGGGTTACCACTGTCAGCGATTAATGACCCGACCGTGTTATGACATACGACGGCTGGTCGCGCGTACTGTACGCTTGGTTTTCACGCGGTACCGGAAACGGTAATTTTCACGTACCGGTTGAGGGAGCGAAGGATGCACAATGGGATGAAATGTTGTACTTTCCATAGCCTCCTTGGTTTTACCTCACCCATTGGTCGATGGTTTGGTGTGGTGTTGAAGGATCACGACTTGAATGTGAATGCCGGTTCAAATGTCATTGGCAGATTGCCTTGGCGCTTAAGGACCTAAAACAGATAATAATACTACGGACTACATTTTCAACTGCACCGTACTGACTGCGGGTTAAATGCGCTGATGCTGTGTATGTGTGTGTATGTTTCATGGGGCGGGATCTGGCAGTCATTCATTAAGTCTGTAAATAGTCTATGACTACGGGCACATCTGTCCACCGAATCCAAGTGGCTGCTATATGAATGAACCACATGTGTGTATTTTTGTTATTTATTATTTCATATCACCCCCTCACATGCGTGACTAAATCGATCGATTGGGGCGGTGTGAAGAAAAAATAAAATAAAATCGATTTCTATTGATGATGTTCACCATTAATTCTTGTTTTATCATGACAAGAATTTTGGATCTTTGACAATGTATACGATATGCATCCTTGATCGAAGTAGTCTCGAAAGAGGTAAAACGGATATGTGTGTGAGTGTATTGGTGTGCAGCGAACATTATTGAATCCTCATTTAATTCTCAGTTTGAATCCTCAGTTGTCAGACAAACAGATAAGTAATTTCTCGATTGTTTCTTACAATGACTGTGTAGCGTAAAGCATGAGTAAAGTAATATTTTTAGATGAGGAACAGATTAAACTCTCTGCTCTACTGACGTCGAGTTCGAATGAGTCAGACTTAGTTATCAGAGTGTGTTTGTCAGCATTTTGATATCTTATCCGAGTGTCATATGATGTATTTGATTGTTTAAACAATCGTACCGTCGGTGAGGAAAGCAATATGCAGAACGGAAGAACACGTTCTGTCATAAGCTTTAATTTATCAATGAACAAAATTGTATATTACTCAAATTTCACTTCCGGCATTGGTATGGTTACGCTTAGTTCAATTTGAAAAAAACTTTTTGGGGTTTGCCCAAAGCTCTTTGATCGTGTTAATTGTCCTTACTTACGTTTAATTTTTTTCTTCTTCCAGGCTAAGGAAATTTTGTCGAAGGAATCGAATGTGCAGGAGGTAAAATGCCCGGTTACAGTATGCGGGGACGTGCATGGACAGTTCCACGATCTGATGGAGCTGTTTCGGATAGGCGGACGATCGCCAGACACTAACTATTTGTTTATGGGAGATTACGTCGATCGCGGTTATTATTCTGTAGAAACCGTCACTTTGCTGGTGGCATTGAAGGTAAGAAGCGAGCATATTTTTTCAATATTTCATTGTGAACGCATTCCCCATCAAAGGTGTAAAATTTTTGTTTTCTCTCCCACCTAGGTACGATATCGTGAAAGAATCACGATTCTGCGCGGAAATCACGAGTCGCGACAAATCACGCAGGTGTACGGTTTCTACGATGAATGTCTCCGGAAGTACGGTAATCCGAACGTATGGAAGTTCTTTACGGACTTGTTCGACTACTTACCGCTGACGGCCCTGGTCGATGGACAGATCTTCTGCTTGCACGGAGGGCTCAGCCCGTCGATCGATACGCTGGATCACATTCGAGCGCTTGATAGACTGCAGGAGGTGCCACACGAAGGTCCCATGTGCGATCTGCTCTGGTCGGATCCGGATGACCGAGGCGGCTGGGGTATATCGCCACGTGGTGCAGGATACACATTTGGACAGGTACTTGTTACTGTATGCTACATGCTGAGACAATGTTAATGTTTTGCTAACGCCATACGCTTTACCTGATGTTGCAGGACATATCGGAACTGTTCAACCATACAAACGGGCTAACGTTGGTGTCCCGAGCCCATCAGTTAGTAATGGAAGGATACAATTGGTGCCACGATCGTAATGTTGTCACAATATTTTCTGCACCGAATTACTGCTACCGTTGTGGCAATCAGGCAGCATTAATGGAGCTGGACGATGCACTCAAGTATTCATTGTAAGTATTCGTGTTTTTCCCCCTTGTGTCCCCCCTCAGTTCCGTTGTTCTTTATCTAACGTTTTGTTTTGTACATTTCCCACAACGTACTTCCTACAGCCTACAGTTTGATCCAGCTCCGCGCCGTGGTGAACCACATGTAACAAGAAGAACGCCGGATTATTTCCTTTAAGAACACTATTCTTACAATATGATGCTGAAGTAATAGCAGAACAGCAAGAAGTAAGCAGGTACACAACATAAAGAGGGAGAACGTGCGCGTGCGAAAGGAAGCAAGGGAGAAAGAGAGAGCAAGAGGATGAACGTGAAGAGGTTAATATGCAAAAAGAAATAGAAAAAAGCAAACATGTTAAAAGAGAAAGGAATCGTGTATGTCAGTAAACGAAAAAAATGAAACAATACAAAAAAAAACAAAAACACAAAACACACAAACAAACAAAAATGCGCGTAAAGTCTCTTACACCCAACAAATTTAAGAGTAATAATTAAACAGTAATAAAATAATAAACTGAAAGATCTATTATTTAACAAAAAAAGGCAAGCAAACAAATTGGGAACAGCTAAGAAAACGACAAACCGATGCAAGGCAAAATCAGTAATCAATCCTATAAAGCAAACAGACGAACGAACAGCAGAAGAAAACAGCTCCGCCAGCTTTCGCTATTGCAAAACCTGTGAAACCATCAGAGCAAGCGTCGCATATACAGAGTGTGTACGTGTATGTGTGCGTGCGTGCGTGTGTGTGTTTTGGGTATGAAATCAGGAAGAAAGCAAGCTTCTTGCATATGAGATTCGTCGCACAGGTGTGTCGTCTTAGTCTGCTGGGATAATAGTATCGCTTTTTCTTAATGGGAAATAACGCGCGTATGTCGGAGATCGGGTCAAGACACCGACGGTAGAACGAAAAGTCTGGTTGCCAATCTGCCGAACTCTTCGATTGATGATCGATTGCTCGAGAAATGCTGCATTTATGTGTCGCGTTTTGTAACCAGATGCATGCGGCGGGTGCGGAATATTCGTTTCTCGGGAGTGAAAAGAACTGGTAAAAGAATCATAACTACTACTACACTGTACTACTTAAGCAAAAGCATACAACAAATGGAAGGAAATAAGGATGTGATTACTACCCGTCTGCTGTTTTGCGTGAGTGTGTGTTTGTGTGGGTGAGATGTGTACGTCGGAAGTGAATAGATTTGAGCAATGAAGATGAAATTTGGGAATGAGAACCGCTGTATTGAAGTACCGGGTGCAGGAAAAAAAAAAACAAAAAAAATGTAACAACACAACTTCACAGGGTACTACTTTGTTGATTTCGATTATCCGTTCTAGTTTTTGATATCACGTTTTTTTCGTCGATTGTTGTTTTTATTTATTTTATTCTTGAAGAACAATTTTTGCAAGCTTTTGGGACGTCGTTTCGTTTCGATGAGTCAATAGGAACCCGAGTAAGGGGTGGAGGGATGATATGCTAAACAAATTAGAGCATAGAGCTATGTGCCTGGTGTTGGTAAAAGATCGTGATCGTACACGATTGCTTCACATAGGTTGTTGTTTGAGGAATACACATGCACATGCACTACAAAAATCAGTTAATTACACCATATTTTGCTGTGCATCTCTTTCTCTCCCTCTTTCATCCCTTATTTCATTAGCATTAGTAAAACATAATGTATTTTACAAACGAGACTGGATGTATTGCATTGTACGAGATATTAGTGTTTTATCATTCGATCTACGTTCGCACTGACACACTACAACACACCGTACTCTCGCGACATGATATTCAGAAGTTGCGATCGGCTCGGCTCGCTAATGAAAAAAAACGCGTTATTCAATCCGGTGTGTGTTAGAATGTTTTAGCCATGGGAAAAGAAGGCCGTCTAATTGATCGACGCTTATTGTTTCGACATCGCCGCACATGTTTGCTTTTTTCTGTCTCGTATACCTGCGCGTGAGCTTTATCAGCCGCGGTCCTCTGGCAGCAAATGTAAACCTTACTTCTTGAGGAGATTTTAGAGTTTAATCATTAAAAGCAACGCAAAACAATTAATTCGTGCTATGACTTATTCAAATGTGCAAACCAACCACAACAGCAGGGAGCCGTATGTAGGTATGTTTTGTAGAGGAGGATAGTGATGGTATACACTCCAAATACACAAACACATACACACACACACATGCATACACGTATATGCTATACGAGTTTTGGTCATGGCACGATACAGTAATATTATGGCAACAGATTAAACCAGTACGTACATTTTGTCAAACAACACACGCAGCGGAAGCATTATGGAAGCGTTTCGTTTAATCTAGTAGAGGTTTTACGTTCGAACGAATTGGAATGGTTATAACATTCGCTAGGCTTTCAGTAAACGTGCAACAAATAAAAACGTAACAAATGAAAAACAAACAAACAAATAATGACATGAAATACTCTTTCCATCCTTTCCTCATCGTTGAGCATTTATGTTCATTACTGTTTTTCTTCAATTTCGAATATTTTCCTGTCTACTATGTGACTCGGAGGGCGTGTGGATACTATTGTCTTACGGTTGGTGACATTTCCTCTTTCTTTCAACAATTTGCTCGCATACTTGGATCAAACTCTATATCACTTTTAGGACAAAATTATCTTTTAGAAAGTCGCTTCATCGGTCGGCATGTGTGGTGCGCTGTAGGAGTGCATTTTAGTGGAAATGTCTACATTGTAACTACGGTGGTTCAAACGTTTCCACACGAGGATACTGTTCTTCTGGCTTGCTAATAATACGCGTGGAATATAGAACTACCCAAATCAGTACCGATGTTATCGCAACCTGAATTCGTACCCTCATGGAAGAGGAGTTTGCCTCACTGGTAGGTGTAGGGTAAACGATGGTAGATATTTAGATGAGCAAACGTTAGTGTAAAGTGTTGGAAAAACACTGTCCAAGGTAATTCGCGATAAGAAAGGAAAGGCCCTGCTTAATGAAACGGTAATGAAAATGACTTTGCTGCCTGTTCGCTAGCTGTGTGAGTGTATCCGGTGTGCATCGTGAGCGGCTAAAATGTTAGGAAGTATCAAAATGGCAATTGGAATGCTACGCATCACAAAAAACAACCCTGCTGAGAAGATCATTTATTGATCAAAGCAACCAATAAAATTACAAAAAAAACAGACAAACCATCGTCGTAAGCACACACACACACACACACACACACACACACACACAAATATCCCATTAGCATCGTCCTCTCGTTTCATATGTCTGGAGAGAGAACAGAAACAGAAAAAGAGAGAGAGATAGAGGGAATAGAAGGAATCGGATGGGGAACCGTGCGCCGAGATGGTGAAAAGGAAATCCAATAAAATTTACGTTTTAAATAATAAAAACAAACAAAAAACGTTCTTTCACATCATTTCATTTTCCACTTTCTCTTCTCATCATCACCGTTTTTCTTCGAGGGGAAAGTTGGCGTGCCACGTAAACGCCCCGTGCGGGCCAGTTTGTGCACCGAAGTCAACGAAATCATCCCCAAACGCATCCACCTCATGGAAGTTCTGTCCGGTTAGGGCTCTCGCATCGTTCGACTGACTCGTTAGGGAATGTTCATCGTCCGATTGTGCTTCACGACTGTTGTAGTAAACTGGAATGGAAGAAAAGAATGCAATTTTAGACACGTATTTCCTTTTCGAACATCACCATAATTCTTTGACTTCTTTGCAAACCTTCGTCACGGACGACAATAGCTTGGCACAGTATTACCAAACTGCTCAGCAGAAATATTAAACACGTTTTACCGGACATCCTTCAAACCTATCTGCGCAATGTCTCCGAAGTGAATGAAAATGACGGGTTTCTTCTAGTGTCTTATACTTAACACGCTGCAATAGCCAGCACCGTTACTGCCCGCAGAGTGTAATGAAAGAAATGGTGGTAAACGGAAGTGACAAATGGTCGTGGAATGGTATATTGAATGCAATGATGCGGAGCATGATTTGTCACAAATTCACTAATTTCAATTAACTTGCTTCACTTTCATTTGTCAGCGACGAACAGTAGGCGTTGCTGTAAAAGTAAAAGCAATGTAAAACGTGCGGTAATAATTTTATTGATTATGTTCGTGAACCCATCGGGTGTCTAGCGAAATGGTTACGCAATTTACAATATAATTTGTCGTACAAACTTTGCAATAAATACTTTTTCCAATGAGCAATTCGGTTTAAGCCGTTGGTAGATAAAATAAAAACTGACTATTTTGTTTCATTGTGAAAGTTACGCTGAAACCTTTTTATCGCTCAGAACTTTGAAACACATGAGCCAATTGTTCTTCGAATAATACGGTCGTTCAGTAAAGGGGCTAGTAAGAAACGTATGCCGATAAAAAAGTGGAAAAGTGTCGTACTTATGCCGTCCGTGCAAAGATTGCTCCAATAGAGTAAGCATCGCATTTTGGTTATATGACTGACTATATACTTTGATGTTCACATTTTCCTATTGTTTCTTTTACTATCCTTTACACTCTCAAGACATGATATTTTTCCTAGCTGTCTTCATAAAGCCGATAACGTGAAATCATACATCAACATACATGAGTGATTTGAAGCAAATCTTAATTGAAGAGCCAGCTTTCAGGGCCCTCTTTGGATTAATAGACCATAAAAAGAATTCATAACTCATTAGATGCTTCCAATTTAGCCCTACAAAGATGTGTAAATAGTCCAAATTGGGTAATTTAAACATTAAGCACGTTCCCATTCCCAGGAATGCTCGTCCCAGTGAACTGTGGTAGGTGAAACTATAAATGCTATTCCATTGTTTCACTGGTTCACATTCATTCTGCTTGAAAATCCATTTGATGGAAACATTTTGGCACCATCTTCTAGTAAGCTCTAACATTCTTTACACATGATGCATCTATTGTCGTTCCGGTATCCGCAGCATCCGTTGCTTTATTGTGTTTATCGCAGCTATTCATTGTTCTCTAAGAGATGTGGTCTTTTATCATAACAGAGTCCCTAACTTCATTATTTTACACACATTTTCGCGCATTAATTCGTTTCACAAACGGTATCACGGGTTTCTGTTTTAAAGCCTGTGATTGTAGCACACATACTGTTGGTTTATAATTGATTGTTTAAAGATATGGAACCCTCGTTTCTTACGCTGACCAGTATGTACATGATTATAGGCAGACTAAAAACACATTACATTTATGCACGGCAACGGCCGTGCTTTACGAAACGCATTAAAACCAATTGTGGTGACTAACTAGCACACAATTTCATTTTTACACACATAGTACGCACATCCTTGCCTAAGTACAATGCACAAAGGAACAACGTGGGGCAAGTTAGGGTTTTCGCTTCTAACGTACAATGATGCAGCTTCAATATGTCTTGGTGGGTTGTAAAAAAAATATGATATGATCCAGAGTACATCTTAAAAGTAGCGTTTAGTGAGTTCCGTTTGCCAAGCTCCTATATTGCACCGCCGGTTGCTGGTTCGTGTGTGGTTGCCCGGTGGATTTTACCGTTGAAGCGGACGTACTGCTCGATGCGCTCGTCTCCTCAACTCTCTCCATGCTGGATGATTGCGATGAGCTGCCGCCCCCATTCGTTAATCCCAATCGAAACAGCTGGCTGCGTGAGAGCTCGTCCTGCCGATCGGTCGTCGCATGGCGTGCCAATCCTTCCGCGACCAGCACATGTGCAATATTGACCTGATCGACACCGTTGGGAGCGGTATCGTAAAGTTCCACACCCGGAATGGGTGACGTTTCGCGTCCGTGCAGCGGACTCTTGCCGCTTCGGTAGGTGACAATTTTCGAAACAATCTTTTTCCACTGAGCCACTGAAATGAACAAGGAAGGCTGTTAGTTACACCCGAAGCGCGATGAGGACACCGCATGCAGACGTACCATGTGTTAGCTCTTCGAATCTGTTCACAGCCACCGGATCCCATTCGTCTTCTGCACTAGCGGCCGAGGTGGTCATAACGTTGTGTTGGTTTGTGGCCGGTTCCACTTTAGCGAGGAAACATTCGATCGCCTGGAATCGTAGTGCCAGAAAGTCTGGCTTCAGTTCGTACACCTCGTTCGGGTTCGTGTACTGATTGTCGCCATAGTCGACAAAGTACAGATCGAGCACCACCTCGCCGGGTTTGTATTCGTTCGGCAGGATAGCACTGATCTCCGCACGGTACCATTTGTTGTCCGCATTGAACTCGGCTGCCACTATTTGACCGAGATATGGCTTTCGCAACCGATGCAACTCACGATTCTGGCTCTGATTGTAATACTTCGTCATGCTTTCTACGAGCGTGTCCAGCTCAGCGGACTGTGGGCCTACCAGCTGGACGTAGAACTTGCCCGGCGACACGATGGTCGACACAAACACTTCCATCTGCCCCGTGCCGAACGTGGATGAGTTTTGTTTCTCGACGATCGCTTTCGTGGGGAGGGTTGAATGTTTCGCTGCATCGGTTGGCGTTGGCGTAGGAGCGCCACTTGACGGTGGAGTGCGTATGCGAGGTTCACGCGTCTGGCGCGCGGACTCTGACATCACCTTTCTACACTCGTAGTCTTCCTGCACTTTTTGCGCGATCAGTTCCTTTGCCGCTTTTATTTGTGCTTCGGTGCCCGTTATCATAACGCGACGTTCGGTTTCGCTTCGGGCGCGTCCCTCAAGCCACACTTTAGCCATCGATTTGCGGCAAATTTCATGCAGCTCATCACCGCAACGGCCCAATATTTTGCCACAGGCAGCTTGCGGAACAATCACTTCCTCGGTAATGGTAATGGGTCGAGATGTTTCCTTGAGTATCATTTCTTTTGCATGCTCGACGGACTCAAGCGATGGTCCGTGAATGCGGCATCGCTGACTAGATTCATCATGATCTGTGAAGTTCACTTCCACACCGGTGCTTTGCTGAATGTGCTTCAACGTGTAACCCTTCCGTCCGACGACCAAGGGGATGAGATTGTTGGAGATGATTAAATCCAGCGCAAACGGTTCCTGTTTTGAAGTTTTTCTCATTAAGAAATCGACCACATCCGCTGCAGACGAGGTGCGTCGTTTTTTGAACAACATGTACAGATAGGCTCCACTAGCTCCGAGCAAGGATAATCCCAGGATAATCGGGATTGCTGGAGCTGTCGGGCGCATTTTTACGAAATGTTTCGATTTCTTCTCTATAATAGATGATGCAAATTCTGCTAGAAAGTGAAGAGACAAAATTATTAGTAAAAATAGAATGCACCATTTGACGTCAAAACACCCAACTCAGCAGGCCGCGATGGATGAACTGAGGCGTTTACATTATGCGATTTTTTTACGCTTTGCACGTGTAATGCACAGTCAGAATGCGAAATGATATTTAAGCTCAAATAGTAACCGATGAATCGGAACGTCACTAGGTAGGAAACGAATCGTGCGAAAAGGCTAAAAGGTACGTGATATTTCTTCTACTCCTCAATGCCATCTCGTATGTCAACTGATTTGCTATGCAGCGGTAGGCATTGAAAGTGCTCATCTTTCGGCCGGTGTGTAATCCATTTCGACTAATAATAGCGTTATGACATAACCATGGAAGCGAATAGTGCGCAAGTGGGTAAGTAAGTTGTAAATCTTGCCTTATGTAATATACAATGTTTACACAAATGTGTAACCAGTGCACCACCACCTGTTTCCTTAGGAGCATGGAATTTGCGATAGTCTAGCGATCGGAATGGAAAACAATATATTTGCGGAAATGATTTAGCTTATCAAATAATAAAACACTGCGGCAATCTACCGCACCACAAAAAAGCTAATGTAGAAGCGTAAGCCTCTTTGCAAATAGCCACAAAAAAACGGTGCAAATAATGATTGTCCTTGAATTTTTCAGTGGCTCTCACGCGTCATACGCTCCGTGATGCAAACTGAAACGGTACCGATAATGCTACAGCGCTGCAATACAGTAAACTTACCTTTTGGTTCTTGGTGGATTTCAGTGTTTGTAACGGATATATTCGGAGTAGCAGAAGTTTTAATGAAATTCACATTTTGATCACAAGTTCGTTCGTGAACTATAGCATCGACTAACAAACGCTCAAGTACCCCAAACACGCACACACGGCTACTGTGTAGCTTAAATTCGTCTCAGTCTTATGTGTTCACAGTATACTCTTATATTTGCAAGTCGTATGCGTTCCGGCAACAAGTAGCAGAGATACTTTATGTAAATTTATAACAAATAAAAATTTCTGTTTCGAGAGTTTACAGCACGCTTTTTTGTTTTGATTCTAACATAATGCCGCTGACAATGTCACACACAGCTTTATTCGATTATCCGTTCGAACTATTTTATCGCGGATTATTCGGGTTCAATCGCGCATAGTGGTAATACAACAGCTTACAATTTCAACAGCTTACAACTAAATATGATAAAATTTTTCCTTTTCCTATATTTTTCGTACTTCGTAAAATTAAGAATGTTTAATCATAGTCTGTTGTGGATAAACAGATAAATTAGTTTATAATACATTCGCTTTTAAATTAGAAAAATAGAATCGAAACATCGTATGCATTGAAGATGTTGTTTCATTTCGTGAAAAATTTCCTGAAAATTTTAAACAAACTTTATAAGTTGAGCGAAATTGAGCTTGGAAAACTGAATATTATATATTTCACCTGAAATCCAAGCAAAATTTCTCATATTCCATGAAACAAAACAAAAACCACGTACAGTTTACCTAGCAGTAGAAAACTACCAGGCGCCTCCACTTAAATGTACATTACATTCACTGTACCTTGTAAAGCTGGGCTTTAAGGAATTTGTTGGTTTACAAGTCGTCATAATATTTTGATTATGTCTACTATATTGAAACTGCACATATTGCAACGAGCTTTGAAAACTTTTTTAAACCATAAATCACACGGGTAAGGTGATAGCGTAAGAACTCGTTAAAACACATGAATTTTGTTGGTTCCTTTTTCTCAAAATACCATTTATACCTAAATTATATGTTATTAGAAATAGTCAGATCTTCAGAACCTCAGTTATCCAGTTCTACACTAAGAAGTATAGCACATCGTAGTTCTATTTCACACGTTTGATAAATGTAATAGTGTATTAAAGTATTCTCGTACTGCGTTATATTAGCGTTAAAAATGAAAAGGAAACTGTAAATATAACAATAAAAATCTAAAAAATATGTTCAACATATTTTTCATAACATTTTATTCAATTCTGATTCTATTATACCAAAGCCCACTCGAATAATTGCGCGATGGTTGATCGCAGATGGATCGCTTTAATTGCTTGGCCACATTTAAATGGCCAGTTGAAAATGTTCAAATATGCTTATCAGGTATGAATAATAAATTTTTCTTTATAACTGAGTAGTTAATTAACTTCTTTGAAGTCTCGACCAACCTATACTAAGTTTGAAGTCTAAAAACAATCTTAATGTTAAGATATTGTCACGTTGTGAAATAATCGAGGAGCGTTGAATTTAATTTATATGAGGTAATTTATATATACCATTACATTTTGACACAATTAAATCACGGAAATGAAAAATCCTACCAGCAAGATGGTAAAAAATTGAGCCACCCAAAAAACATACCCAACTGTCCACTTTTGAACAATCACTTCAGCAAATGACAAAAAAATAACAAACTTGGCTGAAAATGCCCAAGCAATGCGCAGTCGCACGAAAGCACAACATAAACGTACGCTTGTTGCAAGGAAAAACAATCGTGCAAATGTCAGCGTGTGATTGTTGATTTGTGGAGAGAGATAGTTCTGCGAGTGTGGCCGTAGACCAGCACTTTAACTGAACTGGAATCCTTGTGCAAAGAGGTGCTTGAGGGAACATGTTGCTGAAAGAAATAGCTAGGTTTTCGTTGCAACATCGCACGCTCTACTGCTACCTTATACTAAGCATATGGATATTTTTACTGATTGCGGGTGAGTAGTCCGTCGCAGGAGACCGCATTGTGGGGACGTTCGTTGGGTTGTGTAAGACTTGACGCTCTGCTTTACCACTCCGCAGGCATGTACAAGTACATCGGATCCATCGAGAACGGCAATAACTTGCTGAATGCGAAGGGATTCGCGTACCGCAAATCGGAGAGCTACCTGGTGGAGGTAGGTGATTCGACGGATCGGTTGAGGATAAAGGAGATTAACCAGACGGATTGTACGCATCCGTTTTCGATCGTCACGGGCGAGGAAGGTGGTGCGCTCGAGGGCTGGACGCTGCAGGGTGTACTGCTGCTGATACGCCACGGCGATCGGGGCCCGATGGCTCACGTGCGCGGTATCAACGAGGTTGACTGTGGGTACGAGAACGATCCAGTACTGGCGAGATACGTAAACTTCCTGCAGAACACAACGACCGGCAGTACCAGCGGTGGGCACTGGATGAAAACCGGTCCCTTCCACGGCTTTCCGTTGCTACCGGCTGCAACGAAACTGTGCCTGTTGGCTCAACTAACGCACAAAGGCATTGTTCAGATGCTGCACGTGGGTGACATCGTTCGCACAGCGTACGCAAACGCGCTCGGTCTATACGCACGTGTGCCGGTGAGCACACAGCGAACGACACCTTACAACGGTACCGACGGTGCGTTCAATCCGACCGCGGGTTTCCAGTACGTGCTGGACGATGTGGTCGTGTACTCTACGCGCTACCGGCGCACGTTCCAATCGGCAATGGCACTGCTGTTCGGTGTGCTGCCACCCGAGAAGTGGCTCGCGATGCAGATACAGGAAAGCCACAGCTTATCGTACTGCTTCTCTGACTGTGCCTGCCCGCAGGCGGAGAGACTAAAGAAGCAGCTGGCAAACGAAATGAGCGGCCATCTGGCAAAGCATCCGGCCATCGGTGCGATAGTGCAGTGGATAGGGGCGGCACTGCTCCAGAATCCTCAAGCCGCGGGTCAGCAGCTAAACCCGCTCGAGATACGCGATGCGCTACTGGCCCACATCTGTCACGCAGCGCCATTGCCCTGTCGGAAGATACACAGCAACGTGCAGACCGCGGATGGATATCGTTACGGTGCGAAGGGTGCAACCAGCTCCACCCAAGATCCCCTCGGGTTCGATGTCATCAATATCGATCTGGACGAAGGTGCTGTAGGTGGTGGCGGTGGTGGTGGTGGTGGTGGTGGTGGGGTTGGCATTGGTGGCCCTCCTCCTAACACTGAACAACCGGACGATGCGGACACGACGGATCAGGAACCGGAAATTGAGGGATGCGTCGAGAAGAGCCACGTGCTGGCGCTGATGTCATACATTCACTGGGCGGGCATGAAGGAACAGTACAGCCAATCGATGCGTCAGCAGGGCCTACTACGCTCGTACGGCTTGATGCGCAACATCGTGGCGTACATGCTGCGAATGATCTCCGGCGATCGGGTAAAGTTCGTGCTCTATTCGGGGCACGATAAAACGCTCGAGTATCTGATAGCGTCGCTGGGTGTAAAGCTCGAGAATCCGTTCATACCGTACGCGTCCCGGATGGCGTTCGAGGTGTACAAGAGCGACAAGGACACGCAGTACTACTTCCGCCTGGTGTACAATGGGCGCGACGTGACGAACACGATCGATGTTTGCGAAAGTGGCAAAAGTCTGAACGTTCCGCGAGGGATCCGCGGTGGACGGGGTCATCTGTGCCCGATCGAGAACATTATTCGCTTCATTCACGATGACTACTTTCTGTCGCTTAATGCAACCAACTACAAGGACGCCTGCCTAGCACAGTCGAAGCAGGAAGGATTCTTTTAGGATTACATCAAGCCAAGTTCGTAGCTAGCCAATTTATGTTAACTGTGTTGAATTTTTGCGGGATAGGTTGTGGGCGTGTGTGTTTAGTTGTAAAGAAGAATTACCTATCAACCTGTGATATATTGTACTAATTTTTGAGCATTCCGTTACACGACTTTGCAGACAAAAATCGTTCGTTTTGCATTTTACTTTGAATTGTTTCAGACGCATGCTCAACAGGATTGATAAAAAACAGCTATAGAACGTAGACGGTAGGAGAACAACCAATCGGTACCGTAGAGGAAAGCTAAAAACGATACATATCAATGACGCAAGGGCAGTACCGTCCTATAAATGTTTTTAATGTTGCAAAGTGTTGTTTGTGGAAGGTGTATTCACATGTTAGCAGTAAGCGGAGGAACCAGTTCGAAGTAATAAACATGCTTCCTTAACACGCACCGGTGGGTTAGAGTTTTTATTTCATTTTCCCGCTTTGTTTTCAGCTAGCACAGATGGACGCGTTTTTCACGGGGTTTTCATATCGCATGGGGATGCATGTGACGAAAAGCACCAAATAAACGATTACGTGCACCACGAACACAACTTGATCGATAAGTTTCACCAGCTTCGAGCCGAGATGGGTATTCGCAACTTTCTAAAAATGAAAAAGTGGTTTAATTGTGTAGAAAAAGGTTTCCAGTACACCTTACCTTGTGACCGATGCTGAGATATTCTGCATCGAGTATGTAGTTAGCCAATGTGCTATTTAGTATGATTTTTGTCCAATTTGACTTGTTCGAGACCGGGAGATTGCGAAGAAACCGATTAAACAACGCAAGGACGAACAGCACGTACGCTGAAATTGATGATCCGATTATAAATAAACCTGAAAGGGATAAAAGCGTATCATTTTTAAGACTGAAACGATGCTTTTGAAACGTACTTGTGGCTGGTAATGTGGGAGACAGAGCAAGCCATGCTACTGGTGTTAGATGTAGACAATGGTACGCCAACGAAATCAACGCCAACTTTGTCCTTTCATTGGCAAGCGAATTTAACCAGGCGATTGTGAGATTGAATATTGCAAGAGCTACAGTGAGGAGAGAAAAACTTCAGTATCTTCCAGTAAAGTTACACACCGCGTTACCTAAAACGGGACAGTATACTCCAACGATGGCGGTGTTTGGATTGTGGTTCAAACCGATCATAAATTCCTTCACCGTGTGCTTGCTACCACTCGGATATTCAAGCGTAGTAGTATTGGCAACGATTGACGTCATGCACCATGTGCCTTTTCCTTTGGAGGATGTTCGGCTGGAAGCGTTCGCCGTGAGAATGCGTATTTTGTTCAGCACTTTTACATCTTCATTTTGATCAAACCACCAGCGACAATCTTGCGTGTGGTAGGGCCATCGCGCCAAATCCAAAGCACATCTCGCACTAATCTTACATATTGGGACGCAGCGGACGATTCCGAGGTGTAATGCATTACACTGTGGCGTGGCGCAGGTCAAAGAAGATTTGCTTGCGAAGTTCCTGTGAAAATGGAATGGGTTGCAATGACCCGGCAAACAATTGACAGCTAGTTTGTGGGCGAGGGGTATGTTGCGGATAGCTGAAACGGGGTGAGG